>OZ023329.1:35710389-36247889 GCA_964007535.1 Brachyptera risi | reverse complement strand
AAGAGATTTAGTTTGGAAACACTCCCTCACATGTGTGAATCTTGAAAATTCCACGGAATTCGTTAGTGCTTCGTTAGCACCCATTTGTACCGTGAACATTTTCGTTAGTACTCGTCTGTTTTCTTCATTACAACGCGTTGTCTATGTGAGGTCAGAATAAATGTGAGAGTTCACTTTTTGAAACGGAACCCATTATCCTACACAAACGGAAGTAGTGATAAAACGAAAATATTTTGACGATACCAAGTACTATACTAACAAATTACTAACAATTGCCTTTGGAAATTTCAAAATTGGAAGCATGACGTGAAATTGGCTCCTCACATCGACAACGTTTCATAAGGACAAAACCAAAGGATTACTTATGAAATCTACCACTGTACCAAAGGGTAATATTGAAGTTGTAAACTTCAAGATTGGACACAAGATTCAAGATGTGAGGGGCTGCGTGAAGTTGGTCCCTCTCCCTCATATGTACATCGCGTTATAGTAACGAAACCAGAGAAGTCTTAGCGAAAATCTTCACGGTACAAACGGGTACAATCGAATCGTCAACGAATTCCGTTGAAATATTCATGATTGTACTTATATTAAGGGGCTTATTTTTAAAGCTAAATCTGTTACCCTTACCAAACGGAGAATTAATAAGGACATTTTTGATGGTACTCACCGGTACTAGCGAAGCACTAACGCTGGACGTTGTAATTTTCCAGATCGGAGATGTGTGAGGCGCTAGCGTGATTTTGGCCCCTCACATGGACAAGGTGTTATAACGGTGAAACGAAACAAGAGGGGTAGGTCTACTAACGAGAATGTTCACGGTACTAACGGGTACTAAATAACGAAGTACTAACGAATGGTAAAATAATATTATCATATTCTGGTATGTGAGGAGTCAACTTCACTGAATTTTGAATCCCGCTCATCTAACAACGCATGTGCTGTGTTTTCCTTGTATAGATGTACAAAACGCTTACGTTATAGCAGACTAAAAGTATGATTCATACTTACCACATTTGACCATACAAAAACGTGTGCATGTGAACAATAAATCATCAGACAAACAAACAAATGAAGTAATTTTAACTAGCTGAGATAATAATAATTCCAATATTAAAAAAGTGTGCACATCAGCAATAAATCATTAGACAAACAAACATATGAAGTGATTTCAACTGGCTGAGATAAAAATAATTCCAATATTGAAAATATCATTACTTTTCGGTTTCAAATATATTTATTCACGCATTTACAATTGTGGCAGTTAATTATTATGAATTTTCATTAAAAGTTTCAATCAAAAACCATCTTCTAAACGACGGAACAACATATATTAAGAGAGAAATACCAACTTTATCTGGCATAATACATCATACATTATACATTTTGAAAAATAAATGATATATAATCATATATAAATGTTGAATGAAAGTCATAAATGATGAATAGAGTGATGAGTAAATGGATGGAATGAATAATAATAGTACATGTTCAAATATACACATATATACAATTATATATATATATATATATATATATATATATATATATATATATATATATATATATATATATATATATATATATATATTTATATATATGTATATATATATATATATATATATATATATATATTTATATATATATATATATATATATATATATATATATATATATATATTTACATCAATTCATTTCATGATGAACGTATATAACGCATAAATAATACGATTGAATACCGCTTGAAGTATTATTAGAAGTTATATATGAGAACATTGAATTTCAATCTCTCACTATGTTTGACTTGCATCTTTTCTTACACTGTCTTATTACTATGATTTGGTCAATTTGCTGCTGCAGTAGACTAGTTACGTGATATTGTCCTTCGCCTCTCCTCACGGACTTACCTAGCCGTGACGTTCGCCAGAAGATCATGAAGACATTAGATATCATCATTTGTATAAATTGTCTCATGAAATGAATCATTATTTTAATTAATTTGTTATTGTATTGAAATAGCACAAATATATCATGACCTGAGACAGGAAAAGCAAATTCCTCATCAATTTCTATCAATGTTGCTCGTTTAAATAGCAATTATAATTCGTTTTATGAACATCTCATTTTAGAAATAAGATTTACATTCTGCCTCAGGTCATAGTGCCTATTTGAACTATGAGCGTGATGGTGTATATTAATTACCGGTGCCTTTTTTGGCACACTTTGTCCAGAATCACCATTTTTACCATGATTTGGTGTAGACATTTAAATTCATATATTGAGAAAATATTTTTCTCAATTCCTTCATGCGTACAGAAATTTCAGCAAAACTTGTGATGATTTCTGTGTCAAGTATCGATATAATTATTCGAAATATTATTATGTCACCCTTTAGAGGCCAGTATAATGATTTTTTTTATAGCCGCAGAGAAATTCGGAATCATAATTGAAATTTTTTATTTATAAAACTGGGGATGAATTGTAGTAACTGAAGCCTGTTATTACCCACCAAATATTCAGGTCTACGTACTAAAAGATATAACACACATTATGAAAGACATAATATTCAAAAGACATAACGTGGCATAACGTGCGTATATACAACAGAAGCATTGAAATTGTGGATATCATTACACTGAGGATTGAATTTAATCCAAATTGGTTTGATTGAAATAATGAAAATAATATAATTGGAATTATTTTTCGTATATTGACTTCCATTTAATTCTTTTGTGTCGAAGACTAATTGTGACTGTTGATATCTGATTTCAAACGAATTATTTTTCAATATATTAAACATTATATTTTATTATTATCAAATGCTTTCTATGAAAGTTTGAATTTAAGCCTATTGTGTTTTAATTCTGTGTTGTTATATCATCCATGATCCATTCATACGTCGTCATTTCATCAAAATTGTAAATAACAACACCTCGAGCTTAATGTAATAAAGTTGGTAACTGAGTAATATATGGAAGTTGAGCCAAATACATACTCATTGTGTTTCATGTGTTTATGAATACGACCACATTCTTATTATGAGACGATAGGTTCCATGTCAAATACGTTATCATGAATTATTATTATTATGAATTGTTATGTTTTTCATGAATGAACGTCAGTGGAGAAAGAATAAATAGAAATCAGGTGTTATTAACTTTTTATGTCAACAAAATTGATAGAACGATATATTTTCAACGTATTTTAGATCATTTCCATTAGAAGTTACAGTTATTTAGGAATTGTAAGAATATTTTCCATTCTATATCGTATTCAGCAGAATCGACCTGTGCCGTTTTCCTCGATTTGTCTAGTTGAATATACAAAATATTCTATCCTTATATGCTCTATTTCTGCAGTACTTGAAAGTAAGATTTCCTCCACAAAACATTTATAAGAAAATGGATTTCCTTTTTCTGTGGATGTACTTAACGTTACACTTAATAATAGAAAAATTCGGATTTTTCTATTCTTCTCAAGCTCTCGAGTAAATATTTCTTTCCAGTAGGTCCTATAAAGCTATCATAATCAACCCTTAATAGCCAATCGCAAGACACTAAAAAAAAGCCCAACATTCACTCCTACTTCTTCGATGAATATTTACTGAAGAACTTTGAATGAACTTTTTCCATTTTTGATTATTGTTTGCTTAACGACTCCACCAACAGGTAGGTTATAAGGGATACGAATGAGCAGGTGATTATGAAACGATGGTAAGTGAGAGGACGTTTACAAAAAGCCATGTGTTGTGCGGGACTCTAACACACGCCCAAGTTGACTTCAGTTTCTGAAGCGGTGCCTCAGCTGACCGAGCTACCGAGAGCGGCTTTCCCATTTTTCTACTGTATACGTAGGTCTACTATAAGTACATATATACAGCAGCGTTGTATTGGCTAGAACGGTAAATTATTCCAGACATCACGTACAACGCATTTCATTGTGTAACTTTATACGAAAGTTTCATAACTTTTATACTTTCCAAAAAGGTGAAATTGACAAAAAAATGAAGTTTTTTATCATCATAAAACTATTTGCATTGAGAACGCTGGAATAATCTGTTTAAGACGGTTTTTTTTTTCATCGATATAAACTTCAATGTTAGATTCAAATGTTAGATGCAGCTATTCTTGAAATTTTCATTTTGGAAAATTCAGTGTTAACTATATGTCTCAACTTTGTAAGACTGCAAAAAGTATGCTTGAATAAACTTGGATGGCAAATGCATCCCCAATAAGATGATTTCATTCCGTGGGTTATATTTTCTGTCTCGGTACTTTATTGAAGAACAGTTGGTATAATCTTCTCGATATTCGAAATTATAACAAATCAAATTTTTGATATTTCAAACCTTGTTAGAAATGATTGATCTATTGGAATAACTTCATTGAAATGCTCCGTCTGAAATAAATCAACGATATAAATATAATTTCCCTGGTAAAAAAAAATGTTGGAGTATGCAAAAGAATAACTGGGAAATGGTGTAGAATGATCCAATCAAAGTCGTTTCTATTGAAATGCAATTCATTTGTTATATTTTAGTTTGGTTCATAGACCAGTGTAGAGCTAGAGATAGTCTTCTTCAGTATGTTGGAATGATGGAAAATCTACGATCGAGAGTCGAGATCTAATTTCACGGAACCCTTCCACAGAGGGTATCCTCGGAACACCTCTGCCAGGATGGCCGACTAAAATCGAACATCGGTCTTCTCAATTACGGCTCACTGTGCTAGCCACTAACGCACCCGTCTAAGTGAAATGATTTATAACTTTTGCTAATTTAAATAACCAGGGGTATAGGAAGTTAAGGAACACTTTGAAAGTTGGGAGAGCAAGCCCAACAAAAACTTTCAGCAGGGGGGGAGTTATGGAGTGGTGGGAAGATCAGATTTTTCTAATTTGTGTTGTTCGATGAGTATTTTATATCTTATAAAAATAAACAGATTTTTTTTATTGATAATATCAAGGATTTGTATTTCATTCCCTGAGAAGTGTCATTAGATCAATTAGTGCAGTCATCAATTAGTACATGTGTATACGTTATGAATTGTAGTAAGTGATATCATTTATATTCACAAAGTATGATTTCTTGATACATTTCGTGTAATATTCTATGAAAATTATAAAAATAGTGATATCTACTAGATATTTTTTTTGATCATCAAATTCGTATGTTCGAGAAAAAAATATTCAGCAATCAAAAGAAGCATACCGTACAACAGAAATTAAAAGATATATCTTTTTACATTTTTAGGGGTTTTAATCACATTTAATAAGTCAACCATATATTTTAAGGTTAGTGAAGTGATTACAATTTAGTGTGGATTAATTCCTCGATTATTGCGTCTCCCACATTGAGTACAATGTATACATGCAATCCCGCCTATGATAAATTGGAGGAGACACCCTTCTGACTTTAAAGACATGTCAAACTGCAAATCTGGTCATCATTACTGATATTTGTTATGCTTGTTATTCTATTTCAAACTACTTTTCACTGAACATTGGAATCTTTCAACTAGATTTCAGTTCAATGGAATAGATCACTTGGAAGTTTTCATAGCCACATTACTATATAGAAATAGTCGCACTTGTGGTAATCCAAAGCCAAATTATTTGTTCGCGGAATTGTTTAATTATTTTAAATTTAATTTTTATACAATGGGTTTCAACGAGAACCAACGAAACAAAATAGCCCGGTACAGTCGGCAATGGAGTATGGTAGTCTTATGGGGTCATGCCATCTACATGAAAAAACTGTTTTTTTTTTACAAAAAAAAAAAAATGGCAGATACCTTGCTGAAGATAGTTACTATCCAACACACCAGGAATGTATTTTATAAAAATTTATGTAGACCTGTGTTTTTCATTTTTTTTCATTTCGACCCTTCCTAGTTTGTATATGTTCAAAACAACAGTTTTTGTTGTAGAAAATAATCACGTGTTCATAGAACAAAACAGAATACACGATCACCAAACTAGGACCAAAGAGATCTTAGGTTCTTAGGACATCAACAAACCTCGAATATGAGACTTTTAAGCCCGATTGTGCGAGGCATACAATTGTATAATGCAATCCCTAAGAGTCTAAAATTGATTCAGGAACAAAATTATTTCAAGATTAAACTGAGGGAATACTTCATTCAAAAGTGTTTTTACTCTATCAATGAGTATACAATTGATAAGGACTAAGTCTGATACTTGAAAATAATTAATAATATGTATTGAGAGAAAAAAATGTATATATTCTAAATTGTGATAATGGCTATTCCACATCATGACATGTGTATTGTATTTTCATGACGATCGTTTTTTTTTCTTTAATGTTCAAAATGTTGAATGTTTTCTTTTTTATAAATCGACTGTAAGACTGACGCTTCTTATATCATATGATTAATCAAGGATAAAAAAAATATCATCATTATTATTATTATTATGATTATTTATGATAATTTTTTATTCCCCCCTCCTCCTTCCTTAGTCGAAATTAAGGTGGTAATGCACCTCTGCCCTCACCCTCCCCCTCCCCACTACACTACCTGCACCCCATCCCCTCTTGTTCCGATGTCCGTGCTAATAACGTTAGGGAAAAGAAGTTATTTTGTTCGAGGATTTTGCGATCAGAGTAGGCCCTATGAGTTGTTCTAATTTAGGTACGTTCATTACGCATAGTGATAGGATTACGTCTCGGTCTTCATTTCGGGATCTTTAAAAGTTCAAATGAATTAATTTAGCGGGCTTAGAAACTTCAAGAAAGAACAAATGTACAAATGATGAAATGAATGTATCTGATGAAAGAGAGCACAAACTATGAGATATCTGGTTGATGAAATCCAATTTCAGAGAAAAGTGATGTATTTGTATACAAAATATGTATATAGGTATATATATACGCAGTATCGAGTTGTATATATCTGCATTTACCAATCATATTGTATTTTTCATTGGGGAAAAAAGATTTTGTATCAAGTTTCGATGGTATTAAAAAATATATGAATTAACAGTATGTTTCGGAATTATGAATGAAATAGGCAGTGATACCCAGAAATATAAAGATGAAATAATCAACTCATTCTAATCAATTTATCTGATCTATATATTATTTATACATTTTGAAACACATGTATTGCAAAAATTGTAGCTCAGTGTACAACTGTTGCAATAATAGAGCCAGCATGAGCCTATTATCAGCCTATACTGAAATGATTATTTAGTATTGTATTTTTCACTTAAATCTATTGATGGTAGACTGATACTATTTCGTGAAATTTTGACATCCATTCACTTTACAGTATAATAGTTTTATAATGTCCATTGTAATTGTTACTGCATATATAGCCCTCCTATACGGTCACGGACCTAGCTGTTCATCTTGGATTATTATAATATTTTCTGAATAACCATCAAAATGAAACTAGATCTATCTTGCTATAGACGTTTTGCATCCACGAAAGAAGAGGAACCGAACCACCCGTGCGCTTGTAGTGCAGTTTACACCACGTGGTCGAACTGTCGATCGGAAATTTCATCTTTTGGTGTTTGTTTAAAAATATCAGTGAGAAAATCTGTAGTTCACGTTGGATCCCACTATATCTGATTTTTTAAACTACTTCTATGCGTATGAAGACTTTCATTATGTTCTATAATGTGAATTCTGCTATCATGAAGTCTACATTCTTCTAATACATACATGTCTTGCTACTAATCTCATCGCCGCAAAGCAATAGTAAATATTGTATCAGAACAAGATACAGTCCATTTCATGATATCTGAACAATGTATTCAACACGTACCACAACACGATATGGAGTTTCTGATTATACATTTGTAGAAAGAGACTTTAACAGACTTTTAACTGTATTCTTTTTTTGGGGGGGGGGGGGAAGGGGGGGATGGAAAAAAATGAAAATGTTAATAAAATTTACCTTTTTATTCCCGAAAAGAAAAAGCGAATTGTTCAAAACATTCAAATTGAAATATTATTATTATTCAAGTGTAGCTATGGCCTACAGGTGGTGTAGACGGATGAGGTGTAGACGGTGTATAGACGGAGAACAAGTTTCTGAAGCTTATAAGATTTCTGAATTTCTCAAACACGAACATATTATGTTCATGTAAGACAAAAGTACGTATAATTAACCCTTTAACGCTTTTGTGTAATCTAGGTTAGCATATGTTATACAATTAAGCAAACTATATATAATATGTATATATGCATATATATATATATATATATATATATATATATATATATATATATATATATATATATATATATATATATATATATATATATATATATATAGATATATATTATTTCTCATCATCATCTCATGATATAAAATGGTACCTCCCACTTCCCCCGTCGTATACATTCGTTGATTGCCGCCTTACACCTTACCCCCACCCCCGATAGTTTCGACTTTCAGAAGATACGTGAAAAGCGAGTCTTGGATTGTGACAGATGCCGAACAGTAGTCATGTGTAGACGCCAGAAGCAAGACCGAACAACGACACGCACGATTCAATAGCCGATGTTATTGTGTTACAGCATTATAGCAGTGAATTCAAATGGCTGGTAAGTGAGCATAAATATGGTTCATCAATTAAGCTCGATTAAATCTTAGATAAGTATTTGGTAATCAAAATACTTGAACGATCTTCGAGTAATCTATAAATATTTTATTCCAGGTAATTTGGTATATCGCAAAGCAAATTCTATCGATAAACCATTCATTATTGTCATTTTTATAAATACAATATTCTCTTGAAAAACAGAATTCACATATTTTTCTCTTATCTAATTTTTATAACTACCGTTTCCTCTCTTCCACTGTAGGCATATACTCACTGCATGATGAATGCTATAGATATTAGAATCAGATGAATAATTTTAAAACATTCATTATTCATTTCTCTTCTGTTTGATTTTCAAAACTCACGTCATCAGCACTATTTTAATAAATAGTGAAAAATAGTGCTGTTCATCGATTTATTGGTATTTTATTCTAATTTGATTTTGTTGTAGTATATTTTTTTAATTCGTGCCTACTCAATACGCGTTTAAACTGCATTCCAATTGCTCTACAATCGTGTTGTTCTAATGCTAAGCTGCCCTCCGTAGCTCAGTCAGCTTCAGAAACCAAAGTCACCGTTAGGCGTGGGTTGAGTTTTTGAAAACGTCCTTTCACTTATCATCACTTCATAGTTTCATAATCACCTGCTCATTCGTACCCCCGTATAACCTAGCTGTTGGTGGGGTCGTTGAGCAAACAATGATCAATCAGGCTTTTAATATTAATATTGTATTGTTTGTTATCTAGAAAAATAATAATAATAATTTTTCTCCTCTTTCTCATTTGTATATCATTTTTAAAATATTTTTGTTAACTAATTTTGTTACTTTTAATTTTTTTCAATTTATGCATAAGTCATGCTGTTTATAGCTATGATAATACCAATAAAATAAACTTGAACTTAAACTTGAATTAACTTACATCTATTATCAAATTTCGCTTTCTTATTAACATACTTACTAACGCACTTACTACTTACTTACTACTTATAATTCCGTCAGAAGGTTAGGGAGGCGATAGGATAGGATTGATAGGGAACTTGCCACCGCGCATTTATGTGCAACTGCAAGAGTTAATAATAAAAAAAAAAAATAATAAAAATAATAATAATACTAACATCTTTACTAACATTTCTTTTTTCTTTCTCACCTTCCTTATAGAGCCTAGCATTCTTCGAAATTATGGTACATTCGGTGAGTATAATAATGGTCTCAAGTAAAAACCTTAGTATTGTCGTAATGTACACTTGCAGTCACATGAAATGTAGTTTTATGAAATTTAAATCTGTGTTTGAATGGCACATGCGCATATATTTGACTGATATTTTTTTAAATTGTCTGCTAGTTGTAGTGCGTATGTCAGTCAATATCCTATGAGATGCATTTTGATGTCACTAATATGAATGCTACTACAATCACTGTAACCATTCCCTGTGAATCACAGCAAATAAACTGAACATTCACCTGAATCTAGTATTAAAATATTATGTTACTACCTCGGTTCAGATTTTTATTTTTGAAATTTTACGCGAACATTTCTTTCCATTTTGATTTTTTTTCTCTACTTGACTCAATTGATGTTAATTCAATGATGACTTACTATCGGAAGAGAGACGTGAATGAAGACTTCGCCTGACTTTTGTGAAATTTTCCTCAATGTATGTGTTGTTTCACAACTGCATTGACTGCAAAAAGCATGAAAGGTCCATGAAAGTTTCCAAAATATGAAGACTACCAAACTACCAAACTACCAAAAATACATCGGTGTGTATTTTTGAACCATTCATGGGTCATTTTCATTCATCAAATAAAGAATATTGAGGAATCTTGTACGAGAAATTCGATGGTAAAATTGAAATTGATATATTTTTTACAAAATGTGAAATATTTGTTTCCATTTTGAATCATATTTTATGTTCCATCTTAACTATTTTGAATCTTCAACAGTGATTTTTAAGGAAATGAAGTAGGCCTACCGGTAATCTTTGTGCCGTGCATTTATTACCTCTTGCTTCCATATCGCACATATTTATAGCGTAGACCTTGTCTAACCGACATTATCGTTCTAAAATCAAAACCTAAACACAAGGAAATTTGGTTTCGTAGTGATTGGGAAAATAGAAGCTTCGTCAAGTTGGCTCCACCACCCAATTCAAATTTCTAAAAAGTTCTTGAGCAGACGTTTTGAGCTCGTTTTGAGCTGAATTCGTTTTGAGCTCATCCCCTAACCGAGATATTTTTCTTTCTCCCACAAAAAGTTAAAATATCTCGGTTAGGGGATGAACTCAAAACGAATAGAGGGCAGCACGATTCAGCTCAAAACAAACTCAAAACGATGGTTTTTGTCGGGTTGCGATCCGACGAGTTGGGCGGAGCTACCTGTCAACTTGGCTCCGCCAATAAAAGTTGAAATATCCCGGTTAGAAGATGATCTCAAAACGAATAGAGGGCAGCACAATTCAGCTCAAAACGAGCTCAAAACGTCTGCTCAAGAATTTTTCAGAAATTCGAATTGAGCCAACTTGATGGAGCCGAAAATAGATGTATTGTTGAAAAAAACGAAAAATAAAAAAAAAGAGAAAATAAATTGGGGTTCCATAACGAAGCCAGTCAGTGAATTTACTCAGGCCTAAAAGGCTCAAAATAGAGGCGTGAAAATAACTTTCCAGTACATCTAATAAATATTTAGCTCATCTTCGAACACATCTTGGCCTAATGCGTTTTCCTGGTTTGCAATATATCACAGTTAAATATGACTTATGCAAGTTTTGTTAGATAATCTACTATTCAAGTTCATTACTAAAAGTACAAAGATAGTATAATATATCACAATGTACCAACCACAACTACACATAATTAGATAGCAATACTTATTTTTCAATCTATTCGAGGACAAAATACGTAGTAAGCGCGCTGTTTTATCTTCTATCTGAGTTACAATTCATGCCATATGACACATATACGGATACATTCTTTCTGACTTGTGTAACTTGAGTGACTGCTTGTGGTTCTTTATACCAGTCCTACTTTATAATAATCGCAATATTGACGTGTGGGTGCTGTAGTTTGAAACTCCCTTTCTTATGAGTGCGTCGTAAACACATTGTTATTATATACAATAAGAAAATGATAGCAGTAATAGTACTAGTATATTTTCATCTCAGCACATTTTATTTTGAGAATTGATATATGATGAATTTAGTAAAAGCATGAAAATTTCAGAGTAATACTTATATATTATATATATCTGCGCACAATATGTCTCAATAGTTCTGCATAACTCTGCATTAAGACGCAACAAAAAAATTCTCACATGTGAATATATCTCATTTATTTGATATGACAGAGATCGAAAAAAAATTAAGTTTCAGCTCAACCCAGACATATATGAACATATAGCGTTTTCATTGAAATTATAGAATATCAGGATATATTTTTTCAATTTACGACAATATAATGCAGTAAGTATTATTGATGGTTGTTTAGCATACTTCATCTGGTACCCTAAAATTGTGTATTTCTGATAACCCTTTTGCTGCGAATATAAACCCGATTCATTTAACTCGACGGGACGATGTTTTTCATGTAAGTATGTATTTCAAATTGGAATTGAAAATTCACGTATTATATATATATATATATATATATATATATATATATATATATTTATATATGTATATATATATATATATATATATATATATATATATATATACGTATATAAGGTGTATATATATATATATATATATATATATATATATATATATATATATATATATATATATATATATATATATATGTTACACAAATGATATATATGACAGTTTTTATGTTGAACGAAAACTCAATATGTAAACTATATAATTTCTGATTATAATGATGATTAGGATTAAATTTTTATAAGGACCCCATCAAGAGCTTAGGTCAGTTTTTTCTTGGTATTAATGAGATAGTTACAGATGAATGATGCTTACAAAAACCACGCAGAATCTACAAATGAATAACTGTAGACCTACTCAAACTGCAAAATAATATGATGAAAATCACTGCCATTATGGGCACTACTAATTTTAGGCCTACTAATGGAATTATTCAATCATAAGAATCATTTGAATTCATAATAATCATTTCATTATTCAACAACCGCCAATATTTCTTGTATACATAACCAAAGCGAGGGGTTAACAACTCCTGAAATCTGGTGTACACTTGTCAAGAAATCTTCCAGAAATCCCCTGAAATCTTCTTGAGATAATATATGGAAATTTTCTTAAAATCCCGTGAAATCTCCCTGAAATCCACTTAAAATCTGAAATCAGGCGTAGGCCTACACCAAATTAACCGAAGCAATGCATAGTGGGCCTTTTTAATGATGTATTTTTTGTCAATAGAATCAATAAAAGACGACAAGAGAGAGCCGATAATGGATGTGGACGATATGCTGGCTTACGCTGGAGATTTTGGACGTTATCAGTACTTCCTCATGTTTTTATTCGCCATCCTCAACATTTTGTCCGCCTTCCATTACTTCGGTACCATCTTCGTCGGTGATTTACCTGTACACTGGTGTCGCGTACCAGAATCGAACCTGGACTTTACTAACGAGACCATTAGGGACTTGTGGACACCATCGAACGATAGACGGTAAGTTTTCAATGGGAGTTATATTCGAAGATAAATATCGTGTAATAAAAATACACTAAAATCAAATCAATTTGAATTTAAATTTAATCTATGAATACAAGACGAGCCTTCGAAGTCTTCTCTATCAGTGTTGCTGGCTTCGCCAATTTATTTTGAGTATAAGTTCTTAATATATATCTTCCATAATTATATTATACAAACCATATCTGAATATTTCGAGATAACTGCAAATAAAACTCACACATTTGGTCAGATAATTTGTATCCGAAATGTAAATTTGAAAAAAACCTTAGCATGCTTTATATCTGCTTATTCCATACACTGTGTCAGTAGTGAGTACGTATACATTGTCTTAGTTTTAGTGCATATAATGACATTTGCTTCAAGACGCATTTCAATGTGATAGATCACTCTTGACTGGATAAATCACTATTGACTGGATAGACCACAGCTTCAATTTTAGCAAAACTAAGATCGTTTCACATTATTTTGGTGCTTTATATTTTGCTTAGATATTACGCTGTATATTGTGATATGGTGCTCCATAGATTCAGTAGGACTAACTGATATTTTTGATGCTCTCTTGCATCCGCTCATCCCACGTTCAAATGAATAACTACTCAATATTCACCATACTCTGACAATTAATAAACCTTTTGGTGAAAACAAGGCGTTCCGTTCATTCAAATTCTATTTTACGCTGAAAATTGAATTTTTTCAAAGCTGCATTGAAATTTATCCAATAATACACAATGCATAATATATATATATATATATATATATATATATATATATATATATATATATATATATATATATATATATACATATTTATATATATGTATATTTATTTTTTTCTGAATATATATACATATATTCATATATATATATATATATATATATATATATATATATATATAATTATATATGAATAGTGTGCATGTATATTTTAAAGAAAATGATTGTAGTAAAACGAGAGTGATTACACTGCTTTATAATTACGGTGACTGAGTTTATCCTGATAAATTTCTGATGTGTGTCAATAATTGCATTCTAATTATTACTACATCAAGAACGTATAATCATATACCATAATTTTTCTCCCTAATGAAAACAATGTTAGAATTATACATCTTTTTATTAGAATTGCTAGTGTTCGCCAACCAAAGCAAAATGAATAGCTCCATTGTAAAAAACTGCTGAGGAAGAAGGTAGTCTATGCGCGATAATTATTGGTAATGATGAGAGAGTAGGTTATGATTGTACTCAAACTTTAAAAATCGTACTCTCCTAAATATATCACTGATAATGTATAACTGTCCGTATAACTCATCCAGTGTATAGGTCCTACTCCTATTAGGACAAGGTGCATATTTTGTACAGATGTGTAAAATTTACTCAAATTTGTTTATTTCAAAGTTCGATAATTTCCAAAAAGGCTTTTGAAAACATAAATATTCGTTCCATACAGATGAACAATTTGTTTCATAATTGATATCACTACGAGAAAAACTGGTGTGAAGAAAAAGCATTCAAAGGTTGTAAGAATTTGCGTTAAAACAATTCAAAATTGAGGATTTTGTGAGAAGTACTTCAATTTTATTTCAATGTTGAGTATTTCCAATATGTTCACTTACATCCACCGTGAAAAAATGTTACAAGAAAGTTCAAAAAGGTTTTAAAATGTTACAACAAACACATAAGTCAAGATTACTATCATTATGTTGTGAAGCTGTTGGATGAGAGAAGCGAAGACTCAATTTGATGGTACTCTGAAAAAAGAACGTTTCTTTTTGTTTTCGCACTCCACAGAACAAACGTGAGGAAATATTTTGATTAAACTCAGCATGCACATGTGTCATTATCTAACTCGATTCTGTATAGTTTTGAGGCGCAATCGGTTGAATCATGTATGAGAAAAATAATTTCGATATTTTGAAAAACATCAATGAGAATAACCCAGGAGGGAAAATATGAAAGAAAAACAATGTTCTACGAATAAATTCAAGTTACTATGGAATTCAAGTGCATTTTAATTATACACATGATATCAAAGTGTTATGTAAACAATCAAACAATTAATAACACGGCACAAAACAATTAATATGGGTTTTTTTCACATCAATCAATTCAAATCAATTCAATTTCATTTCATTTTACTCTGCGTAATACAATAACTGATACATAATATGAGTGAGGATAGTAAAATCAACAGAAGCCCGCGTAAGAACACAAGTTCTTGAGTGCAATATTAAGAAAACAATTGACGACTAGTGATTGACCCGCCCACAAATGTCACAAAATAAACAAAACATCAAATGGCTGTGTTATGTGGGAAATTTGACATTTACCTATCAGAGTATCTCTGAATTACCACATGAAGTATAGATTAAGGTGGCCTGGCGTTTAGCCACACCTATCACTAGTGGTCAATTGAGCAGATCAACAAGTAAAACCAATCGAATCATAAAATGAGTTGAATAATCAATGGGTGAATCAGGAAGGCAGTGAGTCAAATAGATTCAAAATCAAGTTTTGTAGGTCTTCAGTGCTTTCATATCATAATCTCAATAATCTTACAACGCACATACTGCGTTTTCCTAGTTATGGTAATATGATTTTCAGGACGTGGCTCACAATAGAAAACGCAAAACTAACATCCCTAATCTCCATGGTGACAAATATGTTTCTCAATAGCCTTTATCAATTGATGTGAAAAAAATACATTGTGATTTTTATCTTCAATATGGCTCATCTGATTTATGTACAACAAATTTTTTTGATTGATAAAACTTTGGAATTATGTGTTCAACTCAAGTACTCAAATTCCGTCGGAATTGAAATTTAATGTGAGAATTTTTTCACAGATCTTCCATTTGGGTTAGTCTCATGGGATAGGTTATTCTAATGAGATTTTTTAATATTCCGAAATAATTTTCCTCACAGGTGTTTTAACCGATTGTGCCTAAAAGCTATACAGAATCTAGTTGAAGTATGAAAAAAATCTTTCGACCTGTGGAGCCCGAACAGGAACATATTAATTCCCGGGGTTTTTTTCGAGTACCGGTACTTAAAACTGAGTCTTTGTTTCGCTCATTCATTTAAGCTTTTACAATTTGGACCTTCTTCTTTTGTAGATGGAAGTAATGAATATCATTAAATGATTTGTCTTTTCTTCGTATGATTGAAATTACACAATACGAGATAACTAATTTTCTATTTGATATAATTTATTTTTTCTGAAATTGTATCATCACTATGGTCACTAAATTTGAGTGATTCAAGTTGATAACCATGTTTTCTATGGAATAAAAACTCGGAATTAGCTTGGATTAAAATAAGAACCATCAAGAGATATTTAGTAATTTCATATTTCAAAGTAGACCACTACTTAAGAGTCTACGGGAGTCGAATTAGCGAAATATCAGTTTCTTGATGATAACTTTTGAAAGATATGAGATATCAAAATTCTAATACTCGAGAAACACAGATAATTATAATAGCTTCAAGATGATATAAGTTATGACTATTCAAGTCACGTTGCATAACTGTGAAGCGTTGACAGCTATAAAAACACATTTTTTAGCTGTCGACGCTTGACAGGTATGCGACAAGACTTGAATAGTTATAACTTATATCATCTTGAAGCTATTATAATTATCTGTGTTTCTCGCGTATTAGAATTTTTCATACCGTTCATATTCGTTTTTTCCGTTTATACCGTTTTTTCATATCTCATATCGTTCAAAAATTATCACCAAAAAACTGATATGTCGCTAAATCGACTCCCGAGAACTCTTAATGGAGATAATTTCAATTAGAACAGAGTGAAAAGAGAAAGAGAAAAAGAGAAAGAGAGAAAAACAGAAAAACATTATTCTGGTATGACAGGAATCTGTAGAAAAATTTTCAAGTCGATAAGTATTTTTTCCTTACCTGTATGCCGCGTACAAAATTACAAAAAAAAAGCTTATTATTTTCGGTATGTGGAATGAAATCTTCGCTACGCTCATCTAATAAATAAACATAATCATGAACTGAGCGCGTATTGTCTGCAGATGCTCTCGCTTCGACGTGAACATGTCAGATCTGACGTCATCGGAGGGCAGTGCCAATTGGCCAGTGAGACCATGTGACAAGGGTTGGGACTACGACCGAGTTCGGGGGTACGAGAGTATTGCAACCGAGGTGAGATCAACGATCCCAAGTCCCACGAACAGTGAGGTTCTGAGAGGGGTACGAACGATTGAAGCGATCTTAGATGAGTGGTGCTATTATACGACACATGAGGAATTATAATTCATGACTGTCCTAGTCTATTAAAGAGAGATAATAATAGGTCTATTCGAATATCTAAATGCAAAATGAACAGTTATATATATAGTTTTGAATATATGTATATATATATTATATATATATATATATATATATATATATATATATATATATATATAAATATCACTGTAATTTCAATGGAGTGTGTGTAGCTACAAGATAAGAATAATAAAGAAGTGCAAGTGTGTGTTTTGTTGGTATATAAATACTTGACAAGGTAAAATTCTGTTTGAATATCCTATTGGTATTTTCATTGACTCTGAGGTTACTCACAGTGAGAATAATCTAAAAATACTTTTTCACTCAATTCAAAACGTCGTTTTGAGGAAAGTAATCAAGAAGAAAATTTAAAAAATATATAAAAGTTTACCACGAGTGAAAATTGTACACAAATACCCCTCCTAATACATGCACATGTTCATGTGTACTCTGTATATGTAAATAATGAGTTTTAATTGAGAGAAATATACGGACGCTCACACCTCCTACTTCTAATGCCACATGCAAAAATTTTATTGTTTATTGGGTAAAGCTCGACAGTGCGCGACAAGCGATGTTGACAAACTTTTTTTTTCATCAAAACACAATAAAAACACGAGAACAACATGAATAAAACGCTTTCAATGTTGTTCAATGCATAACACGTGAGAAACACAAATAGTATAGAAATCATTTTCTGAAAAAATCAACCTTTACCATAACCCAGAGTGAACCTAGCCGACGTGTAGATGAATGGATGTATATGCAAAAACACTTTGAAGATATAATTCTTAAGGAAAACTAAGTAAATTTTCCATTAATTACGTTTGACGAGTAACAAA
This sequence comes from Brachyptera risi, assembly GCA_964007535.1. Classification (NCBI taxonomy): domain Eukaryota; kingdom Metazoa; phylum Arthropoda; class Insecta; order Plecoptera; family Taeniopterygidae; genus Brachyptera; species Brachyptera risi. Next base: position 36,229,517 of record OZ023329.1, on the reverse strand, counting down.
GTTCTAGTAAATTATCCTGAAAATACAAATTTCTGAAAACCAATATTTAGTTATTCAAACAAAATGGAATATTAAATCATTCATTATTGTATTACGGCAGTCGAGATTGTTGGATTCCTAAAGCACCTGTCAACTAATTCAACGCTTTCAGATGAACTGGGTCTGCGCTGACGTATGGAAAGCCACATTCGGTATGTCAATGTTCTTCGTCGGTTGCGTAATCGGTACTTTCTGTCTCGGTATAATGGCCGATCGAGTCGGTAGACTCCACGTGCTGGTAATCGCTAATCTGATTGCGGTTGCCGGCAATGTAGCCACCAGCTTTACAACAGACTTTACTGGCTATGTGGCGTGTCGCTTCCTTGCCGGAATGGCCACTGACAACAACTTTGTCATGTTGTACATTATTGGTGAGTATTTATATAAAGTATTCTTGTATCCACGAAAGATGACGATCGTCTACCTATAAATAACAGACACAAATACTAGTTATAGCTGTGTTTATAACATAATGATTTTTTACGATGAGGTTTACTATAGTTATATTATAATTATTACTATAGTATACAAATTGAAGTGGTAAAATCGCCCTTGTGGTGCACCGTCCAAACGATTCGATTTGACCTTTCATATATAGCTTTAATTGGGGAACAATGATTTCGTATCAAGTTTCGATGTTAAAGTTTCGATATAATATATAGTTGAAACTCAGTTGCAACTTTCGAAAGAATTGCATCCTTCAAGTTATTGGCAATTTTTAAATAACAATCATTTTTTTGGTGGACAATCTTCTGCTCTCATGGATGAAGATGAAGATGATTCTGATGCTTTCGAAGCGTTTGAAGTAATTTATCTGAAGAGCGATTACTCCTGTCAAACACATTTGCTCTAAAACACCAAATACCTTAGCTGTTTGATGGTTATTTCAATTGAACAGTAATCGTAAAAGAAGATCGTTACCAGGAGATTTTTCCATTGTTGTCGTCAAAAATAGAAAATTGTTATTCAGATTTATAATATATGTTATCAACAAAGAAGTTGATGTGCCACAATGAACAATGAAGTGCCAGTTCACATGGTACTGAATATGAGTGCCATCCATCTAGCACTAAGGGTGACAAGTAGTCACAAACATTGAAAAAAATGCAGATGAGATAAGATTTGTATCGGTTAACAGGATTGTCATTTAAAAAATAAATTAAATGTCGAAAAAATGGGAAAACATGAAAAATATGAAAGAATTTAAAATATATATACAAAGTGTATGTTTATATACTTGTATCCACGAGAGGGGAGGGTCGTGTACCAACATAAAAAACATAAATATAACTACCATTTTTTTTTTAGGAGGGGAAATTTTGAATGAGACCCTCCCCCCCCTCCCCCCCCCCCCCCCCTCCGCAGGTTGAATTGCGGGGAGTGTCGGATTCTTACGGACTAAAACTTCTCTTTATAGGTGACCCCGACAGCGTGGTCATTTCATCACCCTTTCCTCTATTTGATCAGTTTTCTAATTTTAATTTTCAAGACATAGAATCATATATGAAACTTGAATCATATTTTATCCAATAAATCGGTTAAATTGAGAAATTTGAATAGTCTATCTATCCGTTTTGAGTCATCTGACAATATTTCATCCAAAGTGGTATCCATGGACAACTGTTTTCTAATAATCGAGTATTTGTCACAATCAGTAAAAATATGTTTCACAGTGAATATTTCATTAGGTCTGGTTTGTTCCAATATTTGTACAGCTGTAGTATTTGCATGGTATAATGATTTTTCAGGACGAGCATAACTGCATTACGATTAGAATCACTCACGAATATATCCTCCATACGCGTTAAATTCTCAAAGTTGCATGTAGGTTATGTGATTACATAAGTTTTTTATAAGTTTTTCCGGTTATGTTTAGTTCCGAATAGTTTTTATAAGTTGTGAACGAATTTCTTCTTTCGTGGATACAAGTATTTTATTTTTTTGTTTCATCATTTGATGTTCTTCAAATGAATGTAGAACATATGGGTACATAAATATCATATGAATAACATACCGAACATATTAATTACAATACAATCATAACACACATTGTCTGACATTTGTTGAAGAACTCACAATAATAGTAAGTGAATTAAATGCTTGAAAATTTGAAAAGGTATTTTAATAATGAGATAAAATTGTATTTATGCATTGTATTGTATAAATTGTATTATTGAGATATAAAACTATATAAGCCGAAGTACGTGTGTGTGAAAGGTGGAAAAGTTGATTGTGTACATTTTAGAAAATATATGCGAAGAGGGAGGTAGATTGGACAATAGATTGTTAGTACTTGGATTTTTAAGCTGGGTAAATTCCATGCATCCATAAAGAAAAAAGTTGAATTTAAAATATAAATGATATAAAATATAAATTGTGGATGGTTAAAACTTAATGCTGATGAGGTTCATTTCATATATATTAATAAATATATCAATATATCAATAGATATATATATATATATCAATATATATCAATATATATATATATATATATATATATATATATATATGTATGTATATGTATATATATATATATATATATATATATATATATATATATATATATATATATATATATATATATATATATATATATATAAATGAACAGATAATATTTTTCACCATTCAATATTTTTCAATTTATTGCAGATCAATATTTATGAACTGAAATAATTGAAAATAGTAGATAGCTATCATTCGATTAAACTTATTAGTCATGAGAAAATTCAAGCTATGAAATTCATTTTCCGAGCTATAGTAGTTTTCAAAAATTTTAAACTTTTGACAACCGTTCATCTGCAATCGTTTCTTTTGCAAACATTCATACTTTCGAAAAATTAATAAAGAAAAAACATTTGAATTGTCTTCTTCATTAATTTTAACAGCAGTATGGTGAAGGTAAGGTACACAAATAGCCTCACGGTCAACGTATCGTCCAACTGATCAATAACATCCCGATGGCCGAGTGAAATATTATCAATTTCTGAGCCAATTATCATCCAAGTTGAGCACCATGTTTATACATTCATTTGTATACATTGATATTTCTGCATTACACTGATATACAATCGAGCATGCACCTGATAAAATATAAATATTATTTCATTTGGATCCTATCAATCAAATGCAATAATAATTTTTGACATAATGTTATGTTTATGACATAAATGACATATGTTTATGATGTTATGTTTGTTACGTTATGTTATGATTATTGTTTAAGGTAGGAAAACACAATACATGTCATGTGTCATATCGGCATATTTATATGAAATGAAATATGGAAAGCTATTATATTATTATATCATATTATATTATATTATATTATAATATTATTTTTTTGAACTAATTATGTCACTCGCTTCCTGTTTTCTCTTGTTAATTTCAAATGGTTCATGATTGAATTGGTTTTACAGCTGTCACTATTCTCGAATTTTTCAAAAGACTTTATAATTTGATGTAAAAAATATTATGACATTATGGGCTTTCTTTTAAAACGGATAATCTGAATCATGTAAGCATTTGGAATAACGTATATCATTCTAGCGCATGAATTCCCTAAAATTTGAATAAATTCGAAAAAATCTAAAAATTGAAAATACATTCTTATACAATCACACATAAATGATGGGGTTCTTCAAAGTGATGTCACAGATTGTTGTAATTAGTGGACAACAATATCTCCCAAATTGTGTTCTCTAATCTCAACTACATCATAAGCTCGCGTGTTTGCCCCCGAGGTTATTAGAGCACTAAACTTGATTTGCCCCCTACACTTGCATAGTACCTTGGGAAACATCGACTCCCTATATTATTATTACTACGGCACCAATGTTGATAGTACCGTTATACTTTGAAAGACGAAAGAATTGCAAAAAGGTCGCCTACCAACAAATTTGATTGTTATATTGACAAAAGATTATTTCAATGTAACATGATTTCTCAGAACAACCGTTCACAAACGCAAAGTGGTTCACAATAAGAAACACATCTGCGTCTTTCAAAAGCGTTACATCTCTAAATTTGCAACGAGAAAATGTAATTACCGAAGATTTAACACATATATTCAATTGGTAAACAAACTTCTTCTTTATTTTTTTCTATATTGGGTTTGATATAGATAACGAAGATTATATAGATAACAAAGATCTATTGGCGATGATGGAATGAAGGTTTCTTAAAGGTATTGGGAAGGATAGTGGGAAGGAAGCAGTTGTGGCCTTTATTGTAGGAACCATCCCGGCATTGGCATAGGCTACAAAGGGAAACCACGAAAAAACCCTGTAAAGATGAACGGTAGCAGGGATCAAACCGGGTCCGATATGCCCCTTCACCTCCCTGATCACATGAAGCGAGAGCATTAACCACTCAGCTACATGTGCCGGTTTTCCTTCTTTCTGAAATAGTGAAATACTGAATTCTGAAATACTTATTAAAGCATAGCTGTGGGGTACTCTAATGAATGTAAACAAAGACTCAAATTCACAAAAGCGTGCAGGAAATAATTTGTTGTGTACATTTTTGAATTAAATGAAATAGTGATTGTATAGGGTCAATATACATCAAGAAACATTCTGTTTTGTATTTCCTTTTCATCTTAAATCCAACTGTAACTTGGAATCGTAATTTGTCTTCTTTTATTTACTTTCTCGTCACATAACCTCATGATAAAAATTATCTCTTGTTTTTCAACTGTCAATTGTTCATAATGTTTTTTTTTTTTTATTTTAGTCAGCCCGCACACAAGAATCTTTCTTATGCGGGCTTCTACTTTACTTTATTTCATATCGATAAAAGGCAATACGAATACAACGAAGTGATTGGCCCAACACAGTACTAATTTTTTTAAGAATTCTGTGTAAAAATGTTGTAATGTGTGTGAAATATGTATTGTTCTGTATTGTGTTCGTTTGTTGCAGAGTGCAGAATAAAATATAAAATATATAAATGTTTTATATAAAATAAAATTAAATTAAATTAAATAAATAGAAATGAATAGAAATGAATAGAATGAAATGATATCGAAATGAAATGAATACAGGTTCAATTATGTTGAATCATGAACTTATTTTCTGTTACCAGTTCTCGAGTATATGCGTCCCAGTAAACGTACGCTCGGATTGAACTTGACGATCGGAGTTTTCTACACTATCGGCAGCGTGGCATTGCCGTGGGTAGCTCTTGCAATCGGTAACTGGCGACACTTTCTAATCATTACTACGGCACCAATGTTGATAGTACCGTTATTCTATTGGACCGTACCGGAAAGTGCAAGATGGCTGCTTAGCAAGGGAAAGGTTGATAGAGCTATTAAATGTTTTGAACGAGTAGCCCGTTGCAATGGTAAGAAGCTCAACCCAAGAACTATCGACGAGTTTAAGGTACAGTAAACCTTTGAACAATTAATATTTATTAATGGCGGTCAATAGTGAAACATATTTCAATTTTTTAGACCCATACGTCTCTTTGAAAACTAGGCAAATCCAGCATATGCGCTGTTAGAAGAGCGAGATATTTGTATGAAGTCTACTCAAAAACTAGACATACCGTGACTTATATGAAATATCCTCGAGAACTCTTCACACCATGGTGGAAATTGTCAAGTCTATGAAGACGTGAATCGCAAGAACCTGAATTAATTGAATAACCACTATTTCTAGTTATTCGATGAGAATTTATTTATCGAATAATAATTATTCTCTTCATGACGGTTATAATTTGAATACACTTAATTAAGTTATAAATTCCAGTTGAAAAGTTATAATGTAAACCTCATTCATAATAAATAAGCTATAATAATATAATATATGTTAAACTTGTAAATATTGAATAATATATGCTATAATAACTCTTTTCGTCACTTTGTAATGTGGACCACACCGCTCCACACGTGGAATAAAAACAACAAAGATATTTTATAGTACTTTACTTCAGGTTATAGAAATAACTTTGTTAACAACAAAAATGTCCTCTCTAGAATTCTGTGGATACAACAGGACAACAAAGCACTCCAAGTCTTGTTGGACTCTTCAGGACACGTAACCTAAGACGGAAAACTTCCATTCTTATATTCAAATCGTAAGTTATATAAGTAGTAAGTAGTATTGAGTTTTATTAACTCAAGTTAATTATTATTAGTTTTATTAGTTTTAATTAATATGTTTTATTTAAATTGCATCTCAATTTTATATCATTCATATATATTCAGTCAATTAATTATGAAATATTCTACTTTTTACAATAGGCCTAAGTTCAGGTTTTTTACATTTAGGAATTAGGATATAATAGTTATCTTATGAAAGTTCCATCTTGCCCGGGATAGGAACACGGGACTTCCCAATTTCCGGTGGGGTCCCGAGTTCGTATCCCGGTCAAGACGATTCTTTTATTACTTGACTATTAAATCCTGAATATATATATATATATATATATATATATATATATATATATATATATATATATATATATATATGTGTGTATATATATTAGTGAAAATTTGTTTTTTAATCTGGTGGTGGTGCCGGGTCATCCACTGTGGCTAGAGCATTATAAATATATCTTTGGATTGGTTAAATAGTTCCACCTTGATATCCAATCAATTACGTTACTGCCCTTCTATTTCCTCATTAATTTCTATAATAATGAAGAAGGCCTTGTTTTAATCGTTTCCAATTGATTGGTGACACCTGCAGCTCGCATATGATTGGTATCTAAATAGCTTTGAGATATTTAAAAAAAATTACATTATATATATTATTTTACATCAAAACGACTGATCTGATCTGAGTGAAAGCTCGGAATAATGTGTATCATTATTAAATTGATATTTCTTGAAAATTTGAATTCTCTCGAAATACATATATATTTGTTTGACGAATTTTTTCCTCTGTGTTATTCTCATGCGATTTTTGAAAACTTTGAAATGAGTTTTCTCAGAAGTGATTCAACCGATTGCGCCTCCAAAACTATAAAGTATCGAATTAGATGAGGAAACTTGTGTATGCCAAGTTTCAACTGAATTTTCATTTTCGTTCGACCTGTGGAGCGCGAACAAAAAAAATCATTTTTCGAGTATGGTGAAATTGAGTCTTTGCTTCGCTCATCCAAAAAGGATGGTAGTGTTTGCTAATTCACATTGGCTTTGATTAATACAAATTTTAATATGAGCCTCACTATCACGTAATGTATACTATCTCGCTCATTTGGGGCGCCTGAAGTCTGAAGAGCATATACCGGAATAATGTATACGCAGTTGTGTGACATGGGTTTGGGTGGCAAACCTTATCTGAACCCCTGACCACATTCACACCCATCTATTGAAAAGCACCCCCAAGCCTATGTCACACAGCGGAGTATACTTTGTTCCAGTATACGCTCTCCAGTCTCCCCGCTTGTTCCACTAGGCGTTACTCAGAGTCGGTGTCTTTTCCTACTTTATTGATTTCAATCAATTCAATTTCAATTTTCAACATTTAAATCATTTTATCCATGTTTTGTACCTCTGAATTTGTAACACTTCCACACTTTCACATTTTCATATAATAAACCAAAACAAGAAGCCCGCGTAAGACAAAGTCTTGTGTGCGGGCTGTCCTATAAAAATAAAATAAGAGTAAGTCGGTACAAAAACTATATGACTTATATATGATTAAACCTAAAAAAAGAAAAACAAATGCGAAAATAATGTATCGGCCACTATTACAATATTGGACACAAAACAAACTCTTCCGGGGAAATCCCAATCAAAGCGTATAAACCTTTCGACACACCTACACACCTACAGCAAAAAAAAAAAAAACACAGCTATTAAAGTTTTAAAAATCCATCAGTTTCAATATATAGGAATTTTCAGTGATTTCTAGCCACAGAAACCCATAACACACATAACTAGACAGATAACTAGCCATAGTTATACATTTTCCTTTAAATATTATTTATGCATGATAAAGTTTGTTTATCTAACAATGTGTTTATTCCTGATTTTCCAGAATAGTCTTGACCCTATGCTACGATGCAATATCGCGTAATGTGACTGGTTTAGGGTTTGACAGTTTCACGGTATTCAGTATAACGTCCATTACCACTCTGCCTGCTTGCATCATTATACTGATGTTACAAGACCGACTTGGCAGAAAGGCATTGGCGAGCGCTTCTCTGTTATTTACTGGGCTGTGCATGATAATATCAGCCGCGATACTAGCCACGAGAGGAAATAAAGGTAAACGAGGAATTTACAAAGAAGATGAGGCAATATAATGAAGGCTGGTGGTACAAATCGAAAGCGACAATGGTGGACTTATGAAGTCATAACAAATACTGGTAGTTATGGAAAAGAAAAAATGTTTCATCACATTCATTGTTGTTATTGAGAAGATTAGGCCTACATGTAAACAATAGAGTAAAACTATACCATTTTTATTTGCTTTCTTGACGAATAATAATTGGCCTGCCCACTAACGAAACAAAACATAACAATACTCAAGAGAACGTAGTCAAGAGAAGAGATGTGGGTTTCTAACATTGCCAATTAGTGTAGGCCTATCTAGGTGGCATACTGATAAGCCATACCTATCACAATTCAAGTGTAAAAGCATGGGTTTTATCTTTTTTGATCACTATAACATGCATTTCTTTGTCCAACGGGAATCTATGGCTGGGGTAGGGTTGCCGACTTGCCGTTGCATGTCAAATGAAACTTAGGTTATTTGGAATTTTAATGATTATTGATCAAACAATAATTGATCATTAAACGACTTGAAAATAATTGATCACCAATCAATTATTTCATATATATTTAATAAATAGAAGAAACAATCAGCAAAAATACAACTTGGGTAGACCTAATAAATCAAATAGTAATTAGCAATCAAGGGAGTAATCAAATGAATATCATTCATAGTATATGTTCAAACAACTATGTATAAATGAAGATAAAATATGGCAGGCAGTAGGCACGTATACACATCTATTTGTGCTTCGTTGGTCATTTTGTACAACTCAAACTTCTCATCCTTTTTAAGATCGATAAATTATCACTGAATAATAATTGTTCCTCGTTCGATATTAATCGATGAATGTGTGTTTATTAAAGGTAATCAAATACTGACTGATGCAAATCGATAGATTCTGTCCAATATGATGAACAAAATTTCGGCGGCATCCCCAAGATAGGGTAGTCCCTACGAAGTAACTATTCACACTCGTTCCATCAAAAAAAAAAAAAAAAAATTGCTCGTGTCTATTTTAATTATCATACAGATAATTTCAACAATCTGGAAAGTTTATTACCCCGACTCGTGACGTGGGCGTATCTACGTGCGTACGTGATGTACGGCGTACATCAAGAGTGTACACTTGAAATAATGGAGTAAATCTGGACTTCTTTTCTGCTGACAGAGCCGATGATTGTCATCAGTTTGTCGTTTCTTGGCCGACTAGGCATCAATGTTGCCTACAACTCAGGGGTGCAATATGCAGCAGAACTGATACCGACTGAAGTCAGAGGCCAGGGAGTATCAGCTATTCACATGGCTGGATATTTGATCCTATTCTCAAGTCCATACATTCTACTATCGGTAAAATATGAGAACTATATATTTTTGTATTGATAGACTGACAAGTATTGTACGGTATAAGTATTATAGGCTACTGTATATTGATCACTTCATTACTGGACAAACAAAGAGTTTCCAAATATATTTTGCAAAAGCTTGACTAGAATAAAGAGTTTAGAACAAACAGTTCATATTTGTACAGAAGATTTCAATTTATAAAAGAATGAAAAATTATACATTCTTCTCTCGCCAATTTTTTCTCATGGGAGTTTCTTAAATATGATTGATTTTAATCTTAATGTGCTAAAAAAATAATGAAAAAAATCAATTCTTGGTAGTCACGTAATATCATCCATGGAGTGCATTCAAAAAAAAATACATAAAATACAGAACTTATGAGACGAACAAACACACACACAGCCTTACTTCACTTACGTTCATTAAATCATCTTTTATTATCAACTATTTTCATATTCAATCAGGCCTTGATACTTTAATAGAATTAGCATTTGTTTTGGTTCCAGGAGCAATATTGGGTAGCAACCCCAACCCTGTTATTAGGCACACTAGCCATACTCGGTGCGTTCTTCTGTCTGTTTCTACCCGAAACTCTGAACCGGACGTTGCCCGTCACACTCGCCGATGGCGAAAGATTCGGAGAAGGCGAGAAGATGTGGTCCTTTGCTTGTTGCCAAGGGACAACAAATACCGGACAATTTTTGAGCACAGAAGAACTTGTTATCCAAAATGAAAGATATTGATCGAATTTGATGAGTTTGTATTACTAATGATATGTTGGAATTCTGTACTTAAATATTACTCAGAAGGATCTGTAAAACTTGCCTGACAAATGCCTCATGATCGTAATACAGGGTTGAAAGGAATATCAATGCCTAAGCCTACCCCAAATGATGTTGCAGCTTAGCACACAATAATATTTTGCAAGCTACTACATACACTATTTTGATACTGCTACAATTTCTTTTCTATAAATGTGCTGCTATTTTGTGTTAATTTATTTCATATTTAGTTTTAGTTTGTTTTATTACTGTGATGACAGAGGAATATACTTCTCATATGCTGTGATGATATTTACGATATAATCGTTTATATGAAGATTCTGAAGATTGGTTCAAGGACCAAGAATTGTCAGGATGTTTGGCAGTCATGATTGTATTCTCAACATTTTGTCTCATTCCATCATATATTGATTTCAGTGAGTGAGTTCAGTGATTTCAGTGTATTGGTGGTTTAAAATCCAAACGGAATGTTAAAGAGAAATACTGTACTAGTATATTGAGAATGATTTGAAAATATTATTAAAAATATTTTTGCATGATTCACAAAGATGAGAAATCTCTGTCATTTTTTTCAATTGACTATTTTCAACATTTTAAATTGCCACCAAAGATACTAGTACGGCAGTAATAAATACCATATGTGAAATTGAACTCTCGATTAAAAACTTGGCTTACAATATTTTGAAGTAGGATAAAAATGTACTTCAAATCACTACTAACCTAATAACTAATAAAACCAGTAATAACCAAAATAAGGAACATAATAGCTTTACCCACGGAAGATGACTTGAGAAGATTTGCTCTTTACTGTAGCTAGCAGTTAGTACTACCAATCCTGCACTTGCATCAGCATGTGCATGAAGTCGTTTGATGTGGTCATATAATTGTCATAATTTTTAGCAGGAGAAACAAGAATAGATTATTTCAGTTCATAAGGTTGCATTGAGTAAATCAATAAAACACTATCAACAAACAATATACACAGAGGGCCATTTGAAAAAATAAATATATATATATTTATAGGCCCTATATATATATTGTCTTTGATTATGAACCTTGAGGTTGTGTCTTTTTCAATACGAAAGTAACGCTATCAAATAGAATAAGAACAATTAAATTCGGTAATTATTTTACAACTACCACGCCAGTGGATGATTCAGCTTTAGTAAATAAAATCAAGTCGTGCATGGATTCAAGTCCCACCTAAGGCATGGATTTTTGTAAATGTCCTTTCATCACTTCATTCTTTCATTCTCTATATAGCTCATTCATTCTGCTATACAGTATAAACCAACTGTTTGTGTGGTCATCAAGTACTATGAAAAAAGTACAACTTTGGATAATGTAATTACTCTATTATGGACATATTTTGAATAGTATGCTTAGTCCTTGCTGCCTAATAAATGTGAACCAATATTTTGAACCCGACGAGGTAAGCTGTTGGAGAAGTAAGTCAGTGACTATTTTTGTGTAGTCCAACTATACCAGAATAACATTTATGTGATTTATTGCATAAGTAATATGATTTGTTAATTAAGGATGAGGAACATTGCAGGTCTAAATATGAAGAAAATAAATAATCAAGGAATCATATAAATTAATAGCTTGAGATGAAAATTGATTCTATTCAATAAAGTATATATATTTATATTTGGTGATATTTATTTATATTGATATATTTTTGTAATTCGCTTGGTCCTTGCGGTCTATAATGAATATAAACAAATATTTTGAACTCAACGAGGTAAGCTGTTGGAATAATAAATCACCGTCTATTTTTGTTTAGGCCCACTATTCCAGAATAACATTTATGTGATTGATTGCATAAGACATAATATGGGATGAAGAATATTGCAGATCTAAATATGAAGAAGAATAAATCATCAAGCAATTATATGAATTAATGGGCCCAACTTGTATAATCAAAAAAAATTATTCAATATAATATATAAATAGTATACACTCCGAGTAATAATAAAAGCACCAAAAAAGTAATATGAAAATTCTTTGAAATATGACATTTAAACCTATTAACGGTGCATAAGATCTGAAAGATTTGTAGACATAAGATTCATTGATTCACAGTTTATCCATTATGTAATAGCCAAGTGAATCAATTGCGTGATTCTGCTGAACTGGTACATTATTGATGCTGCAAATCAGAGAGGAGATGAGCTTAATTCACAAGAACATAGAATAACAAGATACATTACTTATTATAACAGTTGATAGTTTTATTTAATTTTTGAAGTCATGTTTTTCAATTTTTCTCACCTCTAATGGATTTTACAATCATCCTTAATTGTATATCAAAACTAATTATCAGTTCTTTTTGAACATGTCATGTTTGAACACAAAAAAAATAATTTTACTCATCTGTAGACAGTATTCTAAAACATTCAAACTGGCATCAGAAATTTGAAACTAGGCCAAATGTACTACAGTATCATGTGATGTACAACAAAATGAGTAAGTGCCGAAATTGACAAAGTGGGAGTTGGACACAGTCTGGGTGCACTGAGTAGCAAACGCAATGCGAGCCTAGACACTTTCGGGTCTATGTCAATTACACTTGAACAGGTGCAGAAAATGTATACATCTCTTCGCTTGGAATTCTGTAGCTTTTTCAGAGAACAATTGTTCAGCCTTGAGCCTTCTCGAGCTGCAGTCAGTATAACTTTGTTTACCTCCCTTGATTACTTTCCTGTGAAGTCACTACAGTGAAATCACAAATTTGGGTTGAATGTAGACCAAGTATGTATATATACATAATCTGAATTCAACAACACCAAATTTGCAGTAGCTTCCCAAGCTTTGTGTTAGCTAAGATTAGAGAGATTAGAGAGTACAGTGTCTGCAGTCACAACCATACATAATGGTACATTTTCAACTTCCGTAAACTCAAGTGTATTTTCGGAAATTCAACGGACTAACAAAAGAAGCTTTGTAATTATGTTTGTACCAATCACTATGTTAATATTTTCCACAATCTAATGCAGAAGTAAACTGTTATTACGAAACTAACGACCATCCCAGCAGCATAAAGTCCTAAAACGTACCAATAAGATGGTACTAGCATACCGGAAATGTAGCATATCCATGGCACGAAGTAGACCACCATATTACTTATAAAAGATTGATAAAATATATAACGAGTCTTTCCCGTACCAATAAAGAGTCCACTCATGGTATTTGTCACAGAGAAAACTATAAAAACCCAACCAGTAGTATACAAAATATGCTGCGAAATTACTTGGACATTGGCATTATTCGGACTAAACAATTGGGCTAGCCACGACCAACATACAACACTGAATACGGCCACAACAATCATCCATGCACACAATGCTTTTGTTGCCTCGATGCTGATCTCTTTCACTTTTTGCTTTAGACGTGGCATGTCAGCGTGAAGAGCGATAGCAATCTTCACATGATTAGCCAAAGCATACGAAGGTATCAAGAGAAATGTCCACACAATAGTGTTTACTAAGTTCCAGGCAGCTGCATCATCGGCGCCAAGGTAATTCACAAACTGCAATGTCACAGCAAAGTAGAAGAAATTCCTCACAAATGAGTCCCCCAAGTTGCCCCAACTAACTTGAAAAAGACTATTGAGTTTCTGACGAATATCAGCCATCAAAGGCACACGAAACAAGAACGTGAAAGGAGACATCTTTTCTATCACAAAGAAAAAAAAGAAATTTGTAATGAAATAAACAGATGACTCAATGACTTTATAAGTGCCAAGTTCTTCCACGCCCCAGTGAGCACTTGCACTAGAAGTACCAAAAAGGAAAATATTCAGTAGTAAAGTGATTGCTACTTGACATACGGAGCAGACAACAATTAAAATATGTCTCGTAATAAGTAAGTGACTTTTGATAGCTTCACTGACTAGCATGAATGGATAACTGAAGGCAGATACTTTGAGGTACTTTTTCGTGGCTTCTATAATCAACTCGGGTGTATTGATAACTGAAACGAGCTCGGCTGAGAAAATAATCACAAACACACACATAATGGAACCTAAGATGAACAATATAGAACAACATATCTTCAGCGCTTGGTACGCATCGTTTCTCTTCTCGATGTAGTCACGACCTACAAGATTAAATAAACTGTTGACTATGCCTTCTTGAATGATTTCTAGAATGATGCTGATGAACATAAACTGGCTAGCTATAGCTAATGCTGAACTGTCAGGTATTTGGCCAGTATAGAACAACGGTATCAATGCATTGAAGGCTGGTATTATACTTGTTAGGAGCAACTTTGTGAAAGTAGAGTTGGGAAAAAAGATTCGAAAACATTTCATTGCTATTGTGCATGGTGAAAGTGACGAGCGAGTCGGTTCTTCTTCGGTCGATTCCGAAAAAACTGTGGTGAATTGATCACCCATCTCGGTTCAAAACAATTGACTGAAATCAAGAAACCAACTATTATTATTATTATTACCTCAGCACCAACTTGAATCAACTGGACTGTTTTATTCACTGTTCACTTTAATTCACTGCACTGTGCACTGTTTATGATTTAATAATCGTCACTCAATTATGTATCAAGGTAAGCTGCTGGTTATATATTTTCGAAATTGCATATTTTGTCTTCAATTTAATATTTATATTTTTTTATTCAGCAAATTGAACAAGTACATGAAGTTCACAAAAACCTGCACAAAGCCTGTAACACAGGCTTATCTGTGGAAATAAATAATTATGCGTCTTGCATTTCCATAGAATAAAACATAATATCAGAAGTACAAATAAACAGTAAACAGTAGGTACAACACAAAATCAAGAATTCTACAGAATCTGTGAGAATAAATAAATTATGCGTCTTGCATTTCCGCAGAATAAAACATAATATCAGAAGTATAAATAAACAGTAAACAGTACAGAATCAAGAATTAAACCAAAATGTAATAATGATATGAAAATAATATTTGATGTGCTTTGACATACTACTTCATTCAAGGCCAAGTAAGTATTTCAATAAAGTACCGTAGATGTAAGAAAAAAGTAAAACAAATTAATTTTTGGCAAAAAGTAACCGAGTCAATATCAAATCTAAATAGACTAGACTCACTACTATTCCGTAATTCAACCAAGTACATCTAGAGAAAGGTCATTTAAAGTTTGAAGCAGCCAACATTTCATTTCCTTCTTCATTTGATTTAGATAGCTCAAGCTCCTTCAGTGACCAGGTATTTTATTAAAAATTGCTGGGATTGACTACTCTTACCGTATTTGTTATTAAAGTATGGTACGGTAGGCCTATAATGTTTCTTTATGAGACGATCTTGTGTTAGAAGAATTAAAAGAACTATTCACAATTATCAACTCGCAATGAGACTATCGAAGCGAATTATCGTACTGCAAGTCAAGTCAAAAGTTAATGGGATATCTGAAAATCAGAAAGATGCCATGCATCACCACTATCCAGTGATCTAAGTATTTCCTGTGATTTTGTGTTTGTCTTCTGGTATAGATTGGAAATGACATCATAATTTACAATATATCGTTCAGAACTGTAGTTTTTGTCCACCAATTCAACAAGTTACTATACAAAAATATTACTTTTTAAAATAACAAACGAATAGACATACGTGTCAACTCATTAATTCAGTAGGCATATAAAATTACAATTGAAACATTTGGATAACCTATACAGTGGTCACAAACACTGTAAACACTTGTTGTAAACTTGTAAACACTGTACCTTGCCCAATATTTTAATAAGAAAATCCATGCTCAAATAAAATAATCCCACTACATATGTTTTATAGTATTGCTACAACCTTTCTATACACAGAAATCCAACTGATTTTGGTAAATTTATTGTATTTCATGCCAATCTGTTTCAACCTTTCAGGGTGAGGTTAGATTGGCTATTGAGTTTTGATAGGATGAGGTTTGAACAATAAAATTACAATCTCTCAGTTACTTTGACACAAAAAGTAACAAATATTACCCTACCTAACCCTAATTATGAACTCTAAAGAGTGTATACGGGAATAATTTCTACTCGACAGTGGGTATGAATACTTTTGGATGGTTGGTTAAAAATTTATGTATTAGGGATTCAGACAAGGTTTACCACTCAAGCCTATTTTCACAGAGTTGAATATCAATTATTTCTGCATATGTTCTTCAAGTACCATAACTACCATACTACCATAACTAACATACAATATTACCATAACTTGACTAGAAGTCTGTACCAAAACACACTTCGAGAAAAATAATATACTTGCATGTTTGAATTGACACCTGTGGGTATTCCGTTGGTTCTACCATAGAATAGGGTCTACACTTATACGCCGGTTCTGAGTTCTTCAGACCAATTATAGACCCTAATAGTCAATATCGGACTCAAGTGCTGCAAATTCCAAAAAATAAGCTTCTCTAATGAGCTTCTCTATAAGAATGTTAGACCAAAGATTTTGCGAGACTATATACACATCAGTGAAAAGGGAAGTCCCTGTAGTCCCCTCCCCGTATCTCTGCGCATATCAATTTCTGTCACATTCGGTAGTTATTACGATCGACCGTCTCTTCCATGTCTTTACGATTAACGTTGGGAGACCTCGAGTGCATAAAACTAATTTTTATGAAACTGAAACGATTATAAACTACTGCCAACCAAGCTTATGTCAGTTAAGAGTTTCATAATACACACCATGTCAGTAAAATGTTGATACGATACGCTCGTGGAAACGAGATAAAAATATTCAAGTGGAGAAATTACCACGAGCACCACGAGGTTCTAAAACTGTCACTTTGAAGTTGTTATCACCATGGTGAAACATTCAATTTGTTTTCAGTTTTCACCAGCTTTCAGATAGAAATTAGCCAACTGGACTTGTAACATTGTTCTTTTGTATACATAAAATGACAGATGTGAGCTGTATATGTTTGAATAATCTTACTCGACGTCTATCTGACCAAACTTGACAATATTGGCACTGTGCTAGGGTTTCGAAGAAGTAAAAAACACGCATCTCGCGATAATAATTTATATAGCTGTGATTTTCTTAGATTGTAAGTTTTAAGGACGAGATTCACGATAAAAAAAATGTTGGTAGACAAACGTTCTTCTTTCATAGATACATCAACAAGTATTCTGGTAAAACGTCGTCATATAATACAGTTCTGATTGATTTTTTAAATAAACCTCAGTCTGTCACAACAATTCATCGTAAGTTCAATTAAATACCTTAGTTCAATGATTCGTCGCCTCATCGGGAAATGTACCAACCATTTAGTGGATTAATTATGTGGTATGAATTGTGTGTTGATTGTATTATCAGCGGGTTCTTATCACCTTTATTATCAAGAGTCTAAAAGCGTTATGAATATGATAGCGATGAGATTGAATGTAATTAATTTGAACAAAACAATGAGAGTGGTCAGATTCTTGACTCTCAACAGCGTAGTTACGTAGGCCTATTTTGACGAACCTCAGGAGGCAATCATTACTATGCAAAATATTTTTATTTCGCGCTAATTGTGAAAGCATATACACTATGTGGATAATTAAGATATTTCACAAGTGAAGCTGACTAAATATCATATTGAAGAGGGTTCCTGGGGAAGTGGCCAGGGAGGGAAGGTGGGGAGCTGGGAGCATATGAGCCCAGGCAAGAGGATTTTTTTTCAAGTGTGCACTTTGAAGATATATCACTTGATTTTGGGATGGTGAAAAACAGTGATTATTCATTAGTATATAGACGAATTATTTCCCAATATGTACAAAAAGTAATTAATCTATCAAATAAAAGACTCAGATTTTAAAATTCAGATATCAGGGTTTGTGTTGTGATTTTACTGGGTTCATCTCATAATTCAATGAAATAATGAACACTGTGATTATTCATGAGTTTATATATAAGATATATTTTCTAATACTCAATTAGTTATATAGTTAAGTAGGATATATAACAGATTTCGGTAAAGTTGGAAAATTTCCTATAAATTTACATTATTCATCGAGTTGTTTGAGAATATAAAAAATATAAGAAAATAGAAAATGGCAAAATAATGAAGTTATATTTGATTTAACAATTTGAAAAACCATAATAAATAACTATGAATAATAACAGCAAAATTATCAAAGTATAACAAGATCAACCCTCACACATAAGTGGCAGGCAGTAGTGACAGAATGTCCCAGCATGCTCAATTGCATTGGGAAGTGCAATGCGAGAATAGCAAAAGCTCCCGAACCGAACATCTCTTTTCGTGTAGCCATCATGCTGAGGTAAATACGCGAACTATTCCTTTGATTTGCAGCTTGCCTCTCGTACCACGAGACAGCAGCCTAAAGGCTTCACCTATGTGGCGCTTTGTGTGCTAGATACGTATGCTATATGCAGCCGTCATAAGCTACACTTGGCTTGCTCTGACGACTTTTAACACGTCACAAGAATAATCTTGATTCAATTCAATTTTGAGAAATATATATTTTTAATTTGTAAGAAAATGTATCCTCTATCTTTTCACTCATCATCACTTCATAGTTTTATAATCACCTGCTCATTCGTACCCCTGTATAACCTAGCTGTTGGTGGGGTCGTTAAGCAAACAACAATAATCAAACAATAATATGAAAATAAATGTGTATCAATATCCAATTGTACGTTCATTGTCATAGTGAATCGAACTTTTGTTGTCTTATGATGAGTTTTCATAATATATTTTAAAAAATGATATAAATCATAAGTATTTACAAACAATATATCAAATATACCTACTATATATAAAATATTATAATGAATGTTATGTTGATTAAAATATAAGCATATATATATATATATATATATATATATATATATATATATATATATATATATATATATATATATATATATATATATACGTATATCAATATATTTATGAAAAAATAGAAAATACATCAACTTCCATGTATAACCCTAGGCTAGCTCACTTGCCAACCCTCGAGTCCATTTCATACCCGCTCGCAACCTTGGCTTCAACGCTGCCCGCGCCACGTGATAGCGATGTCTATATACAGAGTATTATTATATATAGTTCAAGTTCTATACTAATTCTCACTCATCTCACTTCTTCTCACTCATTCTATATGCAACACTGCAAATTATTTTTATTATTATTATTATTATTATTATTATTTAACTCTTGCAAATGCACATAAATGCGCGGTGGCAAGTTCCCTAAGTACCCCTATCCCACCATCTCCTTATATATCCTTAACCATCTCTCTTTAGACACAAAATATGGGATATAAATATAAATGTTGTACAAAGTTGGATAATTGAAATTTTGAAGAATTATAGTTAGATGAGCGTAAGCAAAGACTTCATCCCACTCTTATAGGGCTTTGTCTGTGTTTTTTTTGTGGGCACTGCACAGGTCGCAGGGGTTGACTGATCGACATGAAACTTTTTTTGTACACGAAAAATTATCCAACTTAGAACTGTATAGTTTTTGGAATGAATATTTTGAGAAATATCATCTCAAAATTTCTAAAAAACCCCATAACATTAGGCTGGGCAAGAAAATCTGAAACATAAAATCTTTCCAAATGAAATGGAATTTTCTCTGAAAGTGTAAACATGAATGATACACATCATCACCATTTTGTATGCAATTCGAACCAGCCGTTTTGAAGAAAAAAATTAAATCAACTGTTTTTATTCACCAAATATATTATAGATATAGAAGCAGATTCAGGTTGCCGAGATTCACTGCTTTCTAGAATCGATATTTGCCCAACAATGAAGTCTTCTTTGTATGCATCAAGGTGTGTAGAATACCAGTTGATAAAGTAGCAAGGGTAGAACTACTTTTAACGACTACTATACCCAATTCAGATATCTCACTCATATATACGCTTATGTTGCGTTTGCCTAGTGATATTGATATATTGTTTCAAAATATATTGATATTATGATATATGACCAGCTACAGCTAGGATACAGCTAAGTTATAACTTATAACGGGGTTAAAGGTATTCAAAAGGGGTATGAATGAGCGGTATGAGAATGAGATATCAAGTGAAATAAGCTCACCATAACGCTATGCCTTGAGCGTGACTCGAACCTGGGCCTGATGTGACTTCAGTTTGTAAAGCTGAATGTGCCACAGAAGTTGACTATATACAAACATCATTACTATATATGGTACTATATAATTATGCCAACATACACGATTGTAAGAGGGTTTGGAGACTGGATTGTAACCAACAAATGTATAATACATTTTATACAATTTTGATGAGAAGTTAGTTATTTATGACAAGATCTGATATAGAAGTTCATGAATAAAGTGAATTAAATCACCATTTTGTCATTTGAATAGGCTACCACACATTGAAATATGAATGTTAGGTATGTAACAGAATTATCAAATTGAGAAAGTGATATTCTATGAGAAGAGATATGGACTGTTACCAAAATGATATTGTATTGATGAAAACTATAATTACAATCAAGACTCAAACTCCCGTAATCAATTTTTTATTCAAATTTTTTCAAATACCGTACTTGGCCATCAAGTAGTATTCAAGATGAACTTGAAATAATAGGGGAGAAGGAGGAGGTGTGGGGCAGGTGGAGGAGTGGGACTTCAGATCATTTTCCTACTACTTGATACTTATTTGTCCTTTTAGGTACTATCCATATTCTGATGCAGTTTGAATGAAATCCACCAGATAGCACCACCTTTAGTGAGAAAAGTTTAAATGAGTGTTTTTCTCAACTTTTTTTCCCGGAAGTTTTCGGTTTGTACTTTGACAAACTCATCCGTTGAAAATAATGATGGCATTTACTGAAAGGTTAATTAATGATTACGGTACCGGTATTTGTCTCTAATTGTATTATAGGCTTATATGGGATTATATAGGCCTAATCTATATCTAAATTAAAATCTAATAAACGTTTATCCAACTACAGTGAAACCTCTATGCACCGTTTCTCTATCCATCGTTTTCCTGCATGTAGGCCTATCATTAATTTTTTCTCACCCCTATCCCTTATAATCAATGTTAAATTTTCCTGGACGGATCGTTTTCCTAGTCCTTTGAAAAACGATGGATAGAGGTTTCACTGTACTGTACCTAACAATCTAACCACCATAATTATATCTTCACATACTTCATTATATGTAATCTTCATTCACTGTCTGTAGGCTTGTCTGTGGATAATTTCCCAACGTTTTTCCTTGAATTTTTTCTCAAAATATATCAAAATTCAATATTTCATTATTTTGTATGCATCAATGTATGCTTTGCAAGTTGAAAAATAACAATGTCCGTTTGGCGTGAGGATATGCCTGCAAGTCCGTTAATGGGTCAAGTCAAGGCGCAAGACCCACAGGTTGGGACCACTGCACTGAACCAATTAAAAAATACACATTGCTAATAATATGAGGTTCACTGTGATTTATTCAATCAAAGACATGAAAAATAATACAAGAAAATTGCTGGAAGGCTTAAGAGCCATGATTTATATTTCCGTACTAAACGACTAATATATGCACTTTAATAACGAAATATAAAACGTAGCTGTAAACAAGTTACCTAGTATGTATAAGACATTCTATTAACTTATATTTTTATTTACATAGCAATTTGGGAAAACTGGTCGTTATACCTATAATCATTGTATAAAGTATATGTACGAGCAACCATTGTGTTCGTCTTCAAATTGTTGCAATTCAGCTAACAATTTTCATTTTATTCCCATTCACCGTTCTTATTCTTCCGACGATATCGATAGAGGTCTGCTGCCATTAACTGAAAATTTCCTAGCTACACGACGTTAGGAGTAAGAGCAAACACAGGACAAGATGGGCAATTACTTATGAACATTCTGCAACGCCCTCAACTCGCAGAAATATGCAACACGACTTAAATTCGTGGTTCTCAAATAACCTATATACCGGTAGTGAAAATTATTTGTATATTTCTCATTTACTGTCTAATGTTGAATGATAGTCAAGAAAAACACAATAAGCAAGCAACTTTTTAACAAAGGTATGTCAGTTGGTTACAATATTGAATTGGCTCTGTACACAAGAAACAGAAAAACAACGTCAAACGACTTTAAATATGTATAAAAAACAAATGAGTTGAGCCAAAGGCTTGATATTAATTCAAGTAAAAGAAAGGAGAAGAACATCAGTTGCGTTAAAAAGATGGCTTAATACAGCAGTTGACAGAAGTAGTTCCTACAAAAAAGTCTTCATTGCCTACCACGACAATCTACTCGGCTCATCATTCTAGGTACGCTTCCGGTTCCCTCCCCTCAAATTGTCCACCACTGCTCTTCGTCACACGTTACGACATCAGGAAAAGAAAGTTATGATACGAAAATGTGTATGTGGCCCATGCTGCAGACTTCTTTTGACACAATAGTACAGCTCGAGAGATGTCGAGCATACTATACATAGCAGCCCTATTTCAATCGCAGAACTTTCGTCGGCAGACTACAGAAAATATTGAAATAAAAACGTGAATCAACCACTTTTAGGAAACAATTTGCGTTCGCTTGGCACACGACACTGAAATGTTGTAGACTTTTAACTTGTGAGAAGGGCCATGTTGATTTCTTTCACCATCTTCACTCTATGGAGCATTTTAACCAAGGGGTCTCTTCCTAAAGCCATCGTTGAATACCACACAGGACTATCCGGGACACAAGATCGTTCCGGAAGCAAATAGAACACGTCATTGCGAGTTTTGACACTTTCCGGACTGGAACAATGGAAAAATAATATACAGTATATTTAAAATTATCTTAGCAATAAGATTGTTTCTGGGGCTTTGATTTTCTGAGAGCTCAATACAACTCTGTGTGTTCCATTACACATGAGATGAAATTTGCTGGTTCATTTCATGTTTTATTTCTTATTGTTGAACGTATGTGGTCAACTGATGATAAAAATTATCTAAAATGATTATGTAAATGGCAATGTGCGATTGGTAGGCCTATGCAGTTCTGTATTCATTAGACATCAACTTCAAATTACCAGTACAGTAAACCCTCGTTAATCCGAAATGTAAAGGACCCACAAAAAATTATGATGGATTAATAAAAATTTGGAATAACCAAAAGACTTCTCTTCCACGAAAATCATCACACTTCACGGTTAGAATTGAAGAAATTTCGTATTGCCCGCGAGAGAAAGCTTTGCCACACGTGTGAGAAACTGCTTCACTGATTGTGTGTACTAGGCTAGCTTTGACAATGCACAATCGTTACATAGCCCGCTTCCACTGGCCAACAGCCGCCCAGAGTCTGACGAACGAGTGTTTCGACTTTGACATAAATTTCATGCTTGTCAAGGTCAGAGTGCACTCGGATGACACACTCAAAGCAGCAAACAGCTCAGCTGGCTTTGGCGTATTCTTACGCATCAAATAAAAAGAATGAAAATTGGGAAAATAATGATTAATTTGACAAATTCACTCAAACTATTTCGAATTATGCAACCCAAAATTAGTGCTCAAGTATTGAAGGGTCAAAATATTAATGCAAATTACGAATAAGTTGGAATTTTGATTAACCATAAATTAATTAACATTGAAATGATTATACCTTCTGCCATGGACCGACTTTAAGCTCGAAATGTCAAAGTTCGGATTAACCGAGTTTGGATAAACGAGGATTCACTGTACTTATCAATGATCATGTTCAAGGTCACTACGTCTGCATCAACATGTACGACCTATATCAATCATCAATATCTAGACTATGCAATATATTATGTTAATTTTAACAACAAATACTTATTGTGCATCTATGCATATATCGAAATATTCTGTGATTATATCACACCTACACTACAGGCTATAACCTAGGTGGAACCTAGACCTACAAATCGTATGTGTATAAACAAAGTGTTGGCAGTCATTACAAATACATTGGATTAATTATTAATATATTGAACTAAATAAACAAAGTTCAAAGCTTAGAATTCACGTACCATTTTGACAGGTAGAATTCATAAAGTTTCACTGGACAGCGAAGTGGATTCTCTTCATTTTCTTGTTGTTCATAAACCTTCTTCTTTCGAGAGTTTGCCTCTGAACAATAAATCACAAACGCATAATTAGTGAAAGGAAAAAAAAGCTGGAACCTTGATCTACGATCAATAAGTGGAGTTTCAAAGATAACTGATTAATAATAAATGGCTATGGTGTTGGTTCATTAACCTGGCTCTTGCATAAAATAATTCGAAGTGCATAGTTTAGAGTATGCATATATTCCATATAAATCACAAAATGTTGCAAAAAGTAATTCTAGATTTTATTACATAGGGCCTATAAAAATTAAATATAACAACTAGCCTATCTTTCAACATTGAAACTGTTGGCCTAAGCCTATTTGGTCAGTTTTTTACTGTTTAAAATCTTGAAGAGAAATGAGTAAAATCATCTCTGTTACACAATAATAGCTTGAGTTTTTACTATTTATGTGCTATTAATATACAGTATATGTATTAGTCAAGTTTAAATTCTAAAGCCAATTCAATCCGACTTACTTTCAGAAATGACGTTATTAGGTTTTACTGAAAAATGAGGGGAAATGAAAAAAAATCAACAAAAAACAAAAAACGAAAATCTCAACAATATAGGTATGGTAATTTGGATAACCCAGCTGTGAAAGTTGAAATTGGTAAAAGTTCCCTATTTAGAAAACAGGCAATTCCTATATCTATAGTGGAACCTCTGTCTATCGTTTTGCAAGGAGTGCAAAAAATAAAACCGTCCATGTACGATAATATAACATTATTTATCTGAGAATACATAGTGGAAAAAATGAATTACAGAAGCAGGAAAACGATAGATCCGGGATACATCAAAGTTCCACTGTATTTTTATTCAACAACAAAACTCTAACCATTCAACCAACATGTTTTATGAAGGTACCGGCACATGCAGCATAAAGGTTAACGCACTTGCTTCAGGTGACCCGGGAGGCTGTGGGCATATCGGACCCAGTTCGACCCCTCTACCATCTATCTTTACAGGGGTTTTTCGTGGTTTCCCTCTGTAGTCTAGGCTAATGCCGGGATGGTTCCCACAATATAGGCCACGACCGCTTCCTTCCCACTATCCATAAAACCTTCATCTCATTAATCATTCATCTGATGCCAATAGATCTTAGTCATCATTATAGAGCGTCGTTAAAACCCAATATATTTATGAAGGTTAGTATTGAGCACATCATATTGGTTCGTGCTTCCAAGTTTCAAGTAATAATTTGCATACATAAAAATCATTACAAATTCCTCAAACAAAGCAATTTGCACCCTAATGTCAGTGTCAGGGAAAGACCGACTCCTTCCCACTACTGAACGAATGAGCAAATGTGCCTTCTGTATGCTTTCAGATTCAACAGTTTTGCATTGTTTGCAATTATTTTTTTGAAAAATAAAGCAAGATGACTAGAAATCACTATCTTCTAATCAAAGCAAATTACAAGCCTTCTAGACAGTTGGTCATCGATTTAGCAAATGGAGCAAGAAAAAAATCAATGTTCTATTTGAATATCATTGTGGGAAACTGCAAAATTGTCTTGCAAACTTCGAATGGATGGTAAAGAAATTTAATTCAATACGTTATATTACCGAGAGATGCCTGTGGTGGATAAAAACGGAGGAGGACATTCCTACTACCAGGAACTTTTACAGCACCCGGTTGATTCGGATTCCTCTTCCAGTGTTTCATTATGTGCGAGAAGGACAATTGCATGTGTTCCTCTACCGTCTGAAAACAAAACATGTAATTGGCAATAATTAAATTTTTGCTTTGAGCAAATTGGTAATACAGTGGCATTTATGTAGCATCTATGCATACTGTACATATGCAAATTGATATGCAAGTGGCATCAAGAATGGCAATCTATAATTCCACAAGGGACCAGAAAAACACATCCATGCAGAAAAACGATCCATGAAGTAAACTAGCATTGATTACATGGGACTTGTGATGCAAAAAAATCAACAGTAGAAGAAGGTAAACAATAAATCCGGAAACAATGCATCGAGATTTCACTGTATTTGCCTATTAAGGTATATTAGAAGGAAGGTCTATTACTATTAGACTACCGTATTCTGAAAATTAGCGTAGACATTCAAAATTCAAAACTTATACATTTTATTATATTTTCAGTATTTGTTGCCAATTTTTATATATCTGAGGTAATTAAATACCTGTTAGGTCAAGTTATATCTAGACCTAGGCCTACCATGTTATCAACTGAAAATGGAACAATCAGATCATACTCATAACTTTGATTACGCAGCACGTTTTGGGGCAACAACAACACATATAAGAATTAAATACTATAATTACCGTGAGATTGAAATGCTTTGTGTTGAAGAACATGAGAGTACTGAGTAGGACGTGGGGTGAGTGTGCGCCTAACTGCTTGCTTTCCCACAGGTGCTCTTCTTCAACTCGTGTCACAATGTATTCTGTGAAAACAAATGTTCGTAGAGCCAAGATCATACGTATTTTGATATAAACACGATAGAAAGCAATTTACGGATCAAGACTTAATATTAATTTGATACTAGTGAGCAGTCGCACTAGTAGAAAAAAATCTTGAAATAATATCATCGACAGAACAGGTAACTGGAATCCGCAACTTACGTAACTATCGGTAACTTACGTTGTTCGTTGAAGAGCTGTGAAAACTTTTTCGCTACTTCGTCCAAACACTCGGTGAACTTTTCGTAATATGCATCGGTAAATATATTGTCTATTCTTCCGTTTTCAAACAAGTACTGCTGGATACCTGTTAACAGTAAACATTTTGTGAATTAATGTAACGTACATGCAATAACAGGAAGTACATTTTTTAAAATGATGTATCAAGTTGAATATTTTGCTATATACCTTGAACCTTCATTGTACAAACGTCACTACGATCGCAATTCACAATAAGCCTATACTGACGTTTTGTGAAAAGTACTATTCTGAGAATTCTAATGAACATATCATCGCAATAGGCTAGCCTATAGCAACTAGCAAGTAGCAACAATCTCGGGACAAACACTTTTCAGTCTTCTTTCAAACTTGTAGGTATCAAGGCTTTAAGTTAAATCATGGGATAGCAAGCAGGAAGTAACAAAATATAGTACATTCAATCAACAGGTTGGGCCTATTCAAGGGTGTAAAAATTGAAAAATAAACTAATATAACAGAATAACATGTGAAACTAGAATGTTGTCAATTAAAAGAATTTAATCCAGTTAACTCACCAAGTACAAGATAGTATATTGTATCTGGGGCGTATTCCGAGCCGTTAGGTTTACGTACTTCCTTCACGAATAAGCACAACGAATAATTAAGTTCGTCGGAAGTAAGCTGCAAGATTTCGGGCTTAAACAACTTGAGCTTGCGATTGTTGCTCGCCTTCTCCAGCTCCGTGTTCTTGACGTTGACCCACTGCCGCCACGCATTCACGCCAAATGTGTACTTGAGACACATGTTTGCGTCCGGCTTCTCCACCTCGACACGAGGGGCAGTGGGAGGATCAGGGGGTGGTAAGTGTGAGGTATCGCCGCCCGAACTGCTAATCCGACGGCCGCGTTTACTAGGACTACCCATGCTTCCTCGTCTTTGAACAGGCAAGCCACGCTTTCGGCCGCGGTTCGATCGCTCCACGGAATTTAGTACCGGTTCGGGGTCATCTACCTCAGACTCTGTAACTGAAAACAGAGTATGACATTAGACTAATTTGAGTAATTTCTTCAATCTTATTTACATGGTAATTTGAACATATTTAAAAGAATGATGGCTAGGTCACAGAAAAACATAGGGTCCGGAAGAGTGTAGCGACTTATCTCCAATACTTGGGATTTACACTTTGAGCCAGTGAGCCAAGCTTGCAGTATTCCCGTACTGTTGAACTGTTTCAACCCTTCCTTCCAGCATTTTCTCTTTTCCTGTTTTTTTCCAGCATGACCATCACCTCCACACGCACTCTTCCACGAAAGTTCCTACTTCTTGCCACTATTCATACTTCATACGTCGTGTTCTTATACCCTGTCCTGCTCTGTTGTGTGTACTGCATACTACATTCTGGTCAGTAATTGTCAAGACAATATTCCCATCTGCATTAGGTCTGCTGGTTCATTATTTATTGATCAATAAGAATGTATTTATAATATATACATTACATATACATGTAGGCCTAGATGTATGTTTGCTCATAAAATCACAATAATAATAAACAATAAAAATTGGCTAACCACGACAAATAGTTTTCTATAATCAGATGAAAAATGGGTCTGGTTTAAAACAGAAAATAAATTTGGATTGAATTCATAAATTAAAATTAATCAGGCCATGTATGAAAATGTAAAATTATATTGGGCCCAGGCCTATTTAATTTGAATTCAAATTTATAGTCTTATGCAAAGCTAGCACACGAGAACTTGATGACTCTGTCATTGTGTGCAGAGGAAAAAGTATTTTTGTTATTATTCTAACAATGCATGCAGACTACCACTAACTAAAGTTTGAAATGATAGATGGATAGATAGATCTTATTCTTTATTCATCGTACAAACAGTGTTATTACAGTTTCACAGTAAAAAAAGGACGAGGTTCAGTCTGACGACAGCTCGTCCACCTAACCTTCACTCACGATAAAAGTAAGGAAAATTAAATTATAAATGGTATTCTAATTGCAACTTATAAATTAAGATAATTTACGTACAGAATATAGAATTCACCATGAAATAAAACAATGTTATGAATATGTGAAGCCTATAACTTCTTTATAGTTGAAATAAATAAAATGTTCCTGAAAAGAAATTAATGACCTCATAACTGACATAATATCAAAGCATATTTACAATTATTATAATTAGTTAGGGCCTACATAGCTATGTTGCCTTGTAGTCCAAATATCTAGATAATTCAAGTTCAACCATTCATTTTATAGGTTCAAAGCCATTTGTGACTACAAATATTGTGAACAAATTTTCACAATAGCATTAATCACAATTACCCACATGGTGACGTCAAATATCAGAGCCACTTCGAATTTTAAGATTCTTTAATGCAAATTCAAATGACATATTATAATCAAGAAGACCGTTTTCGGACATTTCTCGTTCGAATGTGTCTAAAAATAGAACTGTGGTTAATGCTATAGGTATCCCTATAATAAAAATAGAGGTTGTTGACTAAACATATTTTTCATAATGCCAGCCCTGTATGTTCACTTAAATGTGCATAGAATTATTAATTGAATTATTAATTAATTGTATATGAATTATTACCAAACTCTTATTTGATTATTTTCTGATTCAAGTCACTAATAAGTGTTAACATATATGTATTATACTTATGTACGTTCAGTTTTTTGTCATGCTTGGGCCCGGTTTTACCAATCTTAGTTAGGGTGCTAATCCACTAACTATTAATTAAACGTACGAAAATAACATATGTAACCACTAACCAATGGTGATAACAGGGTAATCCACTAACTATTGCTTAATACAGTTTTGTAAAACTGGGCCTTAATAAAACTATGAGTTGATGGTAAATGTTCAATCTTCATTTTGAATAGTGATGTGCTTCCTGCAATCTTCTAGTAGTGTACATGTATATTCTGCGGATTTCTGCCCTTCAGACTTGAGCTTTGACATTTCAGTGAAAAATGTTGTGATTATTGTCTTGCGTCGATCGTATGCATGGATTTGACTAACATAAGCAAACTCATAATTAAATTATCATTAACTCGGATTTTCGAGTATGAGTTTTGAGTTTGAGTTCAAATTCGACCAAGCTAAATAATTTCGAGTTGCTCTTTCATTTTTGCATTACTGACTTTTTGCATCATTTGCAATTTTTTGTAGGCCCTACCCATATTGTCCTAAATATGTTGTGATTTTTTCCCCCAATTTTCAAAAGTCGAATCTCATTCTCAACTCGTCAAAGACACGTTTTCAAATCTTGTAATTAGGCAGTCTATAGGCTACTATATGTGGGCGTGTTGGAAATGGTCGCTCTGTAGTAACTAATTTGTTGTGCCATACTTGAGCGGAGAAATACCTCGTTTTGTTAACAGTTACGGTATTGCAAACTCAATGGTTATAGTTTTGACGATGATTGTGACAATTTAATGAGTAATCACTAATCAATAATAAAGGTCAGCGGCTGAATTAGTAATCGAGTGTTTTAGAAAGAATTTAGTAGGTTTATGTGCCTGAAATAATTCAATTTGTCAATTAGAATTAATTGAATTGTGCCCAATATATTGTGTTCTTTTCTTCGTAGTCTCAATTTTTCCTTTGAATAACTTTCTTCATCTGACAAGTTTTGTCTTATATTTAGCAAAACAAGGTATGGTAACTGAAGTTCTTAATTGCTACTTCAGTATTCGATGTGAACTTATTTTATAATACACGTACAAATGTGAGTAGGGAAGGAGGATGTTTGGGATGGGTGGAGGCATGGGACTTTGGCTTTTACTACTATACCGGTAATAAGCAAAGTTTATTATTGTGCCGCTGCTCAAATGTTCTTTTAGGTACTATGTATCTATATTCTGATGAAGATTGAATGAAATCCACCACATAGCACCACTTTTATTGAGAAAAATAGAAAAATACCGTTTTTTTTTACTTTTTTTCCTGGAAGTTTTCAGTTTGTACTCTTGACAAACTTATACGTTGAATGTAAATATAGCTTTTACTGAAAGCTTAATTATTTGTAGGCCTATTCATTTTCATTAAATTTACATTTGTTTTTTTTATAACAAAAAAAAAGTTACATGAGTAAAACTGCAAATCTGTATATGGTAGAGCAATGGGACAGCATACAGGAGGGAGACGTGGCCCACTATTTCGAGGTTAGGTGTGATTTTTAGTTCAGTGTGGATGGTTGGAACAACATGGAATGATCATTAGACCAAGTATTTGCGGTTATATTACATTTAAAATTGTAATAGCCTATAATTTGAATTTCATTAGTATTCGAGGTTTTATATAATTTTTAATACTGTTTGCAACCACCTCTATTGGATCAGAAAACAACTGTGAGGAATCAAAGGATCTATTATTCGAGTTTGATTCCACGAAGTACACAATGACTGTGATTCTCTTGTGTATTACTAGTTCTAGCTGTGACCACTCTTCAATTACTATTCTTGAGGATATAACATTTTTTAATCGAAGATGCAAAGATTTTCATATGTACTGGTATCTGACATATGTGACATATATGTAGACCGCCCCATGGCTCAAGTCAACAATCGCCCTGCGTTAGGAACTGAAGTCAGGTTGAGCATGTGTTCCGAGTCCTGCATAAGGCATGAATTTTTATAAACGTCCTTTCACCTATCACTTCCATCATTTCATTATCACTCCCTCATTCGTACCCATGTATAACCATTGAAACTCAATAGTATAACCCAGCTGTTGGGGGGGATTTTCAAGCAGCATATATGCAGGCCTATACATATACATTTAAAAGTCTATATACATAGCCTATATATTCCCATAAGTCTATGGCATCTATATAGCCTATAAGTCTATAAATGAAGTGTATATATAGCCAATAGCTACAAATACCCCGTTTACATTACTACTCAACTACTCTAGTAAGGTTACTGGTGTAAAACGATAGTAACTATTTTTGCGTTCACACTGTCAAATAGAGATTCTTGTTCACTAGAGGTTTTAGTTATATGTTTTACCGCGAGAGCAGATTATTTCGAATTACAGCCGTCTAACAAGGGACACTACAAGAATTACAAGGCTGTGCATTAACAGTTCGGCACGCCAGCTGCTTTCTTCGTCGCCATCTTCTCCTTGTATCGAACGGTAGTACCAACTATCGAGCATTTACACTAGTACATCTACTAGAGTAACCTTACTAACGGTAGTAAGTTGACTCTAGTAGCTTTTGTTACTAGCGTAGCAACTAATTTACGTTCACACACGGTAACTTACGATCGTAGGTGGGGTTACTAGAGTAGTTGAGTAGTAATGTAAACGGGGTCATAATCAGCTACCATTTTCACATTGTCACACTCCTCCCCATTTGTGTCCCAGTTCTCCTCATTCCTGGAGACATGGGGCACTTTGCAGACATGTTTTAAATAATTTATATGATTCTTTATTAATGGAACAATTTCTACATTGTTATAGAATGAGTCTAGAACTAGAAATGCGATCTAGAACTAGAAGGGTAATTTCATTAAAACTGTGTTTGATGGCTACTAGGCCTATGTTGATTCCAAATGAGAAGCTTGAATTATACAGTAAACAAAACAGACTAATAAAAGATACTAAATTGACCGAGTAATGAGATATTGTTAAAAAAACGTACCACACCTCTTCCTTCTCCCCTATTATAGAATACACTGTACATGATAAATGTGCATATTAAAGGCCTTATACAAGAACCAAAAAAACACGATTTTATTGTAAATAAAATTGCCTGAAGCCCCAAGGCAAAACCAAAAAAATAGTATTTAGATTTACCATAAACGAATGGATGGAATCATATTAATCAATAATTACTGCGAAAGATATTAAGACAGTGCATCTCTCCTCTATGAAATTGACTCGATAGACCGAAATTGCAACCAACTTTTCTCGCTCATCACATCTACTATGAAATTGTCCGGCAATCAAACTCATTCAACCGGGAGTCGAGACTTCAATCGCCGGGCTCACAGCTGCTGCACGCTCGGACGTAAACAACTACCGTACCGATTGATACGTCAGTGATGTATATATATAATTAGATAATTACCACATCATCAGACAACAACAACAACACTACAGTAAACCATAGAATGAAGAAGGCTAGCTTTAGTTACTTTTAAATTTGATTTTTTCGAATTTGACTTTCCTATAAAAAGTATTCACCATTTTCCGATGATATAATAGCTCTGCTATTTGATATTTAATATCTTTCAGGTAAGTGAGCTATTTAGAACTACTCTGGAACTACTTAGAACTACTTTGAGAGATCACACATGGCATGATGGCCTTCAAAGACTGTGTATGGCAGTATGGGGGAAAGAGAAAAGGAAGAGAGAACTTGTGGTTGGCCATACTATACAAATTGAAAACAGAGAAACTTTTTTCCAAATTTGAATTACAAGTTTTGGGGTCGTTTGAAATTTGAATTACCGGTAAGAGGGTTCGCTGTTCGTGCTTCACTCAAAACCAGTTAAAAACCCGACATTTGATAGGATTTACTAATTAATTAACCATTTTTTCCAACTTAAACTCAAAACTCGAGATCATCTTTCAAACTCGAGCTTGACTCGAACTTGAATCCAAAGCTCGTACACCCCTACTAAATATATATATATATATATATATATATATATATATATATATATATATATATATATATATATATATATATATATATATATATATATATATATATATATATATATATATATATATATATATATATATATATATATATATATATATATATATATATATATATATATATATATATATATATATATTTATACATGCCACAGTTAAAAGATTACATTCAATGAAATATGGGTCACATCGCTCAATTATTATAAAATGTTATGTCAAAAATAGGTATACAAGGAGAAGAATAAAGATCATAATGGAAAACAATGGTTCTCTAATTCTACCAGGCCTTCAAGTCTTACTCCAATATGTAACTGCCACAGCAAACCGAAAAGGGAGAATGACAAAAACTTGGGACAAAATTGGTTTTGTATCGGTTTGTGTTAAGTACCATCATTCTGCTCCATGGAAGTATTGGACTGCGCCGTGATGGTCGACGGCGTGAGTGCAGCTTCAAGGTCAACCGCTGGCTCGTCCAACTCGGACGCCATCTTGAGAGCCATCTGAAGCATGTCCTCGCCAAAGTTGCTTGTATCAACCGCCTCTGGGCTGAAGCCCGTCTCGGCAACAGAGCTTGCTGAAATCAAGTCATAAATATAAAATGTAATTTTTAGTCAAGCTTGGTTCACCTGTCAGATATATCAACAATAAATTATATATTATACGAAAACCGCAGCAACGATTTCACGAGGTTTTGCCCGACTAATTAGTAATTAATTAGTAGGACTAATTACGAATTTCACATCTGATAACTAGGTCTTATATTACCGAGTTGGTGATGCTGTAAATAATGCGGGATTTGTGATATTCTAATAACCAAACATCTACAGTAGGCCCTAAATCAAGAATTGCCAATTAACCATGCAATAAGTCACCTTTTAATGCACGATTGATCATCCAAATCATCAATAAATGGGTCATTCAAGGAGCCATATTTTCCTGCTTGTAACATTGATTTTTTCCCACCCTACCAATTGATGTTTTTCTGTATGCACTATTTTCCTAAATACAAGATTAGTTTTTCCAGTCCCTTGAGAAATAATAGATAGATATTTCATTATAGACCCTTCCTGTACTTTGTATATAATATTATCATGAGTATGACATGAGTACCAAGTAAAGCCACACTGAAGTAATATTTCAATTATTGAAGCACGTTGAACTGTTCTCCCACTACGCATGATTTATAAAAATATTAAAAAGTGGACCCATCAATTTTAGAATTCTATTTTTCATTCGTCGCTCATCACATATTTATCAAGTTGGGTAACGTTGAAATAATATTCTACCCATCATTAGCTTTCATTTAAATATAATTACGTGCCCCATTTTGCGTGATTCTAAAAAAAGAAATCAAAAGAAGAATAAAGTGCCATTTTGGTCCACCATCTTGGATTTACAGTACTCCACAATGCTTGATTGTTATTTTGCTGCTCATAATCGTTCATTTGAATATCATGTCCATATCATATGATTTTGAAAAAGAGAAAAACTAATATGATTTTCCAGCTACATTGATCAACCATTCTATTGTATGAATTTGAATGACTTTTGGTATCTTTCAAGCCTTACCTTCTGGTGCTTCACTAACGTCACCAGCACCATTGTCGCCATCGTCGGAATCAGAGTCGCTGTTTTCAGCCTTTTTCTCACCGGCAACCATTTCTGCCATCATTAGAAGCTCAGCCTGCAAAGATACAAGAATGAACGTGTTCAACATACACTCCACATACGTTACATCAGTCACGTGAGAAGTTGAAAAAAGATATTAAATCAGTAAAAAAAATTGAAAGTTACCTATAAAAAAAATGTACCATATATACAGAATCCTTTATTGATAGCTGCCCTTCTGGCTCTATCTATAAGTCAAAAACCAATGCTTTACATTATGAGCTGAAGTTGAATTGGGCACGAATTGAAGCCTTACATGAGGTAAGTTTCTTTTTTAAATCATCGGTCTACCATCAACTCATTCGTAACTCCAAATAATCTCGCTGTTTGTGGGGTCGTTCAGCAAATAATAATTCATCAGATAATCACACTTATTAAATTGAATCAGTAAATTAGTAAATTAAAGGACCTAGCTAGTAGCTCTACTTAGGCCTGGTACTACAAGGAATGTTTTTTTTTTTCTTTTTTCATTATCATCAGTTTTGTACATACAAATAAAAACACCAAACAGTCAAATACTATCCACAAAGTCTCCAAGGAAGACTTGACTGCTATTTGGCTAAATAGCGTTATGTGTACGAATAGCGGGTTGAATAGCGTATTGGGGCGTATTGAGTGTCAGTTTTTGACTATTTATAGGCTTACACATAAATCAAACATCTGATATTCCTGGGGCCAAATTCACAAAAGGTCATGACTTTTCCGCTCAAAGATCCGCTCAAAGTTACGACAATGTCCAGAGATAATACCATATTTTATCTATTATTTTTAATTTTCAAATTTTAATTTTTAGTTACCGGTAAATCTATTATTATTATCAATCCATTATTAAAGGCTAATCTTTGAGACAGTATCAAAGTTGATCGGTAATATCTTTGTAGCAACTTTGATCGGGATCCGACTTGATACCAATCAAAGCCAGAGATAATACCAAAAATGTCCAGAGCTTTTGTGAATTCAGCCCCTGGTACGTATTCTGATTCAAGATATTAGGCTTCCAACATTGAGAACAAAATCAAAAGACGAATAACTATCACAATCTCTCTTGTTTCATTCAACAATTGATGGCATTCATTTTGCGTGCCTGGTGACAATAAATAACCAACCTGATTTGTAGGCCTACCAGTGTTTGTGGCGCATTCAGTACTTTGTGATTATTGTTTGCTCAATGACCCCACCAATAGCTAGGTTATATGGGAGACAGTAGTTTGTCAGACTATGGGGTGGACAGTTCGAATCTTGACAGGACTTTTTTTTCATCATATTGAAAAATATAATTTAAATTTACTTGTAACGTAGTTGACATAATTTCAACATACATGAGTCGATTTGTTTTAGATTGGCGTGTCATCTGTATTGAGCATGTTGAACCTTCGTGTTTCTGATCCACCAATTACCGTATGTTCATTTAAACAAAATATATAATGTAAATTTAAAATTCCATTTGAATACAGTAGGCCTATGTTAGAAGAACTATTAAATTGGAAAGAGAAAGAAAATGTACAGCCATTAGTAAATATACCCTAAGTTGATGCCAAATTGCTAGTGCAATTACCAGCCTTTAATTATTTTTTTCCCTCTTTTCAATTTATAAGGATTCACAATGTAATCATATGTAAATATTTGAAAGACAGCAAAAAGATTATTCATTTCATTATCAATAAATAAAGTAGGGCCTACTAACTAACTGCTCGTTTCATAATTCAAGAACATCATTGTCATCATCGTTGATCTCATATCATTATATCAACCATCACAAAATGATATTATTCAGATCAAATCCTGAATTCAGATACAATACATTTTACTTCAATAATTTCTACAGAGTTAATGAAAACTTACAGCTTGACAAAAATATGTAAACCAAATGGTGGATCAGATGTACGTTTTACCAATCTACGACTTCAATGGGTCTACATGTACATACCTCAAATGGGTCGTTGGGGATCTTTTCCTGAATACGTTTAATCTCCTTCA
The DNA here is from genome assembly GCA_964007535.1 of Brachyptera risi. Lineage (NCBI taxonomy): Eukaryota > Metazoa > Arthropoda > Insecta > Plecoptera > Taeniopterygidae > Brachyptera > Brachyptera risi. The sequence continues at coordinate 36,192,114 of OZ023329.1, read as the reverse complement.
AGATACCGCTGATCGAGTTTCGTGAGGTAGGGATAAACATTGGAACAGGAATTGGAAGAGGAAAGGGCACTGGCATTGGGAATGGCATTGAATACATGTGCATGGGAGCAGGAACATAGATTGGCACTGGCACTGGGATGAAAATTGGACGGCCAATAGATTCATCTGAAACAAAAATATTATTTCCATATGAAGATTTTACCGCACTTTCCCGCGCTTTTTCAATTTTACCAGGATCTGTTATGGTGGCATTACGAAAGTTAAATCTCATACCATTTGAAAGAAACTACAATGTTTCAACTTAAAAGGCTGTTTGACCACCTTGATCTGTCCAAAAGCATTGAAAAATTATGTTTCAACAATATATTTGTCATTATTACGTTTAAAATAGCAGCCATGACTGAAAGAAGAGCTGCTGAAGATGTGTTACAGCCTTACAGGTGCTAAGTAATGAAAAAGACAATTTATTGTGTGAGCCAGTTTGTTGGTTGAATTCACCTCGACTCCCAGTGCTTCTTGCTTTGATTTTTTATACCGAGGTGTGAACATGTTATCATTAGTATTTTGATTGTCTAACGAGTATACATATTTCAAATTTAAATGAATGAATGAACAAACTGTATTCCAAACGTTATTTGGTGAATATACCCTGTGTAACCTGGTATTTTTTATGTTATATATAAGACGGTGCTGGACGATGATTATAATTAGGTAGGTTAAATTAATGATGATGCAATGGCATCGCAACTAATTAACATCCTTTTTTAGGTTGTTCAAGGCTTACCTGTTTAAACCATAACATGACAGTAGGCATATTGTTGTGTATTTGAAAGATATCATACAATAGCTAACCCTAACCATGTCATTGAAAAAAATAAAACCTGAAAACATTGAACAATAAAATGGTGGGTTACATACACGGCATATTTCCCCATTATTTCTAGTAGCCAAACAACTCATTTTTATCCGTATATTATTCAATTATAGGCCTGAAGTTTGAAAAAATGTATATGCATGGATATATGGGGGGATATCCCTTCCCCCATATCCCTTCAAGAAGTCAATAGATATGTTAGGCATATAGTTACTACACAGTAGGCTTATACAAAATAAAATACAAATAATTTCGTGAAGTATGCCTGCAGTTGGGATATAAAGTTGAAAACCAATTGACATGTGCAATTATATTTCTAAAAATGAATCATTTTAATACAGTATACGGTACCTGTTTGTGTCTCCTTATTGCCTTGAGTGGGTCGAATTGACGTCCCTTTACTGAGCATTATTGGTTTACAAGAAACACCCTTGTTGCGGACCTCTTTGGGAGTTGGTGGCTTGACCACCACTTGTTGCTTATAGACTACCTGTGGCAATGGCTTCGGTTGTACATTGATATTATTCGTCTAAACAAACCATCAAACAAACCATTTTAGATCTCTTTAATAAAGATATTTCTAAATTTCAAAGCTATTAGACATAGATAGAATTAAGTAAATACCTAGTACTTGTATTCACAATAAGAGATCAAGTCGAAAGCCACCTTGCGCTAGTGTGGGATAGGTATACAGGAGACGGTGGATCCGAACTTTCAACTCTCGTGGATACAAATATACTGTCATCATTTTTTACTTCATAGAAATTGACCAAAGTCCTTAACATAAGTTCTTATAAGGTATTTCTTTTCTAGATTCCATGAACAAATTATATGTTTTTAGGGGAAAAAAAAGTTCACACATTCTGTAGGCCTACACACAAAAAAAAATCTTATGCAAGCAAGATTAATATAATTGCAGACAACACAAATGAAGAAGAATAACATTTCAACTGTATGCCACACAAACATTAAAAATTTACAACATTGGTACTGGTACCTGAAGTCTTGATGCACAAAGTGTATTTCAATCAAAATTTCAATTAAAATCACCAATGAGCAAGAAAAGGGAATAGATGCAAATGAGGATTAACCATTTATGTACAATATGTTGAATGCTTGAATAATGAATAGCTTGAATGCTTTGAATATTTCACACTAATCTGTGCAAAATCATCAAAATTCAAACTAAATATTAAATTAGAAACTACAGAAATTGATTCATTTCTCATTAATTCAAAACTCCTTAGTATGAAAAAGACTATTCGAATTTGAAAAATTTAAATTGCCACTTTCTAAATTTGTTTGTATTATGGCAAATGTTATTAGGATGGGAAAACACACTCAAAAGACAAAACAACGCTGCTCATATCTCGCCGACTGATGCGAAAGTACCAAAAAGTTCGGAGGGCGTCCGGCGGCACCAGAAACTACTTCAATAGATCGAGCAATATACGGGCGTCTAAAAATAATTTTATGACTAATTCGAAACATTGGGAAAACCCCAATAAAATAGACATGACTGTAGATGAGAAATTGGGACGAGGGGAGAACTGAAATTGAAATTCAAAAGTAACAGTTTGTAATCTTATAGAAGAAAATTCTTGGTACAGCATTTTATTTTTTTCAACTTTCATTTTCAACGTTTCAAGTAACAGTGGTCTGGTGTCGTGGGGCCATCTACCAGATGCTGACAACTCAGAGACGACAATGGTTCTCTGTTTCAAACAGAAGCGATATAATTTCTCGTGTCGGAAGAAACACAATTCAACAATGATTTTATAGTCATAAACTAGTGATTGGACGAAAGAGCCCAAATTACGATTTATCGAAATGTTCAACATCACATCCCCTACCCCTGGGGGTGCATTCCTGTACGATTTAATCCGGTTCTAAGTGATATTGGTACTAACTTGGTATTCCTAAAAAGATAGACCCGGAAATAATACCAGAAAAGCAGGATTAACTTAAACCTGCCAAAGAACGGGTTTAGCGTGTTTTAAGATCCACATCAAGATTTCAAATATTAATTTAAATATCTAATATAGTGAATATCGTTACGGGAATGCAATTTCTAGAATAGGAACTGAAGGCAATGGAATGTGAATGTTTTGAAATAATTTTACCATCAGTTTTATTATTAATAATTCATTTGCCAGAATTCTTTTCGAAGCTTGTATACTCATGTTGTTCTGAGAGCATAAATTTACATCGGTAAATCGGTTGCGTCGTTAGCGCGGCTGCATTTAGAGTAAGACGGACGGGGTTCGATCCCTCTTAGGTCAACTTTTTGTTTTTCATTTAATTTCATTGAAAATTGTGCTTTAGGCTGAGATTTGATTTAGTTCAAGTTTCGTTGAAATTGGATGATATTTAGGTACATTTTAGCTGATTTGTAACAACATTTGTCAAAAAACTGTTTTACCGACGTACTAACATAAACCTACTATAAAACTCGTACAGGAATACGAAGTTAAACCTCTCTAAAACCAGTATCAACACGGTATTAACCCCTCAAGCCGGTACTTGATTTCTCGAAATACATCCTCAAAGCGGTACTTAATTTACAGAATTTTCTAAGTTTTAGTAAATTCTCTTATATTAATCCAACCATTTCTCATGACGTATCAAAGGTATACCAACAAGAATTTGATATATTATCCATTGAAGCTTTATCTATCTCGCCTTTTTTTTTTTTTTTTTAAAACAATAGGTACCGGTACCGGTAAGGCTAGGCCTAGGCCTGTAGCTACTGGGTCATCGCTGTCATTGTTATTTTCGTCCACTTCTTCGCCACTTTCATTGTTATTTTCGTCCACTTCTTTGCCACTTTCATCTAAATAATCTATATCATCATCTGATTCCGATAATTCGCTACCTGAATTCAATCTGGGATCATCTTCATCTTCAGAATCACCGATTAAATCGGCAATATCAGAGGACGAAAGTCTTTTACTCACTTTGCGATCTGCCATCTTGAATGATACCTACATGCGCATACAAATTGACAGCGCCAGTTGTTTCTATTTTTTCAAGTGGTTTCCCTTAGTCAAAAAAAATGCTCGAAACTCGGAGAGTTTGCCTAACCATTACTTCGATATATGACGTAAATAGTACGAAGATTGTCACAAAGATGGTGTTAGTAGTAACGTTTCTCGAAACAGCTGCACTGGACGTATATGTCACGTCGAACCGCTCCACGGCAAGTTTCGACTTGACGTATGCCGTACGTCGAACCGGCCTGAGGGGTTAACTTAGACTAGGATTATCTAGATAAAACCAATTGTACAGGAATGCGCCCCCTGGGGTCAGGAAATGTGTTTGTAAGAAGTAACGAAAAATGACGAATTTCAAATTTGACGAGTCCGAAATAAAGAGGATTTACTGTAGGTAATAGCCTAATAGGTATATACATGCAATTTGCTTCAAAACTATGCCGTTCCAATTCAATAACTGCATTTTTTATAGCATGAAGTTCATCAGACTAAAAAGTCACCTTCAGTGCCTGGGCTCGAGCGCTTGCCTGCGTTGATTGTTGACCGTTGGGAGCCAGCGATTGGACAGAAGAAATCACCGGCAGAGAATTAGTCTGCGTCGTCATGCTTTGATTCTCGTTCTGAGCGACAGTGATTGATCGGCGAGTGTTGGCTGTATTGCGTTTGGGACCACCTGTAACCAGATACGTTTAACATTTATGCTACTTGTTATTGGTTGAGGTAGAATATTTCAATTGACATTCTTAAGACGAATCTCGCACTCCGAGGGAGGAAGTACAGTATCTTGCCAGGACTTGGAGACATGTATCACATTGATTACCACAAAACTGGAATCGTGAGAGATACAAACGGAATATATTCGTCAAACTCAATACAGTTATTTATTTAGGATGGACACTATTTGAGGAGACATTTCTCTGAATGGTTTGAACCATTTCCTACAATATATGCAAACAGAAATTAAGACAGACAGATAGTTTATAGTAAGATATGGTGACGTTGAAAATGTTAGTACAGTACGCCCTATTGCCTGCCAAGGAATATTATCTGTTCTTACTGTTAGGTAAATGGGCCATTTAGAGACAAGAGCAAAGGTTGAAATTTTGTAAGGAGTCTGTCAAGGAATTGGAAGACCTGGTAGAAATTACTGCTGCTGTGACAAGTACAGTAAAAACACAAATACATAATAACATTATTTAAATACAGTGAAACCTCTATCCATCGTTTTTCAAGGGACCAGGAAAATAAAACCATTCATCCAGAAAAATCATCCATCCAGGAAAATTCAACACTGATTATATGGGAGTGGGGCGAGAAAAAATGAATGATACAAGCAGGTAAACGATAGATCCAGGGATGATGCAGAGAGGTTTCACTGTAATACACTGCACAATATAATACTTGAGAGCAATTGGCAGTCTAATAAATTCAGTGAACTATAATTTTTTCAACAGTAAGACTTATTTATTAGGTCTAGATATTGAAATTCTAGTTTAAATGATTTTTATTTTTTTTAAAAATAGCTTGAGACTTGATATATGATTTGGGTTGAAACAGAAAGAAAGAACAGCAGCTTACTGAAGGTGATGAATTGAGCAACTCATCGTGGAATGGCCGGCAGGCCCATTGAAAGAAAATACAAAACACAACCCAAATGCAATTTCAACCCAAATCACACACAGAATTCTAGTTTGGTAGAAACACTTACAAACCTAGAAAATGGTATCCATCATTTTTCAAGGGACCAGAAAAAATGAACCATCCATACAGGAAAATGACCCATCCAGGAAAATGTAACATTGTTTATAACTAAGGGAGTAGGGTAGGACAAAATGAATGATAGAAGTGGTAAAACAATGGATCTGGGAATGATGCAGAGATTTCACTGTACACCAATATGAGTAATTAATGAAGTAAAATTCCATCATTTTCACTTAACATTTTCATCAATCATTTTCAAGTACATGTGTACTTGTTAGGATATATAGGCCTAGCACATATCGTATTTGTGGGTATCTTACCTGTTGGTATGACTGGCTTATCTATGCCAGGTGGAAGTGTGAGTGGTGGAGACTTGGAATACTGGTTCTGGAATGCCATGACGCAGGTGTAAGCGCAGAAGTTCCGTATAGTTGCGTCCGACATAGTCAGGTGGTACTGCGCCTGATTCACTTTCTTGCAATAATCGCAGAGAATCTTCTTGGAGGAGACGGCACTCACTGACACTTGGTACAGGGTGAGGCAGTTTAGCGAACACATCATGATTGCCTGTCCGGCGTTTGTTACCCTCTTGATCATGTCAAAATTGTACTTTTTGACCTAGAATTGCAAAATCAATTTGATCACCTTCAAGGTATTGAATTGCATTTCAATTCAAAGATGGTGAATGTAAATTAAAATGTCACTCATTGATAAATGATGATTGATATTTAAATAGTTTTACAATCTACAGAAAAGGTAAATGAATACAGTACAACTAAAACTAGACTGAAAATCGATCTTAATATGAGACTATTTTACCTTGCACCAGTGGCATGGGACTATCTTCCTATTGGCCAAGATGTAGACGTTCATACACGTTTTTGAGCAGAAATTGTGAGCAGCTTCTTCGTAAAATACACTAAACATTTCAGTCTTCATCTTGTCAAAGTATTTCTTACACATTTCACATTGATCTGGAACCGACAAATTAGAATAATTATTCATCACGGGCACGGCTATAATAGTTTAGCGGAGCCTGTTCAATTTATACAGATGATCCAGTCTTGAAATAGTGAGACTCGAATCACCATCAATCAGCATGATGGGACAAGTCATACAAAATCAATAAATCTCTATCTCAAAGACAATCAAAATCTTGACAAAAATAAAAAATGACGCTTGAAAATTAGAGTCGAAACTATATTGCTGAATGTCTATTTTACGAACCATCGAGTGTTAAAACTATAAAATTGCTGCTAATACATAATATGGGTTCTGACGTCACCACAATTATTCTCAGTGTTACAAGTCATGAATGGTGACATAGTCATAGGTCCTCCTGATATATACACATATGGATTTGAAGCATCAATCACGTACCAGCATCAACTTTATTGACGAATTTGAAAGCCGCAAAGCATGGATCGCTACAGAGTTTGTGTAGTTTCGGTCCGAGTAGCACTTCTACCTGAACGACCTTCTCGTTGTTGCAAACATCACACTCATGCATTTCAGATGGAGGCGGTTGATTATTACCCATGTGGTCATACTGAGCCATACACTTCTGCGTGCAGAAGTCCTGCAACATAAACACACACGTAAACTGCTAGGCCTAGATAAATGTTTTGGAAATTTTGCTTTTACATTACGGTATCATATTTTCAAATAGGCTTACAGTAAAAATGTTTTACACACGTAAGCCTAGTTGCCTAGTTGTTAATACAGTGAAACCTCTGTCCATCGATTTTCAAGGGACCAGGAAAATAAAACCATCCATCCAGGAAAACTTAACATTGATCATATGGGAGTGGAGCAAGAAAAAATGAATGATACAGCAAATGAAATGAATGAAGCAAATGAAAATGAAGTAAATGAAGCAGGAAAACGATGGATCCGGGAACGATGCATAGAGGTTTCACTGTGAATGTACGACACTTTAGGCCTTCAATAGTAGGAGTGGGAAAAGACGATGATTCAATTATCAATAATCTTTTTAAAATTTCCAATATATTATCGATAATATTGAAATTATCGTTTTATGGTATTATTTCATCACTCATTTTGTCCCACCCTACTCCATTTAAGAGATGTAAAATTTTACTGGATGGATTGTTTTCCTGCATGGATGGTTCATTTTTCCTGGTCCCTTGAAAAACATTAGATCTATATAGGTTTCACTGTATTTCAATTCACGCTATAAATCATTCAACTGGCATCATTGGAAATTGAACACTAGGTCGTGGAGTGGCCTGTCGGTTATAGAAGTTGCTACGGTCGGTTATAGAAGTTGTTTCAGTCGGTAACACAAGTTGTTTTGGTCGGTAATGCAAGTTTCTAGGGCTCTGCGAATCCATGCATTCTCAAATCCGAATCCGGAACCGAATTCGGATCCGATTCCTCATAGAATTAAAGATTCACGTTGTCGAACCTATTTCGAATCTGGCGCCATTTTTCGTTGTCTGTATGTTCAAACATGATTGGCTGGAGCCGAGCTTGAATGAGATTGGCTTAGAGAGGTAGATAAACATGATTGGCTGGAGCCGAGCTTGAATGAGATTGGCTTAGAGAGGTAGATAAACATGATTGGCTGGAGCCGAGCTTGAATGAGATTGGCTTAGAGAGGTAGATAAACATGATTGGCTGGAGCCGAGCTTGAATGAGATTGGCTTAGAGAGGTAGATAAACATGATTGGCTGGAGCCGAGCTTGAATGAGATTGGCTTAGAGAGGTAGATAAACATGAGTGACTCAGAGTAGGGCTGTGCAAGCACAGCTTTTTGAATTCAAGTAAGTTTGACTCAAGTTCAAGCGAGACTCGAGCAAGTTCGAGCAGAATTTGAGCAGCGAGCTTGATTCAAGCAAGCTAATTCAATTTGATTCAAAAATCAATAGAAAAACAGAGAAACAAAACTTTTTCACAAATTCAAACACCAATTTTCAATACTAAATCTGTTGAATGATGAAAAGATAAGTTCATTTTTCCACTCTCCCTTGGTCGCTCGAAATAGTTTTGAGACCTGAAAGTATTTCGAGACTTGAAATTTCAATTTGGGAAAAAATATTTTCAATGGAGTTTGAGTCTTGATCTTGACTTGATCTGTATTGAGACTTTCAAGACACGCACAGCCTTAGCTTGAAGAGGGGAAATTAAATGTGATTGGTGTGAATGTGATTGAATGTTTACGTGTTTGACTATAAACCAAGCTGTCTTGTTGAAGACAGTGTGTTTCATTTCAAATCCTGTCAACTCATACCTTTTGCAGTGTACAGTAAGTAAAAATCTAGTTCATATAAATCACAACCAAAAAACATAAAATCATTAGGGTACACAGTTATAATTAACAATTGAGGCATTATCTAGATATCTTCCAACTAGATGGACTGATAGATATGCTAACTTGAAACAGCGAGTTCTGTGAAAAAAGAAACATTGTATTCTCTCGATGGCCGTTATATTGAGAGACGTATTGACAGTGAAAATTGAAGAAAATGCTAGGAATTGGTTAGGACTTTCTAAAAACGAATATATGTAGCGATGGTCGCTGTAATGAGGGACGTACTGATGAAGTTCTACTGTACCTAGGGTCGGGGTCAGGGTTTGCTTTGAATTATTACAACGAATTTTGAATATTAACGAGGGTTTAACCAAAGACAATATTGTACCTTGAATTGTCCCTTGTCGCCGACAGGCGCAAGAAAACCATCGGTATCGTTTGATATATCCTTCTGGCAATAGCTGCACACTTTCAGCCCCTTCTTGAACTCCTCGAGACATGAACTCATGCAGAACTGTTTGATGTCGTAGCCAAACCGCACGCAGTACTTGCCCAGACTCGAGCCAGCAACAGGCCCCTTGCAGTTTGCACAAAACGAGCCAAGCTCAGTCATGTACTTGCCTATAAATGATGAATTATGGTAGATGAATGATTAGGGGGCCCACAGTTCATGTGAATCTACAAATCCCAACTGTCCCAAATCCAAAACAATCAATTTGAATTGAAAGTGACAGTGAATCCTCAATTCAAAACCTTTTATTCCAGATTTCGAAAGACTACGGCACGTAAGACCAAGACTCGTATCAACATGTGCAAATGAAATATTTCAAGAATACGTTCATCTTATGTTGACTTTTGGTGAAGGCATTATTTTTTTATTCGCCCCTAGCAACACAATGTTATGTTCAAGTACAGCGTGTATAGCCTAAGGAGATTAACCCAGAAAACCTCTTATCTGTATACCAAGTCAGATTTAAATTGCATAATCTTGAATTTGAAGCAACTATTGTAAACTTATATTTCTTATACTCAAAAGAGCTCTCGCTCATCAGCATCTATTACTCTTAAATAATGTTATACTTCGATTTTCTAGATTTTTGCTTCTTTCTACCTTCGAATTGGTCCGATAAGTCTTCCATCATCATGCTCAATAATATCCATTTTAATGACTTGGCCATTACAAGAAACACTATAGTAAATACAAATATCAAATATGTAAAACAAACTCGGCTACTGAATCGCGAACTTCCAAGATTGATATTCACGAACAACTTACCCAAACACTCTTCGTTGCAGAAATCCATGGTCTCCCACGAGAGATTCTTTTCCTCACCGAGAATCTGGGTCGAGCACTGTCCGCACTTCCTTTGGAACTCCTGCGGACTTCTCGTCACTACATTTGCACTATCTCGCTCTTTTCGGAAGAGCTTGGTACAACTCTCCTCGCACAGATACTTTGTTGCTCCATCAACAAACATCTGATATTTGCAGGGTATTAACTAGAAAAAGCACGTTGAAAGGGTGTCACTAAGATCGAGTATAAATATTTTGAGGAGTCTAGTTGGCCAGATCTATAGGTACAGTTAGTCATGTTAGTGTGTGAATAATTAGTATTGTTCATTTATTATACACCGTACAGGGTATTGATGTTTTTCCTCATTACAGTAAAACCTCGTTAATCCAAAATTACAAGGGATCTAAAAAAAATGATTTTGATTTATAAAAATTCGGATCAACTGAAAAACTCTTTTCCCACGAAAATCATCACACTTCCCAGTTAGAATTGAAGCGATTCTGTATTGCATGCGAGAGAAAGCTATGCCACAACGTGTGAGAAGCCGATCCACTGATTGTGTATAATCAGCTAGCTCCAACAATGCATGATCGTTATAAAGCCCGCTTCCATTGGTGCTCGACCGTCCCAAGTCGTCTGATAAACAAGTGTTCCGAGCTCATCATAAATCTCGTACGGTACTCGTCAAGAAGTATGGTCAGATAACAGCTCAGCTGGCTTCGGTTTCTTACACGTCAAATAAAAAGTATCAATTAAAGGAATTCACTCAAACTATTTCAAATTATCCAATCCAAAAACAGTGTTGAAGCAATTGAAGTGTCGAAATATTAGTTCGAATTACACATTGGCTGGAATTTGGATTAGCCATATTAATTAACATTGAAATACCTATACCTTCAGCTAGGGACTTCAAGTTCGAATTATATCAAATTTTGGATTAATTGAGTTTGGATCAACAAGGGTTCATTGTATGATTGAATTAGCTTGGGTTCAATATTTTTTCTACTGCTGTATTGTATTATAATGCTGTGCTGTATGATGACTTGTAGTAGGCCTACATAGATGTAAATATTTAGATTTAGATTTTAGAGTATATATCTAGTTTGGTATTTTTAATGAGAATTTGATTATATTATTCTACATAAGTTGTGGCAATCTTGGCAGTCTTGAGAAGTGTTCAAAACAAAAAAAAACAGACCTTACCATAAGAGTCTTTGCTATCGCTCATCCAATTAAAAATATTTGGGATTTGGATTTGTCTTTTGTGTTTCTACTATGCCCGCTAAATCCCTACAAAATGTATCATCATCCTATATAAATATATATTTATTATTTACAGTATATGTATTATATGGGCATAAGTTCGAACTACGCATAAGGCAAAGATGTTTGTAAACATCCTTTCACTTGCCATCACTCGACAGTTCCATTATCACCCACTCATTTGTACCTGTGCATATACCCTAGCTGTTTGAAATTTGAAAAAATGACAATTTTTATTTTTTCAATTCAAATTCTTATTCAATTGTTGATGACGATTTGCTCAGTTATATAAACTACAAAAATATTTTTCAAAATAGCAATACAACACTTACGGAGCATCATGCTTGCAGAAAGCTATCAACTTACCTGGTTGCACTGATAGCACTCTTGAGGAGTGGGTTCGATTGGTCTTATCTCATCCGGCCTGCGTCTGCTAGGTGTTATGCATTCTTCAGGGTTCGAGTCGTCCTTTACAGCGTCAACCTTGGCCAATTCCTAAAATATAGTAAAACATTAAAATGGTAGCTTCTCTCTCTCTCTAAACATTATAGGCTGAAGTCTATAAAATACTTTTGAAAATTGGTTAAAATATCAACTATTCTTTTTCAGTTGTTTGTGTATCTTACTGGATCTTGCTGAAATTGTAATCACTAATCAACTTTACAAAGCAGATTGATACATAATTTCTCTCTAGGGCTACACAATTACAACAAACATTAAATATAAAAGTTACACGACAACGTAACATATACACCCTACAAAACTGTTGTGTACATGAAATTAATTTGCCAAACATTCAATTCTACTTGCCCCTAGAAACATGGTCAGTCAAATACCCAAAAAATAAATTATACATAGTACTGACCATTCAGTTAACCAGCATTATAGAAAAAACATACTAGACATGCTAGAGTCATACAATTTATTATTTTAAATTAATGATTGCCTTGTTCGGTATCAAATTTGAATTTAATTCAAAATAACCTACCGGTACACACAGATGAACATAACTGAAATGGATCCAAAGACAATTTCAATTTTAACCCAACTAGCAAGACCCCCTCATGTTTCAAACATGACGCCCACTTCCAACCACCCCCCGCCTCTTCCTTTCTCTACTCTCATACCCTCTCCGGCCATCTCCTTCCTTCCTCCCCCTCCCCGTATCTCTCACTCTCTCACTCTCTCACTCTCTCACACTCTCTCTTTCTCAATCACGTCAACTACTATTAATATGCTGAAGGGAAGTTTTGGCAACAAATCTAGAATATCAGTTGAAATCTGGCACAGTCAAAAACTGCCACAGTTGAAATCTGGCACAACTAAAAACTGCCACAGTTGATAACTGATAGTGATAGTGATACAGTTGACTGTATGGCGTTAAGGAATTGTCCGAAATATCACTGAAACATGAACATCAAATGGAGGCAGTCATCACTGCTAGTTTTGATTTTTGTTTAGCCATCACTTGGGCCAACTTACTGCTTTTTTATAATTTTTTCAGAGGTTGAGACGGCCCACTGGCACAATTGATACAACTGAGTTACAACAATTTTATTTGAGCATGGATGGCATCGATGTGCTTTCTTTCATAATTGACTGTGAGAAATCGGATGGCCCGACAATGGACCGGAACTGACTCTTCTCAATGTTGGGGCTAGTTCGATATAGGAGGTTCAATAAGATAGGCTAGGATAATTAAATGACGTTAAACAATGCAGTTTAAATTAAGAAAGCCCACCTTGATTTGTGTTTCTGCTTTCTTTGCTGCCAATCGCTGAGGTCTTCCACTAGCAGAAGGTTTTGCTTCAATTGTGATGGCCTTCATTGTTTTCCCTTTGTCAGTACTTGAAGATGCAACAATTTTCACATCACTGGTTTTTCCCTTCGTCTCACCTTCATCCTTTTTACTGACCGAGTCTTTGACGGTTTCACTAGCAGTTTCTACCGCAGAACCGTCTTGAGTTACCGTAGGAACACGGAATGTATCCGGAATAATACAAATCTCTTCGTCATCATCCTCAGCAGCGTCCAGAGTCACAGGCACCTCTTCTGCCGGGATTTCACCATCTAAATATAATACATATTAAATGAATAGCGTGAATACATACAAAAAGCAAATAATGTATAATGAGCCTATCGAAGGGAATAACCGGTATTGAAATGGGCTCATTTGTAATGAAAATAAGAATGAGAGTCAATAATTGAAGATTATTATTGCTGTTGTTTAGCAAAGTAAAAGAACTATGTACCATTCTAAACAAGTTTGTAAAATGTTAACGACCCGTAATTACACATTTCCAGCGCATTTTCTTACACATAGTGATTAACTACTTCAAATATACTCCAATATGACAACCAAACATTACCGTACTTAAGGCCAAAGATAAATAAACTGAACTGTTGATGGTCAATTATGATACTTGGAGCATCAACCAAGTCAACTAGACTGCTATTTTCTTCTCCCCTTCTCTGCTAATAGTTTCATGAACTTCTACAATTCTATAGTAAAACTATCAATTCACAGCAAACAATATGCTAATATTGCATATATGTTATAAGCTATAATCCAAAATATGAATAAAAAATTATGTAGGCCTACAAAAATAGTGTTCATTTTCTCACCTACTACAGGAACGTCAGAGGCGTCTGCAGTTACAACATCTGCAGTGTCAGTACCAGCATTAGTAGTCCCACCAGCACTGTCAACTGTCTCAGCAACATCGTAAGTCTCGGTAGCATCGTCAGCACTCTCAGCAGTTTGCACTGCCGAAATAGTTGCAACGGTAAACTCCGGAACATCAGGGGTAGTATCAGCCGTATCAATGTTAGATCCCTCTCCTGCTAAATTGTCAAGATCCGACTCGTTATCGACGCTGACTTTTACTTGCGTATCAGGCAATTCTTGAGATTTCTCCGATGTGTCGTCAACATCCATTGGTTCTTCAGGAATGTCTGAATTCTTGGTATGATCTGGTTCGTCGACTAATCCAATAGGGTCTTCATCGGTAGGATTTGATGCTTCCATCATTTCTTCACTAGCGTCCACACACATCGGATCGTCTAGATCTTTATCCTGCAACAATTGAAATTTATCCACTTTAAATTCTTTTGTCAACTAGCATAACCTCGCCATCAACGTAGCCCTGAATGTGATGTTATCCATACGCACAGTGAGCCAGTACGTTAGTAGACCATACCAGGCCATAAATCATGAATAGGTCTACTCTATATCAATGGCAAATGTTGATGTCAGATCCATGTGGAGGTATCAAGTTTCTAATTGCTTCTAATAATAAACGGCAGAAATACTGCTCTCCTAGCTTGGTCATTGCACCGAGTTTCTGAACTCGTCAACTGAGTTTTATCCATCAAAATAAATTAATCCAAGTTCATATTTTCAAAATAGCAAAGGGCCATTTTTATATTCACCTTCCCACCACATATTTTGGCGATGTATTAGCTCGTAAATAATAGGCATACCACAATCAAAGATCTAGTCCCCGAGAGCTGGGACATTTTTTTAGGTAGGCCTATGTGATAAGTAGGTACAGGTAATACTGGCAAAAGCAGTAAAGGTCCTGTTTTTAGATAGTAATTTGTTTGGGAATTCTTGTTTCATTTTTTGCTACAGATAGGCTAAGGCAAAGGCATTCTATGAAATCTTTCAAATATGCCTATGAGCAAAGAATTTGAAAATAATGTTTTTAAAAGTTTACTAAAAATAATTGGGTCTAGACTATTAAAAATGGTCAATTCATTCTAGCCAACTTGGCAATTCAGGCCTACCTTTTCGCTGACATGAAGGAACTCCTGCATCTCCTGATCCTCGTCCCCAGCTTCACTTACATTTGATGAGGGTTCTTCTGGAACACTACTTTTTAAAATCTCGTCATCATTCGTGACTGTATCCATTTCTGTCGGATCATTGGGCTTTTCTACAACATGCAAGTTGGACCTATCCACCTCGGATGTTGAGCTTGTTGCATCATCCATGGATTCACTAATATTCACTGCTTTTTCACTAATTGTACTAACCACATCTTTCTCGCTCACTTGATCACTCCCTATTGTGTCTTTTGAAGTGTCTATTAAAGTATCTT
The DNA here is from genome assembly GCA_964007535.1 of Brachyptera risi. NCBI lineage: Eukaryota > Metazoa > Arthropoda > Insecta > Plecoptera > Taeniopterygidae > Brachyptera > Brachyptera risi. The sequence continues at coordinate 36,176,612 of OZ023329.1, read as the reverse complement.
TCTTTGCCAGATCATTTGATATTTTCACTTCTGTATTAACTGCATCAATCTCACTAGCTTGATCGTTCAAATTATTTGCTTCTTTACCTGAAGCTATCGGTATCTTGTCTTCCGATAATTTAACCAGAATTTTTGCTTTGGCAGGTTGATCTTCTTTTTTTGATTTTTCGGTTTCGCTGGTACAAATCCCCAACTCCTCATCAATTTTATGCTTTTGAACTATCACTTGACTTTTTTCAGATGGCACGGCATCAATTTTATTTCTAGGGACGTCATCTACAATACTATCTACATCATTCGAAGAAGTTGGATCAACTTGATCTTCAACCACATTTTTCTCAGTTGGATAAATGCTGTCAAGAGACTTAATTGAATCGCCAATTACATCAGGTATGTTTTTCATTATAACTTCATCGCTCAGTTCTGCAGTAGGCCTACTTTTATTGACTGATGAGTCATCAGCTTCAACAGTAGAATGACTGGTCACCTCATTATTGTCTGTAGTAACATCACTAGAGATTTTAGAATGTTCTGCAACAGGTGGTTCAACTTCTTTTAGTGTTATTTTCTCTTGTGACTGGGTCGTTTCCATAGAAGGCAAAGCAATTGGGATTGGTACTTCTGGAATTTTTACAGAACATGCCACAGACACGTCTCCTTCTTTATCCAATAATGTGAGCTTGTCTGCGTCAACATCTTTCAAGGCATCCTTTTTCTCAGAGCCAGCGGTTATCAAAACACTTTCTGTTACGTTTTCTTTTCTTGCAACAGTGTCAACAACTTCATTTGCTATTGAGTCAATTTCTGCATTGCTTGTTTCAGATAGCTCACTTGTCGTAGTAGTACTATTATTTACACCGGCATCTTGTTTTAGTTTCAAACCTACTTTTGAAGTTAATGCCACTGTTGGAGTAGGTAGGTCACTATTAATAACAAAATCAGATGCTTCAACATCAGAGTGAAGTTTTAACTGTTTGTTGGTATCTTTTGATTTGTTGATATCAGTAGCACTTTCCATTTTTGATTTGTACCCGATGAGTCTACTCAGGTACGTTTACTGACAAGACGTTAACGGTAGGAAGGCCTAGTAAAATAAAAAGCAATAATATGTATTGATATAAATTTTCTGTTTGGCACCCTTCATTTACAGATTATCACAGGGAAATAGCCTAGAGGCCCTATACCACATATTCACACATAGCACATATTAAAAAAACAAGTTACCGACAGACTTTGTTGTAGGTCCTAGTAGCAAGGGCTAAACAGCTTTTATAATTGATATTAGAATTAAAGATAGCTATAAAATGCAAAATAAGAAACTAGCCTATAGATCCTTGACAGGTTTAAAATGCATATAATTATCTGGTAACAACTGAACAACAATATTTGATCAATTCTAAATTGTTTTGAAACATATGCTTTAGCCTACCAGAATACCGGTAGGCCTAAGGCTTAAAATAAGGTCCTATTACAGATACTAAAACTACCGGTATACAGGGTCGTATTTACGGCTAGGCAACCGAGGCAGCTGCCTAGGGCGGCAAAGTTTAGGGGGGCGGCATTTCCTAAATGATTTAAAGACTATGTATTTTCTATATTTGCACGAACATCAGCAAATGAGAAAAATGCATAGGCCTACATTGAATTATTGCAAGAAATGAGTATTTACCCCAAATTATCAAAGGTGAGTCACGACTAGCTGTTATTTAGAAGTTGGTTTGTTCTATTCTTTTTTCTTTTACACTGTAGCACGGGGGTCTATGATTATCAGACACCTTATTTGCGCGCCCTGCATTCAGGGACGTCGTTAGGGGGTCCAAGGAGCGCGCGCCCCTTCAATCAACATTTGCCCCCCCCCCCCTCCTCCCCAATAACTTATTCTCCTTGAAGAATATATAATATTGACCTACGAATAAACACACAATAAAATATGATCACTTGGTAATATGAATTGTATCAGTATAATAATATACTCTACTACTTTACACTTTCTTCTTCCTTTTCGATAATGATTCAATTATTAGATTCCAGAACTGTTCGTAAATCGCAAAAATCACTTGAAAATGATCACATTTCAAAAAACATCACTGCTGGGAATTTTGCTGGGAGAAATCGCGAAAATAACTTCGAAAATGTCCATAATGATCATACAATTAGAAATAACTTCGATAATGTCCATAGTGATTTTATCATTGGACTCCAAAATTGCTTGTAAATATCAAAAATCCATGAAAAATAAGATGGGTCTATTTCAAAAAATTCCCTGCGGTGCTTTGCTGGGAGAAATCGAAAAAGTATAAATTCGAAAATGTCCATGATGATGCAATTATGAGACTCCAAAACCACTTGTGAATCGCAAAAATCACTTGAAAAATGTCTATATTTTCATAAATGCCCTGTGTATCGTGGGCCTACATGCAAGTCGTCACTATCACAAAGTCGTAGAGTAGGCATAGATTACGATTTGACTATATTGACAACTTTGCTGCAAGGAAGGTGCGACGTCAGCAGTTTGACGCCTATACTTTCAAGTGATTTAACCACAGCTTTGACAAGATTAATTGCTACGTAATATAGATGGGGGGGGGGGGCAGCCAAAAAGTATGTGCCTAGGGTGGCGCAAAACCTAAATACGGCCCTGCCGGTATATATAAAACTTAAACTTATAAGATATAAAACTTTAAAGGGGGAGGGGGGGGGGGAAGGGTAAGGTGAAAATCTTATTTTTTACCATTGTTCCGTCTCATTATGTTATGACAGAAAACGCCCTTTGAAAATGAATAATTATTCCAAATATTTACAAAAAATATTTTGAAAAAATAGGTTGTGTGAGAACGTACAATATTCGCCAAATATGATTTATTTTGTTCAGTATTGTACAAACGTCTGTCACTCAAGTTTTTGACAACCATTGTAAATAAGCCAATGTCCACTTCCTCCCTTCGAACACCCGCCATCACTCTGTCATAGTAGAAATACGTGTTGACAGTTCAAGGTTATTGGTGACATAACTATTTGCAACATAAAGCCACACGCCATGCGGAATAATGAATTGAAATTATATGGTGGTAATAAGTAGCTATGTTATACATATCGAACGAAAGACGACCTTCGAGCGCAGATATTTTGTAGGAACACTTTTTCTCTACCTATCGTAGTTGATTGATGATGATAATTATTTGCTTAATGACCCAACCAATAGCTAGGTTATATGGGCGTACAAATGAGCAGATGATAATGAAATTATTAAGTGATGATAGGTGAAAGGACGTTTACAAAAACCCATGCCTTATGCGGGACTCGAACCCACGCCCAACAGTAACTTCAGTTTCTGAAGCGGTGCCATCAGCTGACCGAGCTACCGAGGGTGGCATATCGTAGTTCTTCTACGTTCCTAGCTCAAAAAAGCATTACCGTACATGTTATTCTCCATAAGAGAGATTTTCATTAGGCCCGGTCGAAAATTATCGACTTTTCACTTTTTTTTTTCTCCCATGTCAAATGGGGTAAGAATTTTTGCAAGGGCGTTTTCTGTCATAACATAATGAGACAGACCAATGGTGAGAATTGAGTTTTGCACCTTACCCCCCCTTTAAATAGACTAAAAGGGTTTGAGGCTCATTCACTAGGCCTACTGAAATTTAGTAACAATTTAGCTTATAACCACAAGGGACACGCTAGGCTGTACTGACACTGTTAATAAATATTACGATACTGGTATTTAATTGCACATTTCGCTCAGAAGTACCAATAGGATTGCGAGATGAATAATATCCAATCCAACTGGCAATCACTAACTACACTATGGGCATTCACAATTGTATATATCTAAGCCTACGGTTATGTCACAGCGTCAGGCAAAATAAACAGCCGTCAAAATGCGTTCCTTCAAGACCAATCTACTAAATGATATTGATTTGATAATACTTGTGAATGTATTTTAATAACACACAATCAACAAATGATTTTCACTTCATCATGAAAAAGTTAATGTCTATACCAGTAGGCCTACTCGGCCTATGATGACTCAGATTGTTAGCTTGAATCCCAAACTTTCAAGAATGATTGAGCAGATTCGGGAATTTCATTGCATCTGATAGGTTGGATCCCAAGCTTCGAAGTATGCGTTTGGATATTTTAAACTTCTATATTATGACTAATGCTCAAGTTAGGCCTACCAATACAGTAAAACGTATTATCGTGAAGAAATGCATAGGGCCTAAAATAACCAATAATATGAAATAAAACATTATACAGTTACCGCACCCTTCAAGTCATAAATTAGTGACTACATTCAATTGTGAATGAACTGGGGCTGAGACTCGGTACAAAATCAATGGGTGAGACAATCATAGCCTATGCTATCACAAACAAAATGCTAGGCCTAGACCTAGCAGTAGAATGTCAAGTAAATGTCTAGGCCTAGTTGTGGTAGGATGTTGATATAGCCTAATTAATCTCCAAAGTCTTGGCCCAGTTTCAACAATGATGTTGTTTAGTTGATAGGGCCTAGGCATTACAAACTCAATGCCCCTAGGCTTAGGTAGGTCTAGGCTAGGCCTATGTGTTATGAGATGATAGGCCTAGGTAGATCTAGGCTAGTGCTGAGCTAGGTTAGGACTTGGTGGTTGAATATATTTACTTACGTCAATGATAATATAAACATCACGGTAATATTTACATTGGGGAGCGCGTACACAGGCTAAGATAATGCCAGACCTATTGAAATCTACAACTATTGAAACCAAAATACAGTATGACAACTAGATCTTGATGGATAGGCCTGTTCAGCCCTGCCTCGGCTTACCGCCTCAGCCTAGCCATCGCACTGCGCATTTGAGCGCCTTTCGGTTTACTATGGGTGTTCTTGACGAGTTGTTTGCAAGTAGAAAGACAATTTGAAGTGGTGGAAAACTCATTATTCATGAAGACAGAGAGTCATCAGCGTCTCGCTTATAGTTCCATAATCCAACAAAATGTATAAAATAAAACTTACGTGCTTTCTAATACTTTATAATAGCGGCATCTCCATTTTGGAAAACACTGCTGAAGTACTACCAACAGAAAGTGTACTCAGCTAACAATTCATGTTACCTGTTATCATGAACTTAAACTGTTATAATCAGCTGAATAAAACAAGAAATTGAAATATTTCGTTATTATTTTAGACTCATGTAATCAGATTGAAATATAATTATATGCTGTGCATGCATTCTCTTAATCAAGCAGATACAAAGAGCAGATAGATGGATTTTCCTGTGGTATTTGTTGTTGGTAAATGTGCGTTCTTAGTATTACTTTTGAATGGTGCTGTAGCCCAAAATAAGTAAGCAGCATCTACTTTGAATACGGACTGTACTTGTATTTTTATCGATCGACAAGCAAAGTATCTATGCATGCGGATTTTAGTGGCGTGAATATATAAACTATTCATAAGAATTTTCTTGTAACTTTCAGGTTAGTTTGGTATAGTTTTGATTTTGTTTGGTCGATTGCGATTGTTCAAAATAATTTAGTTTCATATTTTTTAGGTTATTGTTTGGCATCAGCGCATGCGCAGTAGTTTCTCTACTTTGAAAAAAATTGTCACTGCCACCTTCGAACGAGGCTCATCAGTTGCTCATCAGCTGATTATTGCCCTAAGCAGTAAGCACAACACATGTGTTGATTTGTTTTCACTTGTCGTTCAAACAATATATTTTAAATGTCAATCATTTATAGGCGTACAATTGCGTTTGCAGATAAGTTTGTTCCTCCAAAGCTGCAGCCACTTTGGCAACATCCAGCTGGTAAATAAAATAGAGTTGTTCAATCTGTAGCTATTCTGCTATATGTCCTTCAAATTAGATCTTCATGATTATTTTGCTGTGTTCACTAGGCCATTGAGTTTATAGTGTTATAAACTCAATGACTAGGCCTAGCACTGCTAATACCATTGAATTTGAGTACTAAGGAGATTCTGCCAATTACAGCCTAATCATATTCTTTCTTCTTCTTAGTAAGCTTTGGCCTTCTGAGCTTGATGAAAAATATTGTAAAAATAATTTAATAATATTAATAATATTGTTATAATTAATAATAATATCAAGTTAATAATTTAGTGTTGAAATCAATTTCAGAAAGTTTTCAATTTTGCAGAAGGTCAAGTTTTATAATCAATATTAGACTGATATTTTTTTATTATTTTTACAGGACCCAAAACAGTTTTTTTCTGGTCACCTGTTGTTAAATGGGTAAGTAGTTGAAACCTAGAACTGGAATTGTAATTGAATGTTATAAATTATAAAGGCAATTACAATTTAAAACGATAAATTTCATCATCATGAATTTAAAAACTGAAAATATATGTTGCAGGGCCTTGTTATTGCTGGCCTTGGAGATCTGAGCCGACCTGCAGAATTACTCAGTATTCCTCAGTCGGCTGCACTTAGTGCAACAGGTTTAATATGGTCTCGTTACTCCTTAGTCATCATACCAAAAAACTGGGGCCTCTTCAGCGTTAACTTATTTGTAGCCTTTGTCAATTTATATTCTCTTGGCAGGGCCATTAAGTAAGTAAAATATATCAATTCATTTTATTGTAGGTCTTTGTACAGAATTTTCTTTTAACTAAATAAATACAAGAGGGCAATGTAACTCAATGTATTTAGAGATAGCCTATCCCAACCTAATTCAATATTATCTTTTTCAGTTATCAGATGTCCTTGAATAAAAAAGAATCCAAAGCAGTTGTTCGTACATAATCTTACAAAATGTACGTGCTCGCTTCACAACATCGTCGAAGTATCATCTTTTAATTGGCATACCGGTATTATAAAATATTTTTCCAATTATTTTCAATGCTATTCTAAAATCTTCCTAGGTGTAGGTATTTCAAGTTTGGTCCATAAGTATTGATATGGAAAAAAATTAGATCTGATGAAATATTATATAGACCTAGGTAGTGATGGAATGTTGAAAATTTTCAATTCATTGAAAATTTTCAATGCAAATTTATTGAAATTTTCAATAAATATTTTTTTTCATGTTTTCTCTTTCACTTTTCAAATGAGGCTTTTTTGGTCTCATACTCATTTCCTGTATGATGTTTCCTGGTACTAAGTTCTTTGTTCTTTGACTCTTTGACTTTGTCTGTATAGAGACTTGACTTGTTGTCACATGTTATAATTTGGTGACGAAATGGGGAAGAAGCTTAAGAATATTCTATCACATTTCCTTTCACCACAAACAAAGACAAACAGACAAAGAATCCATAAATGATAAGAAAAGAAGAATTTATAAGTGTATGTACTGCAAATGGAGTACTGTTGTCAATGTCACTAGGATGGTGGAACATATCTTTAAAAAATACACAAGTTTTATCAGCTGTAGTCAATGTATTTTTCCGTTTTTCCTATCCTTGACAATTTTGTATCCAAATGCAAACTGCAAATGCATGTGGTGCTTCAGAAAATCATTGAAAAGAGTGAATTCAAACGTCAACTTCTTCTGTAACAATGAACTAACAAAAAAAATCAATTTGATTTTTTTTTTGAAAATTTTCATGAACATTTTCATGAAAATTTGGTAAAAAATTAAAAACAAATTGAAAAAAATTTTCATGAAAATTTACATCACTAGACCTAAGGTACCGTACAATAATTTTCAACTTTTAGTTACAGATAACTCATATACCAAATAGGTACTGTAATTAATTTCAAACTTTAGGTAAAAATATATAGCTTTCACCATATTACCTCAATATTATATCATACGGTAGGCTGCCATACCATAGAATAACTTTCAACTTTTGGTTACAGATAACTAATCATCATAGGTATGATAGGCCTGCACCGGTAATTAATTGATTACAAACTTTATGTAAAAATATAGCTTTTACCATATATTACCTCAATTTTCTACTGTTTCATAGGATACGCATTGTAAAGCAAAATTGTACCTTATTTAATTCACTAATTTTATTTAGTACTGGTATTATACTGTTATAGTACCACAGTAATTTTTAATAGCATATTGATCTGGCTTCATTTTTCCATGTATTAAATATTCTCATGTATGCAATAACTACTTGTATTTTTGTAGATCCAAAATAAATCTTATTTTCATTGTTGTTGAATATTTCATATGAATACACTACCTAGCCACTTTTCATAAATTAGCTATGAGCTCATCTTTAATTAATAAACCTTCCTGGAGGAATGTTCACCACAGCAGTAACAGTTTATAACAACGATAACACCACACCATCAAACTCTTTTCACCAATAAGAAAAATCATTACTGTTGAACCAAAACCTGTTGAGCAATTTTTCATGCTATAACTGTTTTCTTTGTTTTTCACTTTTTAATTTGTCCATTTCAATTTTCAATAGTAGGGCCTAGGCATAAATGGGTAAAATAAATGGAGTGCAATATTCAATTGAAAAATATTCAGATTCAACTTCCTGATAATGTGTTTTACAAATTCATTTGTGAAAAAATATAATGGAACTCCTATGCTCCACTCTTTCCAACAAGCTACCACCCTCGATTAAGTCCACCCCCCTCAATCAGCTCTTTCAAAATTCTTGAAACTTTTCTCACTGCCAACCACTTAATACTGTAAACCAACGATCTTAGTAAGTTATACTGGTGTGAATGAATACCTCTCCTACATCCCATAGAGACACATCTCAGTTGTAACATAGGGAACTAGAAGTAGTAGTAGATATTTATTTTAAATATGATGCTATTTTCTTTTTTGACATACATATACATATAGGCTTAGTTACAAAAAATGACAGCATTGGATGATGAAACGGAAAGTGTTCATAATCAAAGAGTAGAACCAGGTAGAACGAAGCAAGTAATATTTAAATTATTTAATCAGTCCTCAAGTAAGTTCAGAAATGTACCTTTTCATTGAGATTTGGCACCACCTTTCCGAGTTTTACTAATGCTACTCTCTTCTAAACCTAGGTACACTTTTACAATTTTTATAACTAATGGCATCCTATTATACAATCTCATACCTGTAATGAATATGCTATTTTCCTGAAACGCATTTGTCCTTCTTTCAATGATTGGCCTATACATTATTTTTATTTCTTAAATTATATTTTTGAACTTCACCACTTACACTCTAGGAGGATTTAACTATATTTATATATAGTTAAATCCTCCTAGCTTACACTATACTTCAAACTCTACATAAGTAGTTGAAAAGTTAGAAGTTGTAATTAGTCACTTCTTTGTTATGAACTTTATGTTTTTTTCGCTAGAAAAATACATTTTGATTTTTGAAAACTGTGTACGTGAAACGGCTTAATTACCTATTAGGCCTATATAAGTAGTAGACAAAATTTACTAAAAAAGTTACTAGATAGGGCTGGACTGGCTAGTTGGCCTGACCCCTCCTGCCGGTCGCATCCCGCCAACCAAAAGTGCCAACGTTTACATATCTCACATATCTCACATATATGGACGTTCATATCTCTGCTCTTTGAATCTTTGCATAGACCTATCTCGTTGGACCAGCTGATTTCTATTATAACCTCTTCTATTAGAAATGTCATCAATAATTTACAGACAAACGATCGCAATAGTGGACAAATTTGTGCCACCCAAACTGCAGCCTTTATGGAATCATCCAGCTGGTAAATATGCACGCACTTCGTTTATTTAAAATACGGCATCTGGTTCTGTAACCAAGTTTACCATTACCACACAATGTACTGAATGTTGGTCTATTTTCTACTGTTCTAGGACCAAAAACTATTTTCTTCTGGGCACCTCTTTTCAAATGGGTAGGTACAACGGGTAAATATGTAGGTGCAGTAAGTGAAGCCTTGTCAAAACTTGTCAAAGTTGAATGGTAGCATTCACGGTCTTGTATTGGGCTTCCTCAGTGCATTAGAAGGCTGATAGGCCTATATCAAGTGCTGCTAGTTCCACCAAAATCCATGCGGAAAGCTACTTTAAAAGAGGCCGGTCACCTGGTCGATTTGACAGCCACTAACAGCTAACGTCTTGCCGCCAATAATGACATACATTTGATGCGCGCATTCGTAGAGTGTGGCTTACTGGCCTCTTTTCACCTAGCCTTCTGCACGGATTTTGGTGGAACTAGCAGCACTGTTGGTATCAGCTGATGTAGCTTTGATACAAGACCTCTATTCTAGATCGTGGTTGCATTGTAATGACTGAACTAGGCGTAGGCATAGATAAAGCACGATTTAGTGGTACCAACATACTTTATTATAATATAAAGAATGTGTTCCAACTCGCGTCTTCAAAGTGAAATATTTCCGGGGTCACAATCTAAGTCCAGGGCCCTGATTGCCTGTAGCGCAACTATCGCTTTTATATGGAACTACAATGCAACCAGTACCGTAGTCACTCTATTTCCGTCTAGTTTGCAAGGAAAATTATTAAATAATAAAATATATAATTATTATTAGGCAAACCATTATTAATGTTGCACTATAAACAGTCTGCTCATATCATATCACTGACCCTCTCAGCACAACATAATCTACCCAAACACATTGGCTGAGTCAACTTGAGTGAATGTGGCATGTCCCTCTTTTTTGTAAACAAAGGGCCATATGTTTACGCGGTATGCAGAAGTGTTAGAACTGTGGTTGCTACGAGTGCCAGAGTGTTGGAGGGGGGGCTGCACGTGCGAGCCAGATGCGACTGGTGATATCTAGAGCAAGGCTTTCCAACTAGATAACTCAAAGAGCCATTTTTTCACGGGAAAAGTTGAGGTTGGCCACACAATTGACGACTAGTGATTGACCCGCCCACAAATGTCACAAAACAAAACATCCGATCAAATGGGCTTTGATATGTGGGAAATTTGACATCTACCTAGATCACAGTATCTCTAAATGCCCACATGAAGTATAGATCAAGGTGGCCTGCCGATAAGCCACGCTATCACTAGTGGTCAATTGATTTTTCATTCATTTGTCAATTGTTTTCAATATGGTATGCCGGTATACAAACAACATATTTTTTATATATTTTTTTAAATCGAAATTCAATTACTTAAATTGCACTTCTCTCCTTTATATCTTCATTTTGGTTTATACTACTGATATGGTGCAAGAAGGGAAGCTCACAATATTGCCAAATGGGTACGCATGCTGTCACAAGCCAAATGGTAGGACAGAATACGAATATTTAGTCGTAAATTATCAACTATGATGTCAGTTCAAACGCCGCCCCTACCGTTGGCCTTGTTACAACAGTTCAACCCTTACCAAATTATATTCTCAATTTGACTACACAGAATGTTATAATAAAATACAATGATTTTGCATTGGTTTATAAGATCATACTGCAGGCCGTTTGAAAAGGTCTCGCGGGCCGGAGTTGGGAGTTGGTGAAAATGAAGAACAAAAGCTCGCGTTGTAAAAAGTGGCGGGTACCCGGGTAAGGAATATTGGAGTAGTGTAGAGGTATACCCGTACTCGACCCGGGTACCCGCCGACACCCTTGATAAATATTCATTAACAATAATAATAATAAAATATATAAATAGAGGATAGGCCTAGCAGTAGTGAAGAAGAGGAGGAAGAAGTCGGAACTGGCAGGAACCGATTGATATGAGAAGTCTGCCTTAGAAAAACTGGTAGAAACACCCCCTGGCCCAATTTAATTGGTTATCTGGGTTTGAGATATATATATATATATATAAGTGGAAACAGATGACATGATAATACATGATAGAAGTGGACACTATAAAAGGGCGATATTCAGAGTGTGATCAGACCGAGGTAGATTCACAGTAGCTGTTCTACCGTATAACCCGTTATAAACTACCGTAATTGATTAATAAAATATTTATTAAAAGGTAGAGGAAAGAAAACAAAACTGCTGAGTGGCTGAATATGAATTGAATCGAATAGAATATAAAACTTATAAATACAAATTAAGAATGATACATTCATTAATTACTTTTTTTTTTTCTTTAATAACATCGAAACTTCATACAAAATCATTGTTCCCCAATTAAGGCTATGGATGAAAGATAGGATCGTTTGGACGATCATTATTACTTATTATTATTACTTATTCATCATTAATTAATTACTAATTGGCTATTATTACGTTAGCATTATCTTGACGATCCATCGGCTATGTGAGATTATAGTCTAGATATTATGAGGTCAAACGTGTGGTTAAGCCAAATTTCAATTGTGATAGCTATTTGTTGGTTGTTTTTTGTGCAATGTCTTTTCTCATCCGATGACATTTATTCAGGCCTACATACATTACCATTACCTACGTCATACTGTCTAGTTGTATTTGCTCAAAATATTGATAAATACTAATAATAAAATACATGATTAGAACACTGGCACGACAATGTAACAGGCAAACGCATGGCCACGCAGGCATGGCCTACTTTGCGCAGGTTCAATCTCTGCTTCTATACGGCCTAGTGTTGTGGGGTGCAGCGACGAACAGCCACAGAGTATTCTGTGCTCAAAAAAGAATAATCCGCTCTATACTAGCACTAAAAGCCAGATCATCTTGCAGGCTGGGTTTTCAAGAACTGAACATGCTTCCACTCCCGTGTTTATATATACTGTCGGTGTGTTTATTTGTCAAAGATAACCCGGACCTCTTTGAAAACATAGAACATCTCCATAATACCAGAGGGTCTAACTTGATTGCCCATAAATATTGCTGTCTCGACTCTACAGTTAGGGGACCAGTGCAGTCCGGAAGAAGAATTTATAATAGACTTCCGTCCCACATCAAGGACTCGAGAAGTAGAAAGCAGTTCAAAAATGAGACCATTAAATTCTTACATACAAACAAGTTTTATTGTATAGAAGACTATTTTAATTCTCAATCAGGTTTAATTCATTGACACATAAGCTATTACATTCTATCCTATTATTTATATTTATGTATTATTATTATAATTTTATTTTCTAATATCTCTGACAATGTTTATACAATTTTAATATTGTTCTTTAATAAGAAACGGCAATAAATACAAATACAAAAAAATTGGTACGGGTAGTCATATTTATGATTCAATTAACGTATAATTCGTATCCATCAATATTCTACTTCTTTTGTAATATTCCAATTTTCTGATTTATGCATAATGTTATTTTTACACGCAGTTATGGTGTTTTAATTCTTTAATGTTAATTTCTATTTAATCCACAGATAAGCCTTGTTTTAGGCTTTGTGGAAAATGTGGACTTGATTTGTTCTATGTATATAAGTGATGAAATAAACAACCATTATTATAATATACAAAGTATGAACATGAAATAATTTCTGTAGGGCCTATGTTGTGTATAAACATGTGGTACACAAGAACACGTATATTGATTTGTTGCCTGTCCACCTGTTGCAGTCACTCGTCATAGCTGGGCTCGGAGACCTGAATCGACCCGCAGAAAAACTCAGCGTCCCTCAGTCGGCTGCTCTTAGCGCAACAGGAGTAGTATGGTCACGTTACTCAATGGTTATCATACCGAAGAATTATAGTCTCTTCAGTGTTAATGTCTTTGTTGCATTGACCAATTTATATTCACTTGGAAGAGGCCTGAAGTAAGAAAACATGGTTATATGTTGGGTTGAAAACCCTTGAATGTTTTGTCTTATAAATGAACCAGTTATTTTAAAAACCACGCACTACCCCCCCCCCCCCCACACCCACCTCCCATACACTAGTCTCCACATGAGTTGCTGGAAAATATTTCAGAGTATCATGAGAAATCAGACAAGACTCAAATTTTAAACGTGAATTTTTTGAGTTTTTTTGTAATAATCATCAAATTATATATCGGTAAGTTCAATAAACACATTGCTTGCTACGCAGAATATGCGTTGTGAGCGAGATATCTGAATGTAATGTAGTTGCAAGCTAGATGCACACCTCAAGTTTGAAACCATTACGTCACTGCCTTCCTGTTTCATCTTTTGATTACCGTACCAATTTTAATCGTTTTGTAATCTAATTGGTTTTATAGCTCATTGTTGATCTAAATAGCTTTTTAGTTGATGTAGGCCTGATACAATAATATTTTCTTTGAAACAACTGATTTGGTTTATGTAAAACTTTGAAATAATGGGTATCATTGGTGTGCTCAAAGTTCTTGGAAATTTGAATTTATTTGGAGAAAATATTTTTTCTGCCGGTAGTTATTTTCCTTTGGGTTATTGTTATGGGGGGTTTTTAAAATGTATAAATAGTTTTTCTCAAACCTGGTTCAACTGATGGCCTCAAAACTACACAGTATCAAGTTAAATGATGCCATGTGCGGCATAGTTTCATAAAAATGTGTGATTATTGTTTGCTTAACTACCCCACCAACAGCTAGGTTATATGGGGGTACAGATGAGCAGGTGATTATGAAACTATGAAGTGATGATTAGTGAGAGAACGTTGCAAAAACACATGCCTTCTGCGGGACTCGAACTCACGCCGAATGGTGCTATTGTTTGATGTGTGGAGTGTGAACAAAAAAACTTGTTTTTTCTAGTACAACAAAATTGAGTCTCTGCTTACACTCATCAAACAAGTACAACTTGTTTTATCCCTTCAATAGCCCAAGGTCAAACTCTCTGACTTGATGCTTTAAAGTCAATTAGGTGAGAGATCGCAAGGACTTACACGCTTCTCTTACAGAGTCTGTGTTTCTTCGTTTACTTTTTGATTATTAGTTTGTTTGTGCGCACTTCACAGGCCATACGGATCAACTGATCACCATGAAATATTTTGGGAGCACTAGACTTTATAACTCCTAGTTTTTTTAGTCGAATCAGTCAGACCACTTTTGAGAAAAACCATTGGAATTTTTTTTTTCACTCGTAAGATTAATCCAGTTGAAATTTACATGAAAAATCTAGAAATCCATCAATGTGGCTCTGGCACCTGGAGCTTGGAAAAGATCCTTTTAAAATAATTCATATCATATAGGCCTATGTATCATCATATATAAATGATGACGTGATGAATGGTGAAATTACATTCAACCATGCCTTATGTGTGAATCAAATCCATATCCGACTCCTTGCATCAACTTCTTATTGCTGTTTTTATTTTCCCAAGGACAAATAAACCTGAATTTTGCTCAATATCAACCTTTAGCCTCCCTTTTTTAGCGTGGAAATTCATATACGTAATCATATTTTCATTATTTTTCAGTTACCAGTGGAGTCAGAAGGAAAAAGAAGCCGAGGTAGCCAAAAGTCAATAATGACTACCACGTAATCCAATACTAGTGTAAATATTTTCACACTCCTTTGTATGAGGATGAAATCTCTTCAACTGTTCACCTAATTCAAACTAGTGGTCTTGTTGACTTCATACATTTTCAATTGTGGAGTAGTGTATATGTTGATTTTAAATCCACATATTTTAAAATTGTTTCCGATTGAAATTTTCACCATAAGCGTTGCTAAAAGTCAAACCTGTGCATCACATAGGGTATTTTTGTATATAAATCATAGTGGGACATACGAAGAAAATAGTTGATGCTGTATTTAAGGCCACTTTATATTATTATATTAGGATATATTCTAGCTTAGCCTCTGGTTTCTCGGTGAGCAGTTGTAGTCGAGTACGTAGTGTTAACTACAGTATTTCGAATACGTAGTTCAAAGTTGTACAATTATGAGAAAGAAATGCAAAGGTGGTCCTAAGACTATGATTATGTAAAGCAAGCAAAGGCTTAATAAAGAATTTGGGTGATATTATTGTAGAATAAAATGAGATACAGAACTTGTCAATAACCTACTCAAGATATAAATAATATTATTTCGTGATGGACGATATGAGATGAATGATAGATGATGATGCAGGGCAGGATGGTTTGTTGTTGACTAGTTAGTAAGTGGTATAGAAATTATTATGCTGCAGGTCAGCACACTTTTAGTTACGATTAAACGAATAATGGACATGTACTCATGTTTGTACTCATTTTATCTTTGTATGTTTGGGTAGAGTATTCAAGTTTCAATATGTTTGTAGTGTGCTAACACTGTCATACTGTATTGTGCATATGATACAGTAGTATGTAAATGCATATTATAATTGCTCCCTTGAAGTATGTTACAAATGGAGTGTTGTTACTACACAGGCCTACATAACCAAGCCTATGTATCAGAACTAGAAAATAAACGTATGGTATGTGAAACATTTACAGAATTTCAATCTTATTTTAAAAGGCATACACGTACATTAAACCTATGACCCACCAGAGGATATTAAATTGAATTCTCTACGAATTGTGTGCTGGTACATCCAGTGTGGAGATATTGTTAAAGACTGGTTGAAGTGAATCTGCAATTGCATGAAATATGCTGAATGGAGACCCATTACCATGTTTGCAACCTAGGTTAGCAATTCAAATCCAAACATAATTGGGAATGGATAAACTTCTAGAAAATGGAAAGTAAAAAATGTAATCAAACTGCTACATGCATAGTTCTTTAATTGTTATACATATACTAGTTTCTTCAGAACCGACTATGACATTGTATTTTATTGTAGAATAATAGTTTGGGAAGCTACAATACATTCGCAGTGGAGGATCTCAGTAGTATTGATAAAAACAACAATAACAAAAATAATGATCGTTGTTGATGTGAAAAAAATCTTGGCCACTGAGGTCTCCAAATTTCTAACGAGTGACATAGGGAGGGATAAATGCTTTACTACTTAGTATTATTTGAGTGCACTCGGGTGCTACATCCAAACATTTTCTTTTATTCTCAACAATATGTCATCTATATATATATACATCTCAAATAACTTAAGTACTGTACCTGTACGTATTTATTCAAACAAGAACACAACACACCCTTATTACAAAAAGAATTAACATAGTTCTCGGGCTTTGATGGAAGTCCTAATCACTTGACTAAAAGTAATAATAATACATTATTAGTTTTAAACACCACAATAATATCAAGATGGAATGTATAGTGACATTGAGAAAAATGGTTACATTCATTGCCATGATGATCACACACTGCTACATATATATCAAGTACGGTAATGTAAATAATACCGCATAACGATACACGAATGTGACAAGACAATGACACACAGATGGAATCTTGGTTGAATTTGAAGAAGACAATCAGTTAACATTGAAAACACTTGGTTGGATATTCTCTGTTATGAATTAACTTGGGTACCGCATCAAATTATGCTTGTTTGCATTATACGTACTACACCCATACGTAAAACGTTTAGGTGTAGAACTGATGTTGATTATATTTACAATTATTTATCTCGTATTATTCAAATAACATTATTTAAAATCCTTATGCTCAACACCAATCGACTATATATCTGAAACTAACAGTCTGAACTAAAGATTCTCACTGTGAAAAACTGCAAGATTTCATTTCCCCATTCAACTCAAAGGAACACTCACAATTATACAATATTTTATATTTAGTAGGTATGTATATATATGATGATTAACTAACTAGGTACAATATAATCCATATCACGGAAATATCAGTATTAAAAAAAAATCATCAAATATGATCATAAAGTCCAATGTGATTTTGTGATATATATTATATATTTATAATGTATATTTAGGCCTAACCTGTTAATACTCTAATATTTTTCCAAAATATTTATTTTCAATTAAACTGTATGTACCTTTGAAGTTTGATTGATTTATCTACACCAACTATAACACTATGAAGGATTACCGATTTCAGTACTTGATTTACTATAACGTATATTATTTCACTTTTTTTATTCATAAGGTCACATTTCGTTCAATACATAACTCCAGCCCATTACATACTTCTGACTTTTACCATTTTTTATCACTCGTACTTGACTCATGTAATATAAAAGTTCACCTATGTGACAGGGCAAGTTGGTGCAGACAAAACCAAAAAACTTATAATTGATTAACATATCAAACAAGTACAGGTCAAAACTTTTCTATACCGTATCTCACATTATAATATATACATTATGAATTGTCAATATTGGCTATTTCAAGTCCGTTGACTCTTCGTCGTCCAGCATCTCCTGTATCTGATTCTCCCAGTTTGGGTCTTGTGTTGTGTTACTACCATCGGCGACTACTTCGTAATCTTGCAACTCTGCTTCGAGCTCTTTCTCCCACTCTTCTTCTGGGAAAAGAGAGAGATAGATACGGAGGAGGCAAACGACAAAAAACAGAAAAACAAATCCAAGTGAAACTACTCATTCAATAAAATGGGAAAAACTATAAAGAAACAGAATCAAGATAAGGCAAAATAAGATGAAACCAAATGCCTCTGAGAATTCAATCTATATAATACAAACGAAAAAACTGAAGGGTCTAATCTACGACTACTATATTGTTCATATAAAAATTGAATCACTTGAGTCATCAACATACTATGAATAATTTAATTTTCCAATGCTATATGTTAGATCAGAAGTTCTAATGTTGGGTAATAAAATGGTTTATATTGTTCAATAGGATATCTAACTGCCTGTAATCAGAGTGAAATGAACTAGAAGTCATGCACAATTATTTAATGAGTTAGTTCCATGCTTCTTATCAAAATATATAAGACACTGAGTCTGCACAAGGTTAATTCTACAAAGAAATCAAGGAGATGAATTCAATTAGCACGAATTTATGATAATTAATTAGAATAATGACTTATGAACGTAACCAGAAGTAATGATACCTTTTATAAATGTTATAATTGTATACATACTAATATAAATACAGAAAACTTTTTATCCTTGTGTGCAGTAATTTCACGTAGGCCTACATTTTACTTGAAACCGATGTTATAGATCAATTCGTGCGTTGCATTTTAACAGTGTAAAACAACTTACTTTCATTCCAATTGTTGGATGTTTCTCTCCATATTACACAGTACATTTATTTCCACAGAAAGTGTCACATTCAAACTGAATCAATTCACAAATTGCATTTAATTTTAAACTATAAATATTGCATACAACTCATATTGTCATTGGTTATCTTACTCTTACTTATGGTGTTGCATATTGTATATAGCTTTAGCGCCTATACCCAATCCCTACGTAAATAATTCCTCTGAATGAATGAATGAATGAAAGAATGATTTGTGTTCATGCTTAATATGGTGGCTAGTCATGTTATGAAAAGCAATGTACAACAAAGGTGAAATAAAGTAATGACTAGAATGATAAATTATTAATGTTTGCATAGCTGGAGGAATTATCAAGGAGAGGAGAAAGGGAAAGCTCTGTGCTCCATGCGTATGTTTCCTTTGTCTTCTTAGGCTGTAGACAAAACAGAGCAAAAAGGAAGCCTTACCCTTTGGAACAATATGAAATAAGACAAAGTGATTAGTAATGAACAGTATTTAAAAAAAAGCACGTAATTCAAACAAGACCAATTAATTTCAGCTATATCACATTTATGGTTCATTCAGTATGTAAATTAGTTATGAATTGAGTTTGTAGTTTTGTACTCACCAGAAAATATTTCATTCTTCTATATATAAACAATTTAGAAATTAACGGCTACTAAACAAGTAGGCCTATCTATAAATAACTTGAAGGAGTTATTTGATTTAGCTGTAGCTGGTAGTTCCAACAATACATACAAAAACAATCCTATCAAACCACTAGTTAGAAGACCAACATCCAAAGCAGCACTCAGAACACTTGTTAAATCTATCAAGCTTATATAGAAACGTGCAGTAAAATATAATGTATAGTAATGCTAAGTATGGTGCTAAAATCGTGCAATACAACAGTCATCTAAAGCCATGACTTATAATCGGGTTTGTTAACTCGAATTACACACTGTAATTGTAGTACCGTCATAAAATAAAGAAATAGGGAAGAACTTTACAGCTTATGTGCCAGCTGCTGCGCAAATTAGACGGCCAGCATCTCCAGATAAGCTGTAGAGCAATATGTAATATGTATGTAGCACTACTTTACAGAAATCTGATTTCTATTGTGCTCTCTCTCACTCTCGTATGTTAACTGTAAATACGTCACTGCCCTGAATTACTAATTTACCAATTTGAATTGTTCACCCAAAATCCATTTGTGAAAGGATTCGTATGCGTGGCAACTAGAGATGTTGAACTATACCACTAATCTTGAAAAACAAGTGAAGAGAGTTTAACACGGGCAATAATATTTTTCCCCAAGTCTCTACCCTATGATACCAAACTAGTTATAATAAGTTTAGTTGTTCTCATTATTGACAAATTACGACATATATCAAATTCAAATACTATACCAAGATTGTGAGTACAGATTTTGGCAGTGCTTCTAGAACCTGACCATAATAAAATTTACCTAGTGCAGAAAGACCATCCCTACGGGCCTACAATAACATGGATTAGGAGGACACGAAACAATCTGATGTACATCAAAAAGTGTGCCCACGTTTCACTTACCATCTCTCTTCGCCGTATCCATGCCAAGTTTCCTCATTCCCTCGCGTACCTCCTCTATGTCTGTTGAGCTGGCACGGAAATTGTCCGATACAAACTCGTGAGTAGGGCTGTCAGTCTCCACGTTCGGAACAATCGATACGGCTTCGTGTCGAAGTTTAGCTACACCCGACAAACATCCAATAACAAACATCCTCAGCACAAAATGAGAAATCATAAAATCATAAACTAATAATTGACTTGATGCATCGAAATGACAAACTACGTGGCTTTTATTACCAAACAGTTTACGGCATGCAATTGTGACGTGTTGATCTACAACAATGACAATACAAATTAATACGATCATTTTTGGAGTATATGCCAGCTTTTGTATCCAGTCATGAGCTTTATAGATTATATTATATCTATATTTATATTATATTATATTATATTAAAATCTGATCTCATCATGTATTCTTGGTTTCTTTTTTTTTAATTGACATATTCTACAACTCTGTACTGATGTTATTTTGAATAAAACATTATTATTATTATTTATACTGTAACAATTAATGACTTCAGATGCTATTACTTAACAGGTGCCTCATTATGAAAATTGTTTCAGTGAGACAGAGCTATTGAAGAAACAAAATATGTAACAGCTATTCAGATTAATGATTGGGATCAACTAATCAAAGATACTATAGCTCAATAACCTTAGCTAATTTTTCCCTAATCAGAAACTCGCTCTATATTCATACAACATGTTCAGATCGTATTTAATCACAAAATACTGTAACAACACTTGAATCTTGAAACAGGTCAAAATATAATAATTTTCAAAATAATGGAGCCAAAAAAGCGAGTTACCACAAAAGTTCAGGAATTCATTTATCATATACAGATTCTAAGGGATCAATATTCATTTATAGAAAAACCCTACAATATTTTCAATCACTAACTCTTGTCTGGAGATGGAAATGGCAAACACTCCAATGACGAACAAGCAAGCATTGCAACATGTATACGTGAACATGAGCAGCCATATACTGATAGAATATCTGACTAGAGTTCTTTACCTGTCGGCTCTCCTTCGACACTGTTAATTCTTGATGAAGGTCCACTTCCTCGACCCCCTTCTTCCGCCATCGAAGACAACTCGTTGGCCTGGCGAATCAGGCTTACGCGGTAGAAGTAGTTTCGCCAAAAATTTTCTTCATTAATACTGGAATGAAAACAAGATAATTACTGGTAATTCATAATTGTACATTAACTTGAATTGAAATTGTTCTTCATCATAGATAGCTATAATTAATAGCTATAAGACCACACAGTGACAAAAACGGCCTGTCACTCTTAACCTTAGACGTAATTATGGAGAACAATGATTGCAGTTTCTAGATTTGAAATTATAAAACAAAGAACGTGTATTAAAAAATTATATAACTAATGCTGGGAGAATCAATATTGTATTTCAAACCTCAATATATAGACATCATTGGATGAGAGAAGCAAAGACTCAATTCTACTGTACTCGAAAAAACGAATGTTTTTTTTCTTTCTTTTTACCTTTGTTTGCTCTCCACAGGTCAAACGAAACACAAATTCTGCTGAAACCCACATTACGTGTCATCATCTAATGTATAGTTTTGAGGTGCAATCGGTTGCACCATTCATGAGAAAAAACATTTTTGAAATATTAAAAAAAAGAATTACCCCGAGGAGAAAATTTGGACAAAATATTTTGTTCGAAACAGTACAACTTTTTGTACAACTTTAATGATTTTTTTTTTTTACTCTTTCTTATTTAAATATATGAATGTGCTATGTGCCACCGGATTATGAAATTCAATGCATAAAATAAAGTTTCAATATAACTTTCTACGAAGTTTAAACATAGAATGATACACATTAATGACATTATTCCAAAGTTTTACATAAATCTGATCAGCCATTTTGTAGAAAATGATTAAAGTCAAGTTTTTGTTTTGTTTGAATTTAATGAAGATAATGTGCCCAATGACGTACTGTCTATTATGTTGTACGTGATTGTATGCAGAAAAGAGAATATTTCTTCAAAAAATTGTAGTTACCACTTGGACTTGCAATCAACAATATAGGTGGTTTTATATTGTTTTGTTGCTTGTTATAAAAATATATAGGTCTACAATGTGTGCACATTGCCAAATATTGCTATTCTCCATTGTGAAGCAGAGTCGATTAATCAGTTCTACCTTCAGTACAAATACTTTCGGTAGAAGTTCTCACCTTCTCTAGCTATGCTACTTCATCGACTCTGATTAGAAATTACACTTGAACGTTCATTATTAGTAAAATACAATAGTCTCAAACAACAAACAACCTTTCAAAAACAGAGTACCAATCTACAACTTTCAAGGAGTAAAATGATGGAACTTAAAATTAGAATGGGTACTGTTGGTAGACCACATTCATTTACAAATTGAAATATCTCTATTTACTTTACATCAGGTGTTCTCAACTCATTTGAAAATGGAATGTACTTTGTACTTGTATAAACACCATTACCTTTTCCAATTTAACTTGCCAAAGTCTCCATGGAGTTACTTCGGTATAATTGAGTTAAAGCTAATGAGAGTCAAGTCTTGTAATCTTGTTGATGCGTTTTCACCACCAAGAATATTCCCATACTTCTACTTACACTTTGGGTACAAGTTCAAATCTCATTTTCTCGAGATTAGGGTCTTCAGCTAAGGTAGCCAGGGCGACTTGATAACTGACTTCATAATCAAAATCAAATTCGACTCCGGCGGGAGGACTTCGGACAAAGTTCCGTCTGTCCTGAAACGAGAATAGAGGTGAGGTGATATTATTAAACGATGTAACTTTCTTTGTCTTGTTTAACAATGTTGAAAAGTGGCATACTAGCCCAAGCAGGGATAACCAAATATAACTCAAGTTTTAGTACCATGAGTGCTTTGCGCATATTTACAGAAAAACGTAGGCATTTGGAAAAGGATATAACTGGCAATATATCCTTACACTAACACACTTTATTCGGCAGCAATGTATTTGTAAATGTGAGATACTTTCTACGGAATTGACTAATGTTGATCTAACTGCGATACTTATCACAATACGTAATTATATGTATGAGATTTTTATCAAGTCATGTTTTAATATTATAACAGGTATTCTTGTATTTTTACCATAATTCATTTAGGAGTAGGAGCAAATAAGGAGGAATAATTTATAAGAATCATCCAACATTTGATAGTTTTTGATTCATCAATAGTCTTCAATAGGCTTCATTTTGGATGTCTACGGGCTGCTGTATAATTATTTTCAACTCTTTGTTATGAAATAAAATTTAAAGAAACACCAGAGCCTCTCTGATATGCCATCAGTGGCAAAAAAAAGAAGAACAATTAATGATTTATGCCCGGTATTACCAAGTCTAGTTAGCCTTCATCTGACAGTTCAAACTTGTTATCACTATGGTTACCTATGCTATTTGTTTCTCCCAACTCTCAGATAAATACTAACTGGCCTTGGTAATACTGGGCCTTAGTTAAGTTAGGTCTCATAATAAAATGTTTCATTCTTACTGTAGAAAGCGTGAGGAACTCCTCTTTAAGAGTCTCTTCATTTGGGCATCCTACCCATGGTGGGACGGCAGCATCGGAGTTCTTCCCTTGTTTCTCCTTGATGAACGCGTCCTGCTCTTTATTGAACTCTCCGAGAAGACTCTACAACAATAATAATAATAACAATATTGTCAGACTAGGTTCAGAAACAGAACAATAGCACATATTATTTATTGGAGGACATTTCCACCAACTTTATGCAAGTAGCTAGCTCAGTGTGGAACTGTATTATTTTCACAGTATTAGGGCTCTATATTAAAATTTAAACATGAAGAAAATTGAACATAAAAATGATTGACAATCTTTTATTAACACACTCGCAGTGGGCCTATACCTCAAGGACACAATTTGACTGAAGTCTGACACCCCACGTCATAAATGATTTATTCCATTCATATATTGGAACATTCATGTATCTGTTAAAAAATATCCAGGAAAAGTAAAAGTGAAGTGCCTATCTTTAGAACTTTGAATAATGAAACCACATTCAGATCAAGTAGCTCAAAAGAATGCAAGTTTCTAGTCCATTACATAGTTGAATATTTTTAAAAGGTAATTTTCCAGCAGTATTTTATTTTCCAGCAGTAATGACTAATAAGTTTTAATGATAAATAAAAAATAAAGCTTGAAACATGAAAATGTAACTGACGTTTAATTAAATAAGAATGTCAGCGAGATAATAGTATGAAACAAAAATGGCCCATGTTCTGTACTTAGTTTATATTCTGGAACTGACCCAAAAGCAGAGACTTGTGGGGGCTTTGACCCTAAAAGGTCAGACATATCAGTTGCCAAAATTCAAATCGGGTACATAAATTCGGCAATAATTTCCTGCTCGAAATCAATTAACTATATATTATTATAATCTATAGGGTTCATCTACTACTAGCTAATAACACAATAGACCTACCCTATCAGTAAACGATTAAGCACAATGGTTCACGGATTTCTGAATAATAATGAGATATGACTCAAATATTATGAAACACCAAGGTCTATGAATAAACCAAAACTTGCTCATCTTTTATATGGTTAAATTATATTACATTTTAATAATAGGTTTCATTTACATCAAAGGTACCCAGAATATGGTTTTTACCCTATCTGCTCTACATTTCTGATTTCATGTTACATTATTTCTTATTGTTATGGGTCTATTGGTAATAATAATGTCATCATATCTCCCTATATCTATATATATATATATATCTATATATATATATATATATATATATATATATATATATATATATATATATATATATATATATATATATATATATATATATATATATATATATATGTATATACACACACAGATATATACATAATGATTGATATATATATATATATATATATATATATATATATATATATATATATATATATATATATATATATAAATATATATATATATATATATATATATATATATATATATATATATATATATATATATATATATATATATATATATATATATATATATATATATATATATATATATAATTAAGGTTCTGTAGAATTCCTACTTCGCAGATAATATGTAATTTGTACTTGGACAATAAGTTGGACTTGGACATGTCATAAACATGGTTTTAATTCACGGCATGACCGAATAATAGTGAGGTGTTGAAAGTAATAACCGTAGCAGGGGTGGCGAAGCCGGGAGGTCAGGGGGGTAGGCTGACCCCCCAAATAGAAATATAACCACAACAACGAACTATAGCAAATGTGACAACTGCTCAATAACGTTAGGGCTCCGCCGCCTATGAACCTCTATGAACCGTAGAGAACACAAAATGTTGAATTCAAGTCGATACTTGTACTTAAATGTGTGAAGTGTGACTGCAAGTTCGCATTTCAGTTTATGATGCTACAGGAAGAATAGCGGAATATAATTTACAAGTATTGAGTACCACTTCGTTATAATCTTCTTACTTATCAACAACTTGATTTACACTCATTTTTCAAGCATCAAACACACTTAAGGTCTAACCTCCATTACCTCATGGTCTTGAAAAAAATATGATTTTTTGTCAGTCGATTCGTTTTGATGTGCTCGATAATAATATCCAAACAGATGATAGGCTAACCGGGATAAATTTTGAGATATATCAATTCAAATACTGAATGTTTCCCTATCATTTAACACACAACCTTCAAATTGTATGCGTTTTTATTATTCAACAGATCATTAAAATATACTAAAAGTAATGACATTCAATCAAAAAACTTGTTTTATTGTAGATGAAGATGTTACGAATAGAATTATGCAAAAATAAATATAGGTACCCGTTCTCAATTATGAATCACACTCATTTTGAGAGGAAAAATAGTTGATTTTTCACCAAAATGAAGTCAAAATAGCAACTTAATATTTCATTAAAGCGCTGTAACTTCGTCCAAAAAAATATGACAGTGTTTCTGATGTGATTTTAATTCAAGAATACACATGCTCAATGAAGCTTTACTCAAAGTTCCCCAATGTAGAATTAATTTCAAAATTACTTTTTGACTCTGCTGACCAAACGGCTGTTAGACTTTAATGACGACATAGATGTTTGTTATCATCATTCATCTTTTAGTTCTACCTTTCCTATTCTTTATATTACTCTACTTCATAACCTAGTTGTTATCGTAGCTTCTAAATGTGCAATTTATTTATTACAATGCGTTGATATATAGGCCTACAGTAAAAAAAGAAACAAATGCGTCAGAAAAGCTGAGAAATTAAATATCTGTTTTTATTGAATAGCTTCTAACGGTCAATCAGAACATATTTCGTCGAATTTTGTTCAAACAGAATTATTTAATATATAGAATAAATTATTTGAAAGAACTGAAAATTCAAGATGTGGGACAAACAATCATTTGCATATAGTACATCGCGCGAGCACAGCAGAGATTGTAAATATAGACTTGAATTATACAGCTCCATATTAGTAACAATCATCATTTACGATCAAATAACGAATACATACGAATGAGGAATATAAATCAAAGAATATTAAAAATAGGCCTTTAATTGTTGTGATTAGGTATATAATTCAACAGATTCAAGTGTATCCAGCGTTTTCCTCCTATAGACAGGACAATTTCATGAATGTTTGGGGTTTACCCTCACATCTTTCTCATTTAAACTATAATATTGTTATAAATAATCATTTGATTATTTTTAGTATAAAAGTCAAGATTAGACTGACAGGTCAAGTCGTCGCTAGAAGTAGAATAATAAGTATAACTAAACAGAGTTTGTTGGTCTAAAAAATGGTCAATTATTACTACCATTGTTTTAAAGGATAAAAAAGAGTGGTATAGTTATTCTAATGAATGAATGAATATTAGGGTTTTAAGGCGCATCGACAGCGAGGTCATTTAGCGCTATTATTCTAATGCTATATCATGAATTCACGATACATTTCTTTATAAACAGTTTAATATCCACGCACACAATTAGAAAGGTTAGCACGAAAGTTTCTAACACGACAACCCAATAAAGAATCTATAGTATGAAAAAAAGGATTCCTTCTTATGTATCATATTCATTCTGCGCTCCTATATACAAAGGTACTATAGGCCTACCCCTACAGTTGAATTTCAATAATAATGAAATTTAATACAGCCAACCTTCTCAATGTAACTAAGTAATGTTGAACAATGACAAATAACTGAAACTCACGGGACAATTTCAAATTCAAACAAGGCAGAAGTTAATAATTCATGAAGTTGATGCAGTTTTAATATCTTAACGAGTCCATATGAGTCGATTTAGTGAAATATCATTTTTTGGCCGTTAACTTTTGAACGGTATGAGATATCGAAATTATAATGCCCGAGAAACACAGATAATTATAATAGCTTCAAGATAATATAAGTTATAGCTAATCAAGACCTTTCGCGCACCTGTCAAGCGTATACACCTGAAAATGTTTTTTCAGCTGTATACGCTTGACAATTATGCGTAGAATAATAAGTGTTTTTTGTAATAAACTTATCTCTCTATAACTTATATCATCTTGAAGCTATTATAATTATCAGCGTTTCTCGCGTATTAGAATTTTAATATCTCATACTTGGGGTGGTAAGATCGCCCTTGTGGTGCCCCGTGTAAACGATCCTATCTTTCATCCATAGCCTCAATTGGGGAACAATGATTTTGTATACCGGTATCAAGTTTCGATGTTATTAAAAAAAAAAAATATATATATATATATATATATATATATATATATATATATATATATATATATATATATATATATATATATATATATATATATATATATATATATATATAGGCCTATAGCATACCATTCAAATTATCACCAAACAAATGATATTTCGCTAAATCGCCACCCATGGACTCTTAATTCTCCGCGTTACTGAACTAAAACAGCATATGTACCATATTTGATAAATAACTGGATCAATTTATTTTAATGTTGAATAACTAAACTTTGCATTGGATTATTCATTATGATTCTTGTTGAAACGCCATCATAAGGTCTTCACGGGCGTACGAACTAACTATAGGCCTGTATATTCACTGCCCTCGAAGGGCTCGAACTCACACCCGTCCCGACAGATTCCACGATGATCTAATACAGATTAATTACCTGATGACCTGAACTTATACAATGCGTTGAATCCATTATTTAGAGTAGCCAACGATCCTAAATTTCTCAACCTCAAATTTACTCAGAATACACTGGCTCTTCATGAAGCATTCAACGTTGAAAAGTTTGAAATGTTGAAAAGTTGAAAAGTTGAAATGAAGCTGACATTGGAGTTGCCGCACTGTGTATGAGCTCAGACAACTCAGGCACCGCTTCAGAAACTGAAGTTACTGTTGGGCGTTGGTTCGAGTCATGGCATGGGCATAAGGCATGGGTTTTTATGTATCCTTTCATAGTTCATCTCTTCATAGTTTCATCTGCTCATTCGTACCCAAATAACATAGCTGTTGGTGGGATCGTTAACCAAACATTAGTCATCAATCACCTTTTGGGATGACTGCTTATTGCGTGTTGCCTAAATGAGGGTCACAAAACTTGAAAATTTCGATTAATAATAGCCATCAATCAAAGCTTAACAAACTTCGCGAATTGAACAATGGATTGCGATGTATATGAATTACGTATGAAGCAAACATCCATGGGCTGCGAATAATTATTGTCCAACATAATCTAAAGATAAGTACAAGAGAAGGATATGGCTACAACTATCCCCGAGCGGAGGACGCTGAAGAGCGTATACTGGAATTAAGTCGACTCGATCGTGTGACATGGGCTTGGGGGTACTTTTGAATAGATGGTTGTAAAAGTGATTGGGGTTCAGGTAAGGTTTGACATCCAAACCCGTGTCACATAACCGATTTAACTTTGTTACATTGCGCTCTTCAGGCGCCTCCTTGAATCTGACGATAGTTGGAAAACACAGAACTTTAAGATGTGTCCGTCTTGGAGAGTAATATTGATATTGATATAAGGATGAGATCATGATAAGATGGACACATCTATGAGTCATGATATTATATTCACACTGGCTGTATTTTCATTAATCATACATTATCTCTAGATCAACATGATAAAAAGTAAAAAAAACGATTTATAAGGTTTTGAATTTATGTCAACACTCTAAAGACGAAGGTGTTCATTTACTGCGTAATTCAAGGGTAACCATATCGATGTACGTACTTAGTCATATATATATATATATATATATATATATATATATATATATATATATATATATATATATATATATATATATATATGTAAATATATTATATATGTTATTTCTCAAGTTTTCGCGGACATATGTGATATATATACATATATACATATATATATATATATATATATATATATATATATATATATATATATATATATATATATATATATATATATATATATATATATATATATATATATATATATATATATATATATATATATATATATATATATATATATATATATATATATGATGTCTGAAGTTTTGAGGGCCGATGGTTGATGGTAATACTGGCTTTGCGGAGATTTGCCCTTCTGTGATGAGTGTGGGTGGTTCTGAAAAGAACCCTGTAACTCGACGTTTCGGCGAAAAACTATTCGCCATCTTCTGGAGTCGTTCTTGTCTTCTTGAGGTACTCGAATCGATATATATCGATATATATATATATATATATATATATATATATATATATATATATATATATATATATATATATATGTAATGAATTGAGAGGAGACTATTTCTTTCCATTTTGTATAGTCAATATTCTTAAAGGCCCACATAAATCTATTCAAGTACACATCTAAATTCATATTCTTAGAAAGCCAACTGTAAATTCTAAAACCGTTTCGATCATTAACCAAGTGTGCATATACAATGCCTTGAGCAAAGTAGTCCGTGATGAGCCTATTAAAATCTAGTATTTAAAGCCAAAACCGTTAATTACGAGTCGGACAGTACTTCGATCACTCAGTTACTCTCACTTCTGATATATAACCCTCGTCTCTTCAACGTCTCTCGTCGTTCGTCGTCTCTCGTCAACTTGTATTCTTAAAACGTCCTTCAAACTTTATTTTGTAAAAACTATCACTGTTCGACGCCTGAGCATCAAATTATTAAGGTAAATACAAATATTAGTGCATTCTTATTTCAAAATCTAATACTTTATTGATCGACTCCAGGGTCACCCCACGCCTCATCCGCATCCTCATTTTTTCCTACTCGAATAATGTAGGTGGTGACAGCTAACGCTATCTTTAAAAAAGGCCCCGTTACAAAAGTGGTAGACAGCGGCGGGATAATCATTTTTTTCCATTCAATAAAGTTAGATTGAACTCTTCACAAATTTTAATTACGGTCAAATCAATTTTTTCTCTATGAATTCCATTCCAAATTGTAATATTTTCCATTTCGCTTGTCACTAATAAAATGAATCTTCAACATCAAATACATATAATTATCAATTCGAGTCGAATTTATTCGAACTGAATATCATTGTTACTCTCATTCAAAATAACTTTTGTCAGAATAATTAACTTACTCCCAAGATCAAACGAAGTACATTTATTTTTACTGAACATTTTTAAACTAATGTGGTCGATTAATTTCTCAATTCTTGCTGTCTCCTAGTTACCACCTTTAATTTTGTTCGCTCCTAAATTATGTCTACCGACACCATACCTGTTTCAATCTCTTCCCTTCACCCAAATATTGAGTTTCCTAGATCAACTATCAACGTCGCAGGAACCTCATCACAAAATCCGAATCCCACAGAAACTTTCGTTCTACCTAATTTTAACATAGACACTACGTCACACCCAAACGTTTCTGGTAGGACTAACGGCTTGTCTGTAGCAGAGCGTGATGCTATCACACGCAGTAATATCGCTGG
The DNA here is from genome assembly GCA_964007535.1 of Brachyptera risi. Lineage (NCBI taxonomy): Eukaryota > Metazoa > Arthropoda > Insecta > Plecoptera > Taeniopterygidae > Brachyptera > Brachyptera risi. Next base: position 36,145,197 of record OZ023329.1, on the reverse strand, counting down.
AGTACTCAATGGTGTGCCTATGTTTTCTGGTGAACCTCACACAACTCCTATCAAAGTATTTTTGGAAAGATTGAGAGACGCTGCCTTGATGGGAAACTGGTCAATTATTGTTTTACTCACAATTTTCAAACAACGATTGATTGGAGCAGCTTTGGATTTCTATGTCAGCAATCCTCATTTCGAAAATGCCTCATGGGAAGAACTTTGTCAATCTTTCTCAAACTGGTTCAAAGATATTTCCTCTGGTGAAAATACCCTTCACTCATTTTTTCAATGTAAACAAAAACCTGGGGAAACTGTGAAACTATTCTTGACTAGGCTAAAATTAGCAGGAATTCAAGCAGCCTCTCCTAACAGTAAAGATCCTGAAGACATCGCAGTTCGAACCTGCGTGAATAAAGCACTTCTCAGTACTTTCTTGAATGGACTTAGAGACGATTCAGGACGTACCATGATAAACATGCACAAACCTAGAACGATTGACGATGCTCTCAGCTTAGCACAGGAGTATGAATTACTCAAGAAACAAGAATCAAGAATTAGGATGCTAGATATCAAGTCGAGTGTGGAAGAAACTGTCAAAATGATCCAAACTCCTTCGAATCAACCACATTCTATTCCTACTCCAACTTCTCAATCAAACCAGGCTTATCCCAACCAACTCAATCAACTACCAGCTCTCACACAAATCCCAGGAGTACCAACGTGTTATCGGTGTAGTGGCCTAGGTCATTACGCTAAGGCGTGTCCCTCTCCAGGAAAAACTCCTGCTCAACAAACTGCAGACTTGTTTGTCAAATCTTCGCCTAACATTCTCCAACCTCAAAGTTCTACCCCACTGCACAAAGAATGTAACTATTGCAAAAAACCAGGTCACCTGATTTCTGAGTGCCGTAGAAGGGTCTATAACAATAACAAGCGCGCTTTGCTGTCTCAAACTTCTGCTCAACAATGCCCTCAAAATCCGTCTCATGAAACATCTTTTCAAAACGCATTTCTACCCAACCAACAACATTCGGCTTCATTCAATCAAAACTCTCAAAATCCTATCTCACAAAACTCACTTCCACAACCCACTTACGCTCAACAAACGGAATCAAACATTCCACAAGGCGCTAGAGTCACCCAAAATTCAAATCAGAATTTCATTCCTCGCTTGGCTTGAAACCCCTTCAATGTCGAGCTCAAGAACGGACAGTCTATTCGAACAAAAGGCCTCAAACTTTGTCTAAAAACAAACCTTTTGTAAAGACTTACATTCTAAATTCGCAGACTCCGGATATCCAACTTTCTTATCCTTGCCTAATTGATACCGGAGCTGACGTATCTATTATACATGAGTCCGTTCTTAAACAGGGGAAAATTAAAATCAACTACACGGATCGCTCAATTTTTGCTGTAACTGGAGATAAACTTCCTATACTTGGAGAAGCATTTGTCAACATCAAAATGGGGGATAAAATCTACACTTTTCTATTTCTTGTCGGCGACAAACATTTAGATATGGGAATGGGTGGCATAATTGGTTTCGACTTCTTTGATCATTTTCATTTGAGCATAGATGGAGATGCCAGATGTATAGTCGATGGTTCAAACTATATTCCTTATGGAAATTCGAGTGTATCCTCAATTCACGACTTCCAACCTGACCCAGAACCTACGAACCTCCCAGAACTTACGAACTTCTCAGAACCTACGAACCTCTCAGAATCTACGAACCTCTCAGAACCTACGAATCTCCCAGAACTTACGAACTTCTCAGAACCTACGAACCTCTCAGAATCTACGAACCTCTCAGAACCTACGAATCTCTCAGAACCTACGAACCTCTCAGAACCTACGAACCTCTCAGAACCTACGAACCTCCCAGAATCTACGAACCCCTCAGAATCTACGAACCTCTCAGAACCTACGAATCTCTTAGAACCTACGAACTTCTCAGAACCTACGAACCTCTCAGAATCTACGAACCTCTCAGAACCTACGAATCTCTTAGAACCTACGAACCTCTCAGAACCTACGAACCTCCCAGAACCTACGAACCTCTCAGAACCTACGAACCTCCCAGAATCTACGAACCCCTCAGAATCTACGAACCTCTCAGAACATACGAATCACTTGGAACCTACGAACCTCTCAGAATCTCAAAAACTCTCAGAACCTACAAACCTCTCGGAACCTCAAGAACTTTCAGTACCTCCTAACCTCTCACAACACCCGAACCTTTCAGAACCTCCAAATCTTTCAGAACCTCCCGAACTTTCAGAACCTCCAGGACTTCCCGAAACTTCCAGTCAAACCTCTGTTCGAATTGTGTCCGAAATTACAGTACCACCCAGATGTGAATTCATTTGCCAAGGCAAACAAAAGAAACGGTTATACAACATCAATGTTGAAAGCACAACGCTGCCAATTCTCTTTGAACCACATGCAATTCTCATCCAAGGTTTGAGTAGTGCTAGGATTCTGACTCACGAAAGAGAAGACTTGAATCTCCAAATACGACTTCTAAATGTATCTAATCAAGCACTCAAAATTCCAGCCAACACAATTATTGGTTGTGCACAAACTATTGACATTTCAGATATTGATACCCCTTCAGTTGTTGCTATTCCAGAAGTATCAGAGTCCAACACTGAAGCTATTTCAAGGCAATCAGATCGAGTCAAGATTCTTAGTGAAATATGTAATCTAGATCACTTACCTGAATCTGAAAAACAATCTGTTCAGAACCTTCTCAATCAATATTCTGATCTCTTTTTCCTTGACGGAGATGAAATTGGACTTCACCCCACTGTTCAACATCGGATAGAGACAGGCAATGCCAGACCAATTCGCAGACCTCCATATCGAATCCCACATTCCCAGAGAAAAATTGTAGACGATATTATCTCTGATCAATACGCAAAAGGCATAATTGAACCCTCACATTCAGCTTGGGCTGCCCCAATGTTGCTAGTACCCAAAAGAAACATTTCAGGCAAACAAGAATATCGTATGGTATGTGATTTCAGAAGGCTGAACGAAGTTACCACCAAAGACAGTTACCCACTTCCGTCCATTCCAGAAGCCTTAGATTTACTCTCAAACGCGAAATTCTTTACAACGCTCGATTTACATTCTTCATACCATCATATTAGTATCGCTCCCGAAGATGTCTGTAAAACAGCATTCTGTACCCCAACAGGATTGTGGCAGTACAAACGGATGCCCTTTGGCCTCTGTAATGCTCCTAGTACATGGCAACGACTCATTGACACTGTTCTTAGTGGACTAACTGGACACTCTGCTCTCATATATCTTGATGACCTAATAATTTGGAGTGCGACTATTGAAGAACACGTGACACGATTGACTGCCGTTCTGGATAGGCTGAAAGAAGCCAACCTCAAAATGAGACCTGACAAATGTCACTTCCTCCAATCCGAAGTTGAATATCTAGGACACCTCATAACATCCGAAGGTCTCAAACCAAATCCCAGGACTATCAAAGCCATTCTTGACTATCCTATTCCCATCGATGTTACGACGACGCGAGGATTTCTCGGTTTAGCAGGTTATTACCGACGTTTTATCCCGAATTTCGCTCATATCGCCAAACCACTCACTTCGTTGACAAAGAAAGACACTCCCTTCATTTGGGAAAGTGAACACACAGACGCTTTTACCACCTTAAGAACCGCACTTTGTAGCGAACCTGTATTAGTATTTCCCGACTTTAGTCGTGAATTTATTCTCACAACCGACAGTTCAGGTTACGCTGCAGGGGCTATCTTATCTCAAAAGCATAACGGTCATGAAAGAGTTATTGGTTATGCTTCTAGGCAGCTGAATCCTGCCGAAACTCGCTATTCCACAACAGAACGAGAATTACTTGCAGTACTATTCGGAGTGAAATACTTCAACTGCTATCTATATGGTCATCACTTTACTATTATTACGGATCACAAAAGTTTGAAATGGTTACTTTCACTTCCCCGACCGAACTGTAAACAAACTAGATGGGCTCTTACACTAGCAGAATACAACTTCACAGTAGAACATCGTCCGGGAACCTCCATATCACATGCCGATGCACTTTCACGTTTAAAAGTGAATATCACAAGAGAACAAGTGGTCGAGCCAATCTGGGATCGACACCAGATCAAACAAGCACAGCAAGCAGACCCCATATTACAATCTCTCATTTCAAAATTGATTATAGAACCAGGCTCAAATAATGAATTCTTCCTAGATGAAGAAGACATACTTTACAAAACTATCACAGACTTGGATCACGAACACCGTCTGGTGGTCCCCACAATTCTTCAAAACAAGATCCTCAGGACCTATCATGACTTACCCTTCGCTGATCACTCAGGTAAACATCGCACCACTCAGTTAATTGCTGAAAGATTTTTCTGGAAAGGAATGCACAAAGATATAGAGACATATTGTAAAAATTGCTTGAATTGTCAAAAACGCAAGAATCCCGTAGGAAATGTCAAAGCGCCCCTCCAGAGATTTCAAGAAGTAACTCGACCATTCCAGAGAGTCAGTATGGATGTAGTAGGTCCTCTCTTACCAAGTAAACGAAATAACAGATATCTTCTGACTTTTGTAGATCATTTCACCAAATACCCAATCATCATACCTATGCACAACCAAACTGCACAGACTATAGCGAAGCTCTTTGTTAACGAAATCGTTACTCGATTTGGATGTCCTGAATCCTTATTGACTGACAGAGGAGCAAATTTTACCGGAGCTATGTTTAACGAAGTATGCAAATTACTCAAAATCAAACACCTCCTTACTCAAAGCTACCACCCCATGACAAACGGTGCAGTCGAGCGATCTCATAGAGTAATCAGTGATATGATGAGCCATTACGTTGAGGACAACGATTGGGACGAAATGGTTCCCTTCATTTCATTAGCCATGCGCAGTGCAATCTCCGCAACCACTGGTTACAGTCCATTCTTCCTTCTACACGGTTTTGACATTGATCTTCCTTTCGATACCATCATACGACCTACAACCTCTAATTTAGAAACTCATTACCCAACTGAACTTCATAACAAATTACACAGAGCATTCGAAAACACTAGAGCCAACATCAAAAATAGTACCGAAATACGAGAAAAGTATTACAATAGAAATTCAAAACCAGTAACAATCAAGATTAGCGATCTAGTTTTACTTCACACACCAGTTATCAAACCTAACATCACACGTAAACACGCAAGACTTTGGGATGGACCTTATCGAGTCATAGACAAGCTGAATGAAGTGAACTTCACGATTCGTCACATATACTCCAAAAAAATACAAACAGTGAATGTTAATAGATTGAAACTCTTCAATACATTTGATCCAGATAACTTCAATGATGATCTAACACCAATAGATGGTGACGATGACGATACTAACGGAAACGTAGAAATAGGCAATGGTATATCTGATGACTTGAACGATACAATATCTTCTAACCAAATCACAGATGTTCCATTTACATTTGATCCTAGAGATGATTATGTATACACTTTCCCTCAATCACGACTACCCACTACGATGACAATTCCTTGTTTAGATCAAACTGATATTCACACTCGATCACCACTCAGTTCAACTCTACAATTACCTCAAGGTTCTAACACACAATCTGAAACGACACCTCACCTAATATATCCAGCAACATCTTCTTTTGCCAACTCACAAACCACGAGCAAAGAAACTCCTGTTTCACGCTCAGACAAAACTAGGTACAGTCTGAGAAATCTAATTCCAAAAAAACTAAACCCTTCTTCATCATCATCCAAATCTAAGATCAAAAAAACAAGTTAAAAAAAAAAAAAACTAATCTCCTATGTCCAAAACCACGAATATATGTTTATTCTCTTCATTTTTCTGTTCCTAACCCAAATGACAAAATAATAATAATAATGTATTTAATTTCAGAACATGACTATTACTCACGTGGTATTGTGCTTTCTGATAGTACTGGCGAATGGGATGCTTCAAATAAAATCATCCGACGAATTTGATAAAGGTATCATATTCTTGAGAAATCAAGATATTTTAATCTCAGGCTCTAAGTGGACAATTGCGGTGGATATTGATGCAAACACTTACATGTCTCTACTAGAGATAATCGAAAGTCACTTATCGCTCATAGATGCAGCATCCGTATTGAACCATAATAAATTTCAAGAAGTTCGCCAGATAATAAATACTGAAACTGGCATGCTTTTCGCTGATGTTAAAAAACTAAAACAAAAAATGATGTCTCTCTTGAAAACAATTGCACCCTCCAGTACTATTCGTAACAAGCGCTCATTGTTCGATTTAGGAGGTAATACTTTGAAGTTTCTATTTGGTGTTCTTGATAATAATGATCTCGATAACATTAACGCCAAATTGGAACAATTGTCGTCTAAATCTAACGTCATGTCCCATTTGATGTCTGAACAAATTTCCTACATCAATTCTACTTATGAAAACAGTATTCAGAATACAGCAGACCTGAAAGTAATTGAGAAATCTATAGTTGAAATCAATCAACAAGTTCTAGCACTCAAGACACAAAATGAAGCCTCACTACACGACATGGAGATAGCGGTTAGTTTTGTTCTAAAGTTACAAGCTTCTTTCCGCAAAATTTCGTATACGCTGATTGCTTTTAAAGAAGAAATTGATAATTTAGAAGCAGCATTAGGCTTGATGAGTCTAGGACGATTGAGTAATGTTATTCTAAATCCAACGACGTTGCTACATATTCTAACCCAAGTTCACCCTACATTAACGATAGACTATTCTTTATTGACAGGTCTGAATTTAGATGAAATGTTTTTATATTATTCCCTTGCTAGTGTTCACGTCGCGTCACTTAATTCGACCTTGCGTATCTTTGTTACAATACCCATCAAAAGTCATAATACTTATTTTCATTTATATGAAGCTATATCCTTACCATATAAACCAGGTAACGTAACATACGCGTTAACTATTCATCCTAATAACGACTATCTTGCTGTCACTCCCGATGGACAAAAATTCATAGAATTCAATACAAAAGATTTATCGAATTGTCAAAAGGGCTTAATTACTATTTGCCCACCTCTAAAACCAATTCGCAAAGCACATACTAGTACTTGTATGTTCGCATTATTTTCAGGTAATGACATATTGTCTAAATCCTTATGTACTAAAGAAATTGTAATTAATCCATCCTCCATGTTCATTCGGTCACAAAACAGTGACTCTTGGATTTATTTTGTTGACAACATAAAATTGAATGTACAATGCCCAATGTCATCACCACATAACGAAATACAAACAAAAACCATCCACTTAAATGGCACTGGCAAAATTTCTATTCCTCCCAATTGTGTAGTTCACAACGAAGATTTTGCCTTACTCAGTCATGCAAGCGAAACAATCACGAACAAATTCAAATTAGATTTCCACATTCCAGACATTCATAATATACTAGAACAAATAAATCCGGACTCCAAAATGGCACCCCTTGATATTGGCACTCCTGACCAAGTGACTACCATTCTTTCTTCTTTAGGAAAAAAAGATATCAAACATGTGGCTATTCCAATTAGCACTTGGAACGCGAAATTGAAAGAGTTACAATCAGACACATGGTATCACGTGCCATCTCACAATATTTTGCCTCTTTCAACGATCCCTATCATGACAATTATAATAATAGTCCTTATTTGGCAACGACATTTCTTCTTTAACAAATGTACGTCATGCAAAAATAGTAGATATCGAGCCAATGACAGATCACAATGCGTACAAGAAACACCTGTTGTCTTCGAACACCCCCCTGCTTATCCCGAATTACGTTACAATTACTTAGAAATGAAACCTCTGACCACTCAAGTAAGACAACCTCTGGCTTCACCACTCCAATCATTACAGTTACAACCAGGACCTTCACAACCCTTAACTATTCAAGAAGTACGCAATCCCAATAACTTATACCCGACATTGAACTAAATAATACCTACCTTTAATTTTTTTTTTCTTCTCTTGAAAAAAAAAAAATAAAAAAAAAAAAAACCTCCACTGTATCATTGATAACAATCATTTTCAATAACTGTAATTCAATCGAAAACCTCATTTTTATATCCACATTCGGATTTATATGAACCATACAAAAAAAAAAAAAATATATATATATTGAATTATATAAATTCACCTAAATTAACAACGGAGAAGAGGCAATGGAAACTTCAAACATCGCCAAACATCGCCAAACATCGCCACGACACTTGAAGATCAGAAGAGGCCGACGCCAAGGCGACTCAAAGACCGAACATTTCATTCACGTACGCATGGAGCGCCGCGCGAGGAGAGTCCCGACCGGCTCATCGAGACAATAACAATCGGCTTGACTGCGGCTCGCGCACACCAACATGCATTCAAGTTAAGTTTAAGAAAACACCGGAATCAATTACAAGAAAATATATGTACTACCTAACCTAATGTTGTAAGATCAAGAGATTGTCATTTCAAATATTTAGATTTAAATTAGATTTTTTTTTAGATTTAGATTTATATGAATATTATATTCTACCTGACTTCAGACTTCTGTAATCAGATCTACCATCTATAACGTATAATAATAAGATCAATATTAATTAAATATTATTTTAATCCCAGATCAGATAATCAAGTTGCCTTCAATATTGCAATGATTTTTAATATTATCGATAAATAAAACGTGACATATATGTGCTACTATCACGTAATATAAATATAGATGTAAACTATACTGTATTTAATCATATGTGAGATACTCTTAAGAAAACCAATTACCAGCATTCGCAGTTCAACTAATTTCAAGACATTTTTTATTTATTACTTCGATCAGTTATCGCTTGGCTTTACTGTTTCTAGACGTACGACGGGCGGACAACATTGGGACAGGAGGGACATAAACACCGGCCATCATCCTAACACGTAGAGGAAGCCACGACGACGACCAGTTCGAGGGAGAATCGGGATTGCGTCTCCGCAACCGAGAAATTTACGAATCCAAACAATTACACTCCATACTCCAACACAGGCTCCAACTGGTGCAGTCCTCGGCTAGAACTCTTCTATTGACATTTGGCAAGTGCAAGTGAAAGTGTTTATGGACTCGAATGTCCTAGTGCGACGTCTACCTGTCGAATTTCTATTTACAATATACGCGAACTCTTTTCTTCAAACGAAAATTGTTTAGGACAACTAACAATAGCTGATCATAATTCCTCTTTTTTCATCATAAATATAATTATGCAAAGTTCACCAGAATATCTCACATTAATTATAAGATGTATTGTATACCTTCAACTCATCATAGTTTTATTCTTAATTATAGATTTCACTACCTTTTTTTTTCAATGTTCAAATAACAATTGGGTCAATTTAAGTTTAGGCCATCACACAGACAGTGTATTACTATTGAATATGGTTATTATCTCTTTAACACAAAATCTATTTTTATTAGCTCTATATAAGTGACTTGACTATTGTAAATATTTCATAGTTCAAAGATCAAGCTTCATTTTAGATTTCTGTCAAATTGACAACATTTAATGATTAACTTAGCATGTACTACATGATATACCTTTCATGATTATTATTCAATGTAACCATTAGTGAAGCTTATCGATCATATCACTCCAATACTTATTAGGCCGAAGTACGCAGGACTGTAAATGCTACTTCAGGCACGAACATGATCTATACGGTACATCTATTGTTCACTCGATCTGTATCTCGTATCTCTTATGCATCTGAACACAAACTGTAAATAACTCTCACTCTTTAATTGTAAGTGAATTTTGTCACGATCCCGTTCAGAGATAGTGACAAATGCTTCTTGCGAGGGGGTTATGTAATGAATTGAGAGGAGACTATTTCTTTCCATTTTGTATAGTCAATATTCTTAAAGGCCCACATAAATCTATTCAAGTACACATCTAAATTCATATTCTTAGAAAGCCAACTGTAAATTCTAAAACCGTTTCGATCATTAACCAAGTGTGCATATACAATGCCTTGAGCAAAGTAGTCCGTGATGAGCCTATTAAAATCTAGTATTTAAAGCCAAAACCGTTAATTACGAGTCGGACAGTACTTCGATCACTCAGTTACTCTCACTTCTGATATATAACCCTCGTCTCTTCAACGTCTCTCGTCGTTCGTCGTCTCTCGTCAACTTGTATTCTTAAAACGTCCTTCAAACTTTATTTTGTAAAAACTATCACTGTTCGACGCCTGAGCATCAAATTATTAAGGTAAATACAAATATTAGTGCATTCTTATTTCAAAATCTAATACTTTATTGATCGACTCCAGGGTCACCCCACGCCTCATCCGCATCCTCATTTTTTCCTACTCGAATAATGTAGGTGGTGACAGCTAACGCTATCTTTAAAAAAGGCCCCGTTACATATATATATATATATATATATTAGAGAAAATATATAGAGAATATATAGAGAAATATATATATATATATATATATATATATATATATATATATATATATATATATATACATATATACATATCTATATCTATATATCTATATATCTATATATATCCATATATATATATATATATATATATATATATATATATATATATATATATATATATATATATATAAATGAATAAATAAATATATATATATATATATATATATATATATATATATATATATATATATATATATATATATATATATATTATATGCACATATACACATATAATTATATACATATAGACGTACGTGTTGTGCGTAGTTCTAATAGTTATGTTATTGTGTTGCACGTAATGCAAGCGAGCACGTTATATCAGAACGACACTGCTCTCGACGCCGGCGACGTCGAGCGTCCAATTGAGAGAGATGACGTCACACATTGATCGTATACAAGGAGAAGCGTTGGTCGATAACCAGAGAACTATACGCTTAGCTAATGTATAGGAACAGAGAACAACACACCATCGAATGCGAGAGAGTCGTAACCCCATAGCTATACACTGAAAACTGAATTTCAGTATTTAAAAAGAAAATCTTGACGAAATACAATACAGCATCAAGTGTGTATAGCAGCAGTTTACAATATTCCATATCATACTTGAATTCTGAAGTGATGTTCAATGTTTAGATTGTGGTTTAGAGTTCGAAACATTATAATCACATATTATAGACCTTCAAAATACGGTGAGAATTTCAACTACGTATACGGTTCATTTTTAATGAGGACTGACGCACTAGAAAGATGTGAAAATATAAGCTTATATTCAAAAAATGTCATCATTATTGTGCGATTCACAAAATACCAATATATGTTGTATTTTGCAAACGTTTCAATAGAGATCAACTGAATTTCGAAAAAACGTTTGTTGTATTTCTCTCTGTCTGGTTTGACTCGCGTTTCTTCAAAAAGTCTTCAAATTTTTCAATTATTATCTTGAAATTTGGGGATATTTTCAATGTTTATACACATATATATATATATATATATATATATATATATATATATATATATATATATATATATATATATATATAAATATATATAATATATATAAAATACTGAAATAATAATAAAATACTTATTTACTTCTATTTTAATGATGAATGATGAATATTAATCTAGTCATAAAATATATTGCTATATTTATTTGATTTTCTAAATTTTGAGATGGTAATTTACTAAGGTACAATTTTGCCAAATCTAGTTTTCCATTTCAATTTTTACACCGGATTTTTTTTTTGTATGTTTAATAAATAAGGTGGAGGTTTGTTAAACAGGGTCGGTATTATTGTTTTTCCTGTTTTTCATTCGAATTGATATACCGGTACTAATACTAATAATAATACTATATAAAGAGCTGACAAAACAAACCCTCACAACTAGTCGGAATCACTTGTTCATTCAGTATATGAAATTAAATAATTCATCAATAACAAAACGGCATATAGAATGCTGCATGTATACAGAGCGCAACTTGAATAATGCAATTTATCAATGAAAGCATCGAGTCAAGTTGGAAATCGAATTATGTTTTAGTGTGCGTTTAAAGGTAATTCAATTATGGGGATACAAAAAAGAGGTCGCCGATTGCATGCAGTCATAAATATACGTATACAAATTGGCATATAGGCCTACAGAAAACATATTCGTGGAAATATATAATGGTCAACGTAGTGATCAAATATTAGTTGATGATTATTTTGTTATTGTTTGTCAACTTTCACTAATATTAACGTAATTTTGAGTAGAAAATGAATAAAAAATGATCATATATATAATATGTGATCCTTAAAATCTAGATTGGGAATTAAAGAAGTACCAGGTTTTTTTTTCTTGAAGGAGCTCTCTAAATAACATTGAAATCATGGTTATCATCATTTTGATAAACGTTATAATTAGGGCTTATATGCACGACGATCATAAAGTTTCTTTCCTTCTATTTGCATTTACACGACCTAGACGTATGGCGTCATCTTTTTGAAAAATTAATTCGTTTGTAAATAAATTACCATATGGCATACTAATTTGAGTTTGGAAATAAGACCCCAGTTGGGTTAGAAATGAGTACAAATTTGTTCGGGAGTTAGAGAAAACTAAGCATATTAATAAATAATTTGTTCTGAATTTTTTTCTAATTAAGTTGAAGTAGTCTGATTTGTCGTACAAATAAGTAAAAGGTATTTCCGAGTCTTGAGACCAAATGAGAATATATATCTGATACCGTATATCATATGGCGTAAGTAGCCTATACGATGGCCATCGTATGTTATACCGCAACTGGGTTTCGTGGTACAAATATCTCTATAGTATAGTACTAAACATATGGTATACCGGTATACAATCGGTATATTTGTATGAATTACAATAGTCCTTAACCGGTATAAATACTTTATAGTCTTTACAAAATATATACCATAATCCTTGAAAATCAATCCAATCCACAACAATCCGAACAACAAAACAAATCCTGAGTCACTGATCAGGACTAAGGGGTGTGCAGTATGTTGGCGACACCGGGCAGAACACACACTAGCTCTATGATTGAATGAAAACGTAATTAAAATCAGTTGAAAAAGAGTATTTAATCTCTAACGAGCAATCAGTGAGGTTAAACTAGGTCAGCGTTAGCAGTAATGATTAGCTATGGCTACTAATTGAATATGTGCTGTGCGACCCATAAATAATGTTTAGTTAATACAATCACAGTCGATAAAATAGCACAATTACGGAGGATAGGACTGTTTTATCGACTATGTTACAATTATAAGTAGTCTTTTTAAATGGTGCTTGACGACTCCGCCAACATCTCTATGTTATATGGGCGTACGAATGAGTAGGTGATGATGAAACGATAAAGCGATGATAGGTGAGGGGATGTTTTTCTAATTATCCACGTCTATAGTAGGATTCGAACCCACCCACGCCTGTCTGTAGATGATAATCACATATTAAAAATTATAAATTGATTATATTAATTATTATTATTATAATAATAATATATTATATTATATTATTATTATTATTATTATATTATATTATTATATTATTGATTAGACGAGCTTTAGCGAGGATTCAATTTGACATACTGAAAAAAATTGGTGTTCGTTTTTATGTTTTTTTTTTTTTTTTTTTTTTTTTTTTGTTTTTATGTTTTTTTGTCGGTTCTCCACAGGTCAAACGGCTACAGCTATCAACTTCAAACTTTTTTTCGTCATGGTTCCTCATCTAACTTAGATCTGTATAGTTTTGTGGCATTATCGGGTGGTAACTTTTTTTTTTAAGAATTTTAGAAATTTCAAAAATCCCCATTAGAATAACCCGGAGGAAAATACTTGAAAAATCAAAATTTTTCAAGACCACTCAAATTTTCGCCGAATATAAAGGAAACTATTAAGCACATTTTGAGAGATTTTTCGCATCAATCGGATGAGAAATAACGAAGAAAACGCATTTATAAAGCATTTTCCCATCAATTTAGGCTATTACGGGAACCAATTAAATCTATAGCAACAAGTGTCACCAATTAATTCAAAACGATTGAAATGAATGAAGAGGAAGGCCGTGACATTACTGATTCTCGTAAGGTTTTTGAACGTTTGGAGTGATCCAAGGTCTGTAGATGTAGATTGGGTTGACAAATTATTTTTCATTCTAGATTTCTATACCCCTAAGCTCGTCTAACAACGCGCATCCCGCGTTTTCCTAGTATATGCAAAACATTGTAGACATTTGATATACAGAACGGAAATTGTTTTCATTTCATGGTTCAATTCCTAATGCGTAATGTATGAATGAATTAATTACAGACAATTGAATATATTCGGTCAACAAATGCAGATTGATTCAAATATCAATTTTTTATTTGACTACAACGATAGTACATGTTGTGAGCAAATCACAATAAAATATAGTGTCAGATGTTGTGTAATTGTGTACTTGAAGAATAAAACAACCAAGTTATTGGTATATTTTAAGTATATTTTGAAGTAAAATCACAAATTATTACACAACAAATCCATCAAAAATGAACACTACAGATCAAATTAGTTATACTGAATTAGTTATACTCATCAGAAATGTAATATCGCACACATACGATCGCTAACCATCAGCGATTTTACAGTAAATGATATATACTCAATTCCCAAGAGTTAAAAATATATCAGTGGAGGCGCCGGGTTTACTAAAGATTAAAAATTATTTATTCATTTATATTGAGTTCAACGACGCTCTCTACTGATGACCAATCTATTGGCGTCGACGAATGATATATGATATGATGGGATGATGAGATGGTGAGGTGAAAGGTTATTTCATTAGTTGTTTTTGAATAGTGGGAAGGAGTCGGTCGTAGCATTTTCTTAAGGAACCATCCCAGTATTGACCTGAATGGCAAAGGGAAACCACTTTTTGGATAGTGGGAAGGAGTCGGTCGTAGCCTGTTCTTAAGGAACCATCCTACTATTGACCTGAATAGCAAAGGGAAACCACAAACGTCAGGATGGTCGAAGGCGGGAATCGAACCCCGGTCTACCGAATGACTTTTCAGTGTATCAACAACTCGGCCGCACGTAATTAAAATGAATTTATGTAGTCGTTTCATTCCATTTTTTTTATTTATATTGTGATTTGGTCGTTTTACAAATGGTTTTGAACGTGACAAATTGAGTGGGGCAGGTAAAATACCGATGGTGGCCATAGACAATTGTCGTTGGGCTTATTGTTAAAAAATGGTGAGGCGTCCCCAGTTTCCAGAGGGCAAAAAGATCCCAACAGGGTTATTAATTGTGAAAATATTGTGCATGTTTGTGTTTTGGATCGACGATATTTTAGAAGGGGCTTCTTTGCACGGTGTGGAGATTTTGTCAATTGACATCTTCATGCTGCCTATCTACTGATTTTCTCGTATGGAACAATTCAACGTATTTTTCTACTAGTTTTTTCAAAATTTTCAACTTTTTTTTTTTCATTTTAAATTTGTTATAAACTATATCAACATTGATACATCAATAAGCAACAAAACCTTTGATACATTTTTGTGGGTGGACGTTCCCTTTAGGAATGTTATAAAACCTGTTTGTAGCACACGTGGTCTCACAACATGAAAGGCGAGCATATAGGCCTATATAAGCTGAGAGTGGTGAAACAGATCATCATTCTGTACAGGCCTACGGTACGCTTACAATACAGAAGTCGTATACGCTTGAATTAAAATGAAGTCATTTCCTATAGCGCCTTTTTGAACTCGAATCTATGTTTTTTGTGTCTTCAAGAATGTAAAAGTTGACAGTACAATTAATGTTCCCCATAGCCAATCCACGACGAAAAGTTACAGCCATACGAATTTATTAATTCATCACCCAAAATAATATATAAAACTATAAATAATAACCCAATTGACAAGCTGACATCAGATGTGAAGTAAATGTACATGTATTGTATTATCTTGAACATGAATAACGACACTAGTCAATTGCAGTGAATTTGTCTCATATTGAATTGGATGAAACTATATTCAAAAGAGCAATAAAGGAATTATGTTATTAAATTGTTGCAAAGTTGGCTACAAAAATGTCTTCATCTTATCTATAAATCATAAACAAAACTCACAATCAGTCCTCGCCCATTCTTACTACTTTCCTCTGTACAGCGGGCCTATCCCTATATCTTAATCTTTATATATATATATATATATATATATATATATATATATATATATATATATATATATATATATATATATATATATATATATATATATATATATATATATATAAATATATATAAATAATATATATATATATATATATATATATATATATATATATATATATATATATATATGTATATATATATATATATATATATATATATATATGTATATATATATATATATATATATATATATATATATATATATATATATATATATATATATATATATATATATATATATGTATATATATATATATATATATATATATATATATATATATATATATATATATATATATATATATATATATATATATATATGTATATCTATATATATATATATATATATATATATATATATATATATATATATATATATATATAGGGGCCTATATACATATATATATAGCTGCACCCGCATTACGTTTTCTATTAGCCTTCCTACCGTGAAATTTGCAAGACAACCCGAGTTGGGAGTTCAAGTTTAACCTTTGACCCGACTTTGGTAAAGCACATCACGAACCTAAACTTGTGGGGTCAAACACCGTGTGCCGATGGCTCACAGGGATATCTGACAAACCAAACACCAGCGACGCTATTAATCGATAGCTATTCGTCCGTGTAGAAGCGTCGGGACGCTTCGTTTGGATGCTATACTATACGGTCATTGAAGTTTCATTCTTCTACTTAGTATAGGCCTAATTAGCAACTGGAGCAGTAGCAGACAAACAAGTCTATTGAGAAAAGATATACTTCCTAGGGTTGGTATACGCGTTATAGATCTTGAGGCCCGGATTTACCTATCTTAGTTATAGTGTGCTAATCCACTAACTATTAATTAAAGGTAGGGAAATAACATATGTAACCAATGGTGATAACAAGTTAATCCACTAACTATAAAATTAAATATGAAAAATACAATTTTTAATGACGGTCAATTATGAGAGTATAGAAATGAAGTGAAATTCTTCCACTTCAGCGAATTGGCGAATCATCTACCAAGTCCTTGACAGCTCAAATGATCGATATATATATATACAATTTTGAACACATCTCATACAAATAATCTCTCAAAATTGTCTAGTTTTTGGGGTTGAAAATAGATTGAATGAAAATTCGACTTCAAAGAGCACGTAGGATGAAATACAAATTTTAGATTTACTTGTATTATCTACAAAATTAGCACAAACGAGAAAGATATATACTAGAGTATATTTTTCGTCCATAATTTTAGGTAATATTTCGAATAAAACGAACGCACTTCGCGATTCAACAAAATTGTCGACAGTAGTCCAAGTTCGAAATGGAGATAATTCACGACTGAGCATAATGCACTTGAAATAAGTGCCTCGTGTTCACTAAACGATATTTTCTAAGCGGTAATGCAGTTCACTAGACCGTGCTCGTTTTCATAACGACAATATTGACGAACAGCGAAGTGTTAACTGTTAACTGCTATTAGATGAAACAAATATTGGAGTAGTATTGTTATATCACATAATATTATCATAGGACGAAAACATTTACCCATGAATAGAATAAACAAAATACACATAGATCCCTGTAGGTTTATTCCTCGCTATATCATTCAAAAAATAAATATGCTCAAACTATAATGTAACAATACATAATATACGAAGCAAATACGCTGTAGACCTATTAATTATGTCGATGATGATTATTGTTGGCTCGAGAGGGAATGGAAGTCAAAATGTCAGTGGTGTTTTAGTGATGAGTTTTGAACATTTCAAGATACGAAAATTCTAATACGGAGGTTATAACAAAAAATTTTCAATACGTTCAACATGGTATTGTCACAGGTATACAGCCGAAATAAAAAGTTTTTGGCTGTATACCAATCAAAATGTTGGAATCCAAATAAATAATTATATCTTCCATCATTTTGAAGGTATTACAAATATTTGTAGGCCTATTTACCCGTTTTTTGATATCTCATATCTTTCAAAAGTTAACACCAACCGTGTAGGTTATATATAAAAAGATCTTTGGATGTCACTAAAAGATGATACTCCGTAAATCGATTCCCATGCATTTTTAACGACGCCACCACAACAGCTACGTATTTAGAGATATGAATGAGCGGATAAGGGATAGATAGATAGCGTTTTCAAAAACAAGTGCCTTATGCGGGATACTAACCCACGCTCGACTTGACTTCATTTTTCAAAGCAAAGCCATGAATGGCGAAGCCAGATGGTCAGCTTTATACAAAATAATTATGAAGTATTATGAAATGAATATAAATGAATGGAAATATACATGAGGTTTTCCGCCAAGGGTTATGGGAGTTCTTTTTTTTAAACAAAGCTGAAGGAAAAGGTTATAGGTAAACGTACAGTGAACGCAGTGACATGGTGGAACCTGGTGGAACTATAGAGTCAGCTGCTATTCTGACCACCCGTGAAAATAGCTTCGTTCTCAGTTTAAAAGTACCTCCCTCCCCCTACCCCACCTCATTCACCCTATGTTGAATTGTTATCGATAGTTCCCATCAGCACCTATTGGATAGATGAATAATTTAGTACATATACAGGTATCGATTACGATTACAAACTGAATTAGTTTCGTTCATCGTCACAGGTTTGCATTTTACAAGTATATTATTCATACACTATATACTATATAGTGATTTCCACACATAATTAGCGAAATGGCTGCAACACGTTTTGCAGGAACAGTATCGGTAAATTTGATCTGTCTAAAATTAAAAAGTGATACATAAAATCGATAAATAAACCAGATTGATGTTTCATAGCCACTTCTATTAAAATTATATTTTTTTGCTTTTGGAGTAATGCTTTATAATAATCCACCCAATAAATAAGCCGAATATTATTATAGTGTGGAAGTCTCTGATTATGAATTTTCAGAAGTTAATGCATATAATCTATTCTCAGTACAAGCCTACGGACACGTTCTTTTTTGTAATACTTTTTATAACGAAAGTTAAATTGGTTCCAATCGATCGTGTCCCCTATCTCACACTACTGTAGCGCACGGGTGGTTCGCGCCTTCATCTCTCGTGGATACAATTTTAGAACATTTTCTTTGTATCGTCAATGGGAGCCAAATAATTCATTAAAAACAAATGTCAACCCAGAGATAAATTTCAACAACAACATGCTGATTTCCTACGGGTCTTATATACTTGTATTCACGAAAGCAGAAGGTGGTTTACCAGTATAACAACCACAAATATCAAGGTTATATTCGTATAACTGTGGTACGTGTATGTATTTTGAGGTTGGCAATGATTTTTACCACAAAATTTGCGATTGGAAACTTTTTTTTTTTAAATAACATCGAAACTTGATACAAAATCATTGTTCCCCAATTAAGGCTACGGTATGGATGAAAGATAGGATCGTTTGGACGGGGCACCACAAGGGCGATACCACCCCATTTTGATTATTTAAAAGCAATGAACTTCAACAACAGGACTGCGTTGTCAGTGACCATAATTTTCCGCCGTAGATAAAAGTCTTTCAGTTTCCGAAAGTCCGGAAGATAGTATGACCGTTTCTGTGATTGAAAACAACGTTTTAAAAAAAAAAAAAATATCCAAGGGTGCAGTGGATTTCTCTACAATTACCGAAAATTCGGCAACTATTTAGCTGGTCTTTGAACTTCTTTACAAGTATGCACGTATATCTGTCTGTGGAAACACTGATTCAATTGAAACAAAAGTTCTGCTGTTTAATGATACTTATTGGATTGTGATGGACCTTTATGGCACGGAGAAGAAAGAAACTTGAGCAGAAGGGGAGGGGGGGGGGGGAAAGATGAGGAATGAAAAATGAGTATACGCATGAAAATTGATACAAAAAAAATGCTGAATTCAAATTTCAAAATCGTGTTGAAGACTTCTAGTTGAGAAGTTGGAGTCTCATTTTACAGACCTTTGTATCATATAAGTGAAAGATCGTGATTTTGTAAATTGGTTGAAACTTGAACGAATCGTCATTATCGACACAATGTTGAGAAAAGTCGAGAGAACACACGTGCGAGGCTATAACAGACTATGGAATATCAAAATTTGCCAATAAAATTGAAGCTGGACCAAGCGAAGTTGAATATTACTTACGGAAAATATCAATTAGAACAATGATCATGATCATGTCTATATACTACATTATTGATTTTTCAATTATTTTATCGTTTTTTTCATTTTCAACTCCATACGGCTAATTGCGGACGATAGTACGGATTTAAGGCAATAGAAATAATAATTTCATAGTAAGTTACAAAAATATGTTCAAATGTAACAACCGAGTAAAAGGATCTGTTTACAGTTCGAAGACAGTTCAATCACGGATAAAAAGTAATTTTGTTAGAATACAAAGTAGTAAAATTGAACATTTTATGTATTTTATTAAATAACTCGAATATTAAACAAAAATCCACACAAGAGAAGCCAACCTGAATCTAGATATACATGTATATAGGGTTTAACAAACAATATTCACTACACTTATTCTGGGTCTCATATTCCTTGTCTTTTCCAACATAAAGACTTGCGATACACTTCAGCCTCTAAGGACTCGAAGGCTGCACTGCAGTCGTCAACTTACTAAATCAAATTAGTGCCAGGTTGTTTCTATGGGAACGAAAGTCGTGCAGTGTCAAATTGAATCGATAAATCTCAAAAGCACGTGTCATGTCGACTCCATCAATAGTCGAGACTTAGGTTTCGAGTGTATAAAGCGATCTGTTATCGACAGCTGACATAAGATAAAACATCATATTCGAGATAGCGTACACCAGACTACTAGAAAGAGAAAGAGAGATGACTAAAACGTTGTATTTCCAAAGATGAATGATAATCAAAACTTTTTTTAATGTGAGTGGATTTTTTTTTTAGTCTTGAGACGTTATAGAGTGTGAGAAAAACGGAGTCCTACAGTCAGCAATATCCGATATTTAATGGGAAGGAAAAGCGTGCGAAGCTCTGTCATCATTTTCTCAGAGTTCCCGTCTTACATTTTTTAGTGAGTTTGGATGAAAAGTTGAATAAATTGTGTGCGAACTCATTTCACCGTATTACATACTATAAGAGACACAGTGGTATAAGAGAACACAGTGTACATGAGTCTATATAGAGTCAGACTGCAATATCCGTCTTTTTAATGGGACACGAGAAGGGAGTCTTAATCATAATGCTAAAAAAGGTTCCGTCTACGCGGATAAAGAAGGGAGGATAGGAGGGGGGGGGGAGGACTTGAATAGCATCCTGGGATTGCTGCTGGAAGTGGAATATAATTTGACTTTCCACCTGAATTTTTTTTTTTTAATATCAATTAGAGCTGAAATATATTTTCATGATTGAATAAGAATTCGTACGCTATATGCACGGTTATTGAAATATGTTACTAATATAGACTGATTTATAATATGCTTACAGTTCAGATATGACTAACAAAATTGTATTGGGTAATGAAAATATATCAAACCGCTGCAAAGATGTTAGTATTTCTATTGAAGTTTCTTGAAATATTCATTGAGCGAGTACAATATAAATATAGTGATTAACTAAACTCAAACCAGATGTCTATTAAGGAAACTCTCAACTTCCTTTTCACGTTAAAAGTTCAAACTATGGGATGGGCTATAAATAGCACGGCAATTCGCTATTATCGTTGTTCACTATATCAACCGGAAGCCTATTAATTAAACGATGAAGGTAAGATTTTCATCCCCTCTCCCCTCCGTCCACGATATCTACCACGATGAAAAAAACATGTTTTTAGATGAGCGTAGCGGAGATTCCATTTCACATACCGAAAAAAATGGGATTGGTTTTCATGTTGTTGTTGTTTTTTTTTCTTGTAATTTTGTGTGCGGCATGCAGGTCAGGAAAAAATATCTATCAACTTGAAAAAATTTTAACTCATTTCTGTTATACCAGAATAGACTAGGATTGTTTTTCAGAAAAATCGGTCGTGAGGGTTTTCCAGAAAAAATTCGGAAAGTTTGGAAAATCCCCATAAGAATAACCCGGAGGAGAAATACTTGAAAAACTAGAATTTTTCAAAAGCTCTCAAATTTTCACCGAATATGAACAATATCATTAAACTATACCTTTTCATCGATTTTTGCAACAATCGAATGAGAAATAACAAAGAAAACGCAATAAAAGTGTACATTTTATTGAATATTTGGATCAATTGGATTTGCAAAGTGTATATGCGACAGGTTGCAGCACTATAAATATCAACAAGTTGCAGGTAAGGTTTCTGAACGTTTGAAGTAATCCAAGGTCCGTAGATGTAAATTGAGCTGACAAGTTATTTTTCATTCTAGATTTCCATACTTCTAAGCTCATCTCACTACGCGAATCCCGCGTTTTCCTAGTTTAATTAACACAGAAAATATCGTTATGGTCTATTTTATTTCAGTATACTGTACTGTGTATAATCGAAGTATGCGATAAGTAATTTACCCTGATTGGTTTAGGATTTCATGCATACGTTTTCTTATCCTGGTTTCCAAAAGTACAAGCGTTGAAAAAAGTTCAACATTGTCTTTGTACGTATAGCATTGTTTTGGGGGGAGGGGTGGGGTGACATCGATTGTGTGCTCATTTGGTAACCATTTTAATTTGTACATTACTTTTGATTAGTGGATTAGGCAATAATTAGCGAATTGACTTGATGTCACTCTTGGCCGCGTATGTGATTCTCTTACCTCGATTAATAATCAACTAATTAATATTCAATTATCAGTTGGTGTATAACGTATTCTTATAAATGTAATCTGAAATTGTTAAACGCTCTTAACTGCTAGGGCAACGTAAGAAAGGTTCCACTTGTAGCCCACTAAATACAGCATCTTGAGACAATAGAACAAGAGCCGCCACGGTGGCAGCAACCAAACCATTATGGTGGCGACAGTGGCAGCAAGCTAGCGACCGCATCCAACAAGTAGTATGTTGTAGCCAAGTTGTAAGACAGATTGTCTTTGCTGAATTAACTGACAGTGACACTTATGTATGCCCCCCGCCCCGCCCCCCTCCAACCACTTCATCACTCGAAATGATAAGCCGAATTGCGTCCACGTTAAAAAGCCAACTTATTAGGGCTGTATGATGACATATTTTTGACAACATAGAACATTGTGAATATTATTCGATTCGAAAATAGTTTCATTCGATCCTGGGTTCAACGACCTCAATCATTATGTATTCGTGATTTTATTATTGCGGTACCAATCTTCTTCAATCCATTAAGAAGCTCATTTTTACATCACAACTATATTAATGTAATATATTTAATAAATATATTTGATAATGTAATATATTTTCCCAGTTCTGAAGATGTGTTGTGTCCTTTCCTATAACCCGATTTGTCGTGAAAGTCGTTGAATATCTTCCGACTTATTTCCACTTGTCGCACTTTTCATAATAATTATTCTGTTATCACCTTTGGGCAATAATACACACATTCAACATTCGTTTGATGTTTATATCTACCCAGGGTGGTACGTAAAGGTATATAATATGTTTATATATTCACTATATATTATATATATATATATATATATATATATATATATATATATATATATATATATATATATATATATATATATATATATATATATATTAAAATGGGGTGGTAAGATCGCCCTTGTGGTGCCCCGTCCAAACGATCCTACTTTTCATCCTTAGCCTTAATTGGGGAACAATGATGTTGTATCAAGTTTCGATGTTATTAAAAAAAAAAAAAAAAAAATATATATATATATATATAGGCTAACGGGGTATAATTAAAAGAGATTCATGAACAAATAACACCTGTGCCTTACGGACCAGCTTGATTCCTGGTCGATATTTCAACGTCGTGCCAAAAAAATGAACTAGAAGAACCGTCCACATCACTTCTAACAAGCTGTCAGGGTTGGAAGGTCGGTCGAGCTTCCATTACATTAACAATGTAACAGATTTCCACGGCAAGTGATGTTCCAAGATTGTTTTCGCTCATGATTCCTATATATACCACACACATCCACCGACTGACATAATTCCCGGTTTCTTCCCGTCACGTCCCTTCATTCATCCACACTTTCTTTTTATCCTTGTCGCCATCTCCTTCAATACTCAAAGGAGAGGAGAGAAAAAATAGATCATTTAGAATGTGTGAGGAAATGAAAAGTATAATGAAGTCATACATTTTTCGTACTTTTATTGACTTCGTATTTTTTTCTCCTCTCTTAATACTGTCAGGTTGAAATCCTAATACCTTGCTGAAACTGAACTCGAAGTTTACAGCTTGAACCAAAAGTAAAAGTACTTTTCCTATCTCGGTAAACTAGTCAGCGTTCTGATTTTACATAGGGCTTAACAGGTATCAGACGAACAGAAAAAATACTTTTACTTCTGGTTCAAGCTCATACATATCATAATTATATATATATATATATATATATATATATATATATATATATATATATATATATATATATATATATATATATAAATATATTTATAGATTGAGACGATTCAATATGTGATCATCAAAGTCAACGGTCAATTAATGGAAGTTAGTGGAATTAATGTAAGGAATTTGTGTATAAAGTTGAGATATAATTTTGAATAGTCGACGTTTAGAGGCCCATAGTATATTGAATCTATAAGTACATGAATGTAAGCGTAGATGCTTGGAATGTCATATGCTCTCAACTAAACCTAGCAGTGGTGAGGACAATTCAGGTAAATTAGAAAACTACAATTTATTTGTTGATATTTGGATTATGAGTTTGGTACTAATTAATGAAAGTGATTAGTGCTATAAAATTATATGAAGATATAGATATAATGGTATGAAAATAGAGAAACATATAGAACGTATAGAGAACGTAGACTACACAACATATATACAAAAACACAACATGGGCCCTACACAACAAGATCGAGAAAAGTACAGACAAGTATTCCATTAGAAGGATAAGCCAAGTGTGGGTAGATACTAGATAAACGAGTATAGTTAATGCTCAAGTAGGCTATACTCATGTTATTTAAATAAGATTTCATAACATTTTGTCATAATGATATTAAATCTGATCCTGCTGAATGTTTAAATTGAATACACGTGATTTTTTGATAATACATACCGGTACTTTTGAAAAACGTATTCCGATACGCCATTACTATACGGTATTCACTTGTCACTTCTTCACTTTTCTACTATCAATATTTCAAAATATACTTATCAGCTGTCGACAGCTCTAGTTCTAGACTACAATTATTATTCAACAAAACCATCTACCAGAGTAACGGGGACTAGACGAGTAGAACGACGATATGCTCACGTCCCTATCTTAAGACGAGATTGAAAGTCAAGTCCGCTCTCCAAATACGCGTATTTGTATTTAGGGGAAGTAATCCACCCCTAAGTCAACGGGCTTCTCTATACGCTATCTCTACCTTGAGCACATAGAGCGCATCTAGAGTTCGAAGGTTATCTATTCAAGCCGACGATCCTTTAAGTTTAAGGTCAATGATATACGGATAGGGGAAGATGTGTTAGAACCTAGATCTAGATCTAGATTGAGGATCGAAACCACGAACCGTCAATGGAATGGATACGGAACGAGACGGAAATTGATTCTTCGCGAATAATTCATCATCAATATATTATATATAAGAGTGATATGACGCGCGTAAGAAGCGAAGAAAAAGATGCCTAGGACCAGAAGAGAGAAGGTTAGGAGGAGGAGGTTGAAAGTCAGTTATAAGACTTATAACCTCATAGAAAATGATAGATCGTATATTAATAGTCGACAAGAATATGACGAGCACCAGAATCAAACTTGAAATATACGTCATCAAAATGATTTTGCCATAACGTATACTCTGTATACTCTCCCATATCAGTACACGTGATTACATCACTTTAATTATTTACGCAAAAACAGTAATTTCGCTGTGTTTCTTATATGATGTGGACACCTGGTGAGTGCAATCAATCACAAAACGAACACGACCAACAGCCATTCCAGAAAATTAAGTTTTCAAGAGTAAAAATATTCAAAAACTTCAATAATTCACAAGAGTAAAATAATTTTATATATTTTTTAAATCATCGTAATGACAAATGTATTGTTTGAAATCCTAATAATATTCATCATATTTCACAGTACAAACTTCTTACCAATTCTAATATATATATATATATATATATATATATATATATATATATATATATATATATATATATATATATATATATATATATATATATATATATATATATATATATATATATATATATATATATATATATATATATATATATATATATATATATATATATATATATATATATACATTTTTTCTTTTTATTGAAAGCCATAACAAACTCCACGACTTTCGATTCTCATTTTATATTCCTCCATTCACCCATTCATTCATTCATTCATTCATTCATTCATTCATTCATTCATTCATTCATTCATTCATGATGATTATTGTTTGCTTAACGACCCCACCAACAGCTAGGTTATACGGGGCATTCATTCATTCACTCACAAAAACATACAAACAAAAATTCCTCAAGACAGTCGATTTTACCAGGGGACTATAACTGCATGGGAATATAATTTGCAGTCAAGTGTTGTTATCACCGTGGTTATACTTATATGCTATTAGGCTAACTGAAAGTTGTAATACCGGGCCTTATAGATAATTGTGCTTTATTGCTCCAATTCTGCTGGGATGAACACTGCAAGATAAGCATCCCACTCTAAGTACCTTCTAAAAGGAAGCCCTGTATTCTCGAAACTTTAATCTAAATAAAGTGAGCATCTAAGATTATATGGTCTATTTATAACTTACTGAGAACAAATGGCATGGACAAATCAGCTCTGAACAAACTAATGTATAACGTTCGATAGTAAAACAGCAATATTATTGCAGCAATAATAACTTCATCATTTCTAATATGTTTCATTTACTTTTACGATCGATAAACTTTTACTAATTGTACATGTGAGCAAGTTTCTGAAACAGATAAAAGATAAATTCAGATAAATATCAGATAAAGTTTCAGAAGGGATATGAAGTTATTTGGTTGAGTTAATAAGCTGACTTATGACTCTAATAAGAGAGACGTCTCCAATTTAAACAGAGGAATGTCGTAAATAGAAATAAGAAATAACATATGGTTAACCATACACCCGGCACGGCACCTCCACCAAAACACTACACAATCGATAGATTTTACCAAGACTTGTAACAAAAGTATCGTTTACAAGACAATAAAAATCAAGTTTAAGACATCTATTTATGTTTTTTTTACGCTTCCTCAACAGGTGATTTTCATTAGTGCAAAAGCGCGGGGGACGAGGTTACACCAACCATATATACACCTCGACTTTCTTTTCTCCTTGTCATAACGGTGAATATAATGTATTCAAGCGTACGGAAAACCAACGACCGCGGTTCAAACCTATATCGTGTCTCATCCATAAACGCCGCTAACGCATATTTCTTCAAGAAGTTTACCGTTTTGTTTACGAGCAAATTCAGTTCTACACATTTTATGTTAAAAAAAATACTGAAAAACTTGAAAATCATCATAAGAAAAGCATTGAGTGCAATTTACAATTCAACATTTTATCCGATTAAAATGCAAGTTTACTTCATTGTAATATTGTTCAAATGCATGTTTCTACCAATTTTGTAGACAATCTTTTTTTAGAAATAGCAAATATTTTTAAAAAAATACAGTCATATCAATCACGACAGGCCAAATATCATTACGACAATTTCCCGACGTACCTCTCACACGTATAGGGCGCAAATTGCGATCTACATCTAGACGGCTGTGTTTTCAACACATTGTTGTTAGCAAGTTATAGAATAAGGTCTTTGGGGGCTATCATGAAAGAGAGTGGCCAAAGAGTGACTTTTTTTGGCAAAACTATGGCCGCCGCTTTTTCAGTGTACACTTTATGTCAAATATCGGCAGGTCATGTGTTATTTACATGCAAGTGATAATGGATTTCACATTCATATAATTTTGAACTAAGAATGAGCTACGAGAGTATAAAATGGAGATGGGAAGACCTAATTGGCAAAAAACATGGCCATCGCAGTCACCATGACAGCTCTCTTTCATATATGGACTCTAATTAGTGATTATACTTTTTTAGAAATCAAGGTGTGTATAGCTTTCGAAAAATAGGTTCTATACATACAAAATATTTTGTTCAGCTTACAACGCGTGTGTATGCTTATCCTAGTTTTTTTTTCCAAAGATGTTTATTTATCAATACAATACACGTAGGCCTATTGGTTTTGAACAATAGGTTTCGAAAGATCTGTATTTTTTTATATGAATTTTGACATATTATTGAGTACTTTTTAATTCACAATATTATTATATTATACTTAAATATAATTTTGAATTTTAAAATTTCAATTTAGAAATGCACACCGAAAAATATATAAATATATATTGTACAAGTAAAAGTATGAATGTTTATTATTTTGGTCATTGACCCCCATACGCCTAGGACATTGGTGTTATCTACGTACATACTGATACGAGACAGTTCAAGCAGCTGTCATGTCCGTAGTACTTCCAACTTGAAATGGATAAGACAATTGAACAAGTGAATGTCATTATTATTGTGATGGAACTTGTTTGAATAAATACAAACAAAAATAGAACGCTAATGAAAGTCACAATACGTGATAACAATTCTAAGATATGTCATCGGTCAATAAACCATTGTTATCCAAAATAACGTCAATTCCACTAATATATACTCATCATTCAATATTTATATTATTTATTATTTATTCATTATCGCTATGTAATCATTCATTAGCTTCATTATGTTAATATTCAGGATGCACACAAATATATATAGATACAAATTTATGTATAGATACAAATATATGTATAGATACAAAGACCAAACACAAATAATGACTCGTGTTGACTTTCGTCTTCACATTGCTGAATCTGCTATCCTAGACATTTTCAACTTCCCTAATATAATACAATGTATATATTTGTAATCAATTCCCTGAATACTTTACTCTGAATCATTGTCATCCTTATCATATCAACTTTATACATACTATGTTGTGTTTTATTGTATTTCATCACGATATATATATATATATATATATATATATATATATATATATATATATATATATATATATATATATATATAAATATATATATATATATATATATATATATATATATATATATATATATCATACATAAATATCATATGGATGTAGTATATATATAGTCTTATGAATGTGTTATGATAATTGAAAAAGCTGGACCAGAGGCAGCAGAAGCGTTGAACTTTGAAATTAAATCAATATTGTATTGTGTTCGAGTGCGCTCCTGTAGGGAATTTCCTATGAAGAATAAAATTATAAAAAATATATGAAAAATGTACAACCTTTTCGATGCTAATTTGCAATTGAATGTACAACGTGACCAAGTATAATATCACATAAGTTATGTGTTAGTTATAACTGTACATATACACTCATATTTCAAATAGTGTTAATAAAATGCGAGGAAAGTAAACTTATTATACAGTTCTTCGTGAATGCAACTTGACCCTTTAAGGTCTTTATATCTATATATACATGTATACACGATGCTCTCAAGTGAAGAGCAAGCAGAATATGAAATCCGTCTGGTCCTTCATGGAGACAATTGACCTTTAGGGGAAAGGGGGAGTCTACGTGAAGGAGAATAAAGTAGGTACTTCATCGTCTCTTGAAATAAATAATATATATAACATGTGTTCACTACTAGTTGGTATGAGAGTGTACGCACATTGAATAATATTAAAAACGTGGTAAAAATTTCCCTGCGTGAAAATGATTGGTAGAGCCTTGGAATTATAGCTATCGTCCCACGATAAAGCTAAAAACAGCTCTTTTTTTAGAATTTCTCGATCAAGTGTGGTTATCTGGTAGAACGTATAACTATCTGTTATCTGGTAGAACTTTTCGATACTCATGCTGGCTTGACTAGCAGTGCAGTATACTTGGCAGAAAAACTATTTCCATCCAGTATGGGTCAGTAACGGAACGCATCCACTACAATTTGAAGCTATAGATAAATGAAATTCAAGTAGACATATTATTGTCGAAATTGCTAATTTTCAATTACGTAATTTAGTAATTCAAATTTTCACATTTTCAATTTTTACAACTACTTGTATTCACTTAGCTAGTTTCAAATTGTAGTGGATGCCCGTTAATGAGACACACTGGGTGAAAATAACTACTGCTAAGTACTGCTGCCAGTAAAGCCAGTCTAGCAGTGAGCCAGTTGGTTTCGGAACACACCATATATTTGATCAGATAGTAGTACAGGAAGTATACGTTTCGGAATGTATCCAGTATGCTTTCAGTAAATTCAGGAAGTTCAGTATCCAGTGGTACTTATTCACATAGGTATGTTGGTAATTGATTCGACATTATTATCATTAGACTTTAATAATTATAATGAACCAGATCTCTTTCATATTCTTTGGAAACATGTGAATTATTCAAATGCATGTATTCGAAATGTATGATTTGCGTCGGTTATTGGTATGACTAAAATCGTGGCAATGTTAAGATTTCCCAATAAGTTTAGTTATCTAATCACATATCGTATACGCTTCAACATTTAGAATATTTATTCTTTCAGATATGTTCGTATTTTATATGAATTCATATTTTATAAACAAACAATAATTATACTGTACCAAATATTTAATATAAGCTTTGAAAACATTCGAATTGTTCGAATACAAGTACTTGAAATGTTTATATAACTAGATGAAATATGCAAATTGTCAAGTCTTACAATATCTTATATAGGTATACATAATTATTTCGGATGAAAATATCCCGAGTGTACCTAATTGCCAATCAAAGCTCGTCATTTGTACTCCTTCAATAATATATAGCTAGGGTTGTAAGAATCTAATAAAGTATACACATTACATTCAACTAATATGAAAGAGAGAAATGGAAACTTGAAATCAGCTACCGGTACTTGTATATTGCACCACAATTTAGAGTTTAGAACCTGCGTCGAGAAAATTCTATATTATTTACCTTTGAACCGCTTGGGGAGATTCCGCGATTGTTTATGAGCTGAAATTACATTGATTTGTTTCATGTTTTCTACATCCATTCCCATCAGTTCGTTTGGCATTATTACACATTCATATTATTACCTCCGGATTTTGTTTACATTTTATTTTAAAATTCTCGATCTAAAACATGATACCCAAAACGATGAAAAAAAAATACTATCATTCACTCTTTAGAATAAATGTATATTTTAATTTGGAAAATGATGAATGCAATTTCATTTTGGATTTTAACAGTTCCTCAAAATATTTTATTTTTCCTTTCATTTCCAGGGCTTTCATTCATTTTTACCAAATTTACCCTTCCTAACTTTTCCAGGCATTCAAGCTTGGTCCAGCTTGGTTATGCAGCTTGGTCTTAAGCCTATCCTAATGAACAAGACAATCAAGGTATATCGTTAATTACCAGCATGCCCTAGGCGTATTAACTGTGTCCCTGGAGGTGCATCTATAGCATTGTGGCACGCCTTGATGGACGAGCTTACCAAGAACAACACAATTACACTTCAAAGAGAAGAGTAGATACAAGAGGAAATGTAATATGAGGCTGTGGGAACGGACCAATGTGTCTGATCAATACTAGCCATCGTTTCTTGAATTACAGTTATTAGTCCATACAACATACATCAAGTACAGCAAGAACGAGAAACATATGTTGATGTCGGTCAAATAAAACGATTTGCTACACGATTTTAATTGAACTGTAGAAATATATTATTATTTCCAAATCCAACATACAGCTGGCAACATATCGGGAAATTAGAGAAGAGAAATATGACATAGAATTTATTCGTCACTTGAAAAGAAAATTTAGAAAATTCAGTCATTCTGTATGATTTTATAACAGACTGAGACGAAAAATAAAAGAGCGGTGTAAAAAACATGAAAAAAAAGAGTGGAGTGCATGCTACGGATACAAAAATCCGCCGTCTAACACACATTTTTTTATAATATCAACAGCAAAACCAATAGAAAAATCTTACTAGTTTTAGAAGACAGTAAAGTAGGTGGAATCGGTCTCACAAAAAACTTAACTAGACAAATTCAAGTTTTTTTGTTTTTTTTTAATATTGGGTTTTAACGACGCACTGTAATGATTACCAAGATCTATTGGCGTCGGATGAATGATTAATGTGATGATGGGATGATGAGATGAAGGTTTTTATGGGTAGTGGGAAGGATGGTGGGAATGAAGCGGTCGTGGCCTGTATTGTGGGAACCATCCCGGCATTAGCCTAGACTACAGAGGGAAACCACGAAAAAACCCTGTAAAGATGGACGGTGGCGAGGAAATTCAAGTTTATACCCTTAGAATTCGATACTGTGAAATTAATGTACATCCATGATTTTGAAATGAAAAATATAGTTCAAAAATAATGGAGGACATCTACAATACTTGCTCGGGATATACAATAGAATTTTAAACTTTGAACAAAATCCAGTTCAAAATTTAATAAACTTAGAAATATTCTCTTCGAAAACGACATAATCGTGAATGAGAAGATGTCTCGTCTGAGGCAAGGACTAGTAAGTACTGACGTCGTAAGTTTACGACAAACACTGATGCACTTAAAACCTTTAACGACAAAAGGTACATCACCATGAGAGGAAAGGAGAGAGACAGAGAGAGAGAGAGATAAAATGAAAGAAAGGAAGAAAGAAAGAGAGAGAGAGAAAACTTTGAGAGCCATTACTTTTATTTGATCTGTCAAAATGCCCATCAAGTCTCCATTTTCCTGCTGCTCGAGGCCATATAACCAAGATGCGTGCGTATCATCTGCACTATGGCAAACACAACAGAAGAAAACGTATAATAAACTAGATGGGCTTATAGTTATAGTTATCTCGTTGTATATTGGTACTACAGATGAGGTTGAACTGATATAGAGCTTACATGCTGACCACTTCGCAGCGATGGAATATAGATAGTAATATAGAGACGTAAACCTTTTTGATGATTTACGAAAATAATATAATATATCAAACAAAATATAGAAATTATATATATATATATATATATACATATATATATATATATATATATATATATATATATATATATATATATATATATATATATATATATATATATATATTATACACTGTTTACTCAATATCTATTTTCAGCGAACGATCACATATTCGTGGAACAGTTTATTAACAATTGTATAACAAAAATGTATGTTCATTTTTTACTCTATATATACGTATAAGGCAACTGATGTGGATTTTCCTGCACAATACATACCGTACCTAATTTTGTTTCTTTAGCGGTTGGTACAAAATTCAATTTGAATTGTTGTAAACGAATTTTTCATCTGTTATAATGGGCTATTGTTTGAAGGCTATTGTTCACTGTATTATTTGACATTTGACTCTGTATCACATTTGATTGAATGTTATAAATCTACAGCAAGTTTACTACTTTCCCACATTTATGCGGCGAGACAAGACATGCTGAAGCTGTTTCCACCAATGTTTGATTACAGCTCTGGAGATGACCCATAAATATGTCAATCCCATTAACAAGAACAATTAACGTTGGAATGAAAAACATTGTTTACCCATCTTAAAGAGAATATTTACATACATATGTTTCAATTTTATACGTGGAAGTTTTTGCATAAATATTCTGATAACGGCACGCGCACTCCCCTGACAGCTCCGTAATTTGCATGCCAATTACAATATCAGTATCAATAAGAATTGAAAATTATATTCATTGATACAGAAGATGATCAAACAACTTTAAACCACGACTAAGTTGATCAAGATTGCTGGAAACCGTTTCTAATGATAAACAAATTATACACGATCAACGATTTCGTCGTCGTAAACCGATTTTAAACTTGTTCAGGTCGTTTCCAATACGAAATGAAAAAATCATTACTATTTCATTTAGCTATATGCATTAACTAGGCTATAGGCTTATATCCTATCATTTATAATCCCAACTTGACTGTAGCAATACAGTTGATTTGTAGCAAATATAGACCTACAAATATTGGCTTTCAAATAATGAATTGCGAGTATAGGCCTATATACTTTCAACTTCATCTCCTGAAACAATGATATGTCAAAGTATAAAATGTTATCGTACGCTAAACCAGCTTTACGAATGAACACGATTAGAGAAAATATTACCTAGTTTATACGCCTCTAGTTTATATGCTCTTGTTTGAAATATCAAATATAATAACGAAAACAGCGAGCAGATGTGAAAATATCGACCAAACACAACCATTTGGGAGGGAACACAGCTTGTCAGACACAATTCGGTAATTATCAGTTCTTTTGGCACGTTTGCAATTTCCTAGATAAATGCTCTGCTATATAGACAGTGTGTT
Organism: Brachyptera risi; assembly: GCA_964007535.1. Classification (NCBI taxonomy): domain Eukaryota; kingdom Metazoa; phylum Arthropoda; class Insecta; order Plecoptera; family Taeniopterygidae; genus Brachyptera; species Brachyptera risi. The sequence continues at coordinate 36,110,450 of OZ023329.1, read as the reverse complement.
TGAAACATCCTTACCAACTCGGTTCTCACTTGGAGCAAAAGAAAAGGAGAACAAACGGGCTGCGAGATGAGAGTAACAGAGAGGTAGGAGGGTGAGATAATAATTAAATAACATATTTATACTTCCCTTTGACATCCCATGCTTGACAAATCTAATTCGTTTCGGCGTGTATTTATATTATATATTATACAACGCTTACATAGCCTAAAGCACGGACACAATGGGCTGAATACCGTGATATGGTATCCATAATAATTATCACAAACATTCCTTTGATAATTGTGCATCTTATGGAATACTGCACTGCAGTATAATTTACCTCGGTTCGATTCAATACTCGAGAGTTCGATAAGTCGAACTGAAACCAGTCTCGTGTCTTTCGAATGGCGCTTTTCAAAGTCAGCGTCGAAAAGAAGCGAAACGATAAATCGAAGATGTATCGATTTCTGACATGAAAATTAATGATACGTAAAAGACAGATTGTGAATTGTGAGATTGAAATTTCATTCGTGTGTATATAGTGAATGAATGAATATCTCTAGAGAAAGACGTGCTTTATGTCATACGCAGAAGTGACTTATAAGTTGAAACATACACGGAGGCGCCCATCTATAGATACAAAAATGTGTGTGTCTTTTGTGAATTTTTTTGTACCGAACGAAAGAAGAAAATTTAATTTTCAAACGCCAAAATGTTTACGCAAAATATTCACAAAACGAAATCAGATACAAATATTGAAAGCACAAAAATAAAAGTTACAATAGCTCCATATTTACTATATAGTACCGACAGGTACAGCAATATCCTTTCCAAAATACAGCCACAAATTCGCCAACAAGTGTTATAAATCAGTTGATTAAAATACAATTTGCAATATAGGAATTTTCAGGCAACTGTTCAAATACGAATACCAGCAACAGATGTATCAATTAAGTATAAACGGCGTTTTAGCAAACCTATGTTACAGTTAATCGATGGACTATTACTTATTTAAAAGAATTTAAAAGAAATAAGAATTAAAATCAGATGAATAATCAAATCAGAAGTATTTATTCACATATCAAAAAATTGGATGGAAGTACAATGAATATCAATTAGAAATACTCAATCCGATCTTACAATTTCGGATGACGAGGAACGAATGTAATTTTCAGGAATAATTATGAAACACATAAATTATAAATAACAAAATAACACGATCAACAAAAACACTTTGATACAATAATCACACACTATCACGTCTTCCCAGTAACTTTAGTGGACAAAGATAAATCTTGAAAACGATATAACAGACCAGTCCTCATTTAAACTGTGAATACAATTCCCATTGTGTGGTCGATTGGTATTTTCATCTGCAATCTATTTCGCTCCATAGAATTGACCAAGATATTGTCCGGCATTATAAGAACCCGCAGAGTTATTATTGGTTTATTGATAAATGAAATACAATTACCAAGTGGAATGAAAACTAGCGGAACGTTATCATCGCTTTATACAATTACACTGCATACAGAGAGCAATTCTGATAAAAGTCGAGCACAACTAAGCTGGGCACTTGAACAACGAATGAAATACCGAGATTGAAATGCAATAAGTCATAAAAATGCTGATTGAAAAGTACGTTATAGTGGTACATTTCGATATGGTGCAATAAAAAGTAAGAACCACATGCAAGGTTTAGCTGTGTTATTGGCTGTAATGTCTAGAATATATTAATAAGGTTTGCATGATTGATTTATCTGTAGAACATCTAAAACGAGGCCTACACATTGTTGTATTATCGATTAACTATAGTAAACAGATCTATCTATCAATACCAATACCAGTATCTACAATATCTAGAAAGATTTTTTATCAGAATGCGAATGAATGTGCTATATTATTGTTCTATGATGAAAAAGTGAATAAAATGTAACCAAAAATAAAAACTATATCAATAACACATATAAATAAATATTTTGATTACGTTTGGAATAGATGTGATTTATAAATCAACGTTATAAATTAAAAAAAAAAAATAGAAATATCCGCACAAGATATTTGAGCTAATATTAATTTAGGTTGAAGCTCAACACGTATATGCATAAGTCATTTTCCATTCAATTTCAATTTTCTCGCGAGATAAGATAGACAGAAGGCCTATATACAAGTAGTAAAAAGATTGGAATCTATTTTTTGGACATAGAACCTTTTTTATATCATTTTAAAATATTGCTTACTTGGTATAGGATATTGCTACTTGTTTTGAAACGAATTGTGTTTTCATTCATAAAAATGCCATGTTTCAAAACATCAGGTTATTGCTGACAGATCTTGCAAACTGACAAATCAAATCACGCCGAGACAATCACAAGAGTATGACAAACAATTCAACAACTTCATAAGTATTTCACACATTTCCATGTCTATTTAGTTATGTACTCCTTTTTTTACGCTTCTTTGGGTAGTTGAGGATATCGTGCAAAAGGTGGGGACCAAAAGGTGGTCTAGAACTCGATAGTTCAATTCAGAACTGAGGGAAACCACGCACAACTGTAATAGGTATAAATACATAGAAACTGGTACGTATGTATACCAAAGTCCAGTTTCCATTAGTTCGTTAAAAGAAACCGCTAGGAAAAGTAAGTTAAAAAACGCAGGTAACCAAGAAAGATCACAAGTCAACAGTTGATTAACTTTTTAACGAAACACTAAAAAATCAGACCTCAAGTTGAATTTCGTGTATGCTTGCTATAGCTTGCTCAATGAAATTCTGTTTCAGAAATGATAACACCTTTGATATTACTCTTGAATGAAAGAGCACTGATTTATAACTAGATACGCGCCAGAAGCCACGTCAAAAGAAAAAGCTAGCTGCGCAAACAACATGAGATGTGTGGCACACTTTCCACTTTACAAAAGTTCATTTTTTTTGTGAATTCTAACAGTTTTTTTACAATAATCACTGAGGATAATAATCTTCCAACACTTGAGACGCGTAGCAGAATTTATGAATAATATTATATCGTAGAAACGCTTTGAAATTATATATATATATATATATATATATATATATATATATATATATATATATATATATATATATATATATATATATATATATATATATATATATAAACCGAGAAGTTGACCAAGTAATATTAATAGATTCTTCTAGAGTTATAGCTTTAAATCAAGCTACTGGGTGTGCTAGCACAAAATTAATCCAAGTCTCGCGAAGCATGCATATTGATGTGTTGAATAATAATTTCAAAGATCACGCCAACGTCTACAATCCAAGAGAACCTTCATGTATTGCTCTACAGAGAAATGGCAACATATACAGAAATAAAAATAAAAATCGGTAGAAGTACAAGCTGCACAACTGTAAATAGGTGGCAGTCAATTTCTTATACTTTGATTTGTGTCTCACGTCTGACAAGAAAAAAACACGTATCTAGGCCTATGCGCACGTCAGCATTTGAACAAATGCATTGATAAAATCCAAATAGATTAAAAATATTATGCATCTCATCTGAATTCTAATTTTAAATACGATTTCAAATGGAAGAAAATGTTAACGGAACTTGCATACATCACTTGCAGTTTTAATTGAAAACCTAATCTTCTAACCGTCGAGAATATACAAGCGTATAGTGTTATTTTCAATCAAGTAGATCTCAATACGTCCAGATGTGTTTGGTTTGCACAAACCCAGCTCGCGAGAGACTCGAGCAAGTATTCAAAGAGAGTTAGAAAAGTGAACGTCGACTGCGAGGCATGGCATGTATACAGGCTAATGGAATATCGCCTGATGAAAATCGTATTTTAATTTGCTAAAACTGAAAGCGGGTGGTTTTTGTCACGTAGGAAGTTTAAGCTCCAAGGGAATACGTTCAAAATACGTTATATAAATGAATTAATAATGTACACTATCTGGCACACATTAACTGTGCGGTTAAATCGCATTAAAAAGTGTCTAAAGCGAAATTGTACGTGAAACGAAAATTTGAGTTGATAAGTGCTACGATAATATTCTAAGTATAATTGCAGCAAAATTTATATTATTTTCGCAGATTTTTACCAAAGCATATTCTAAGGCTAGATATATAATGTATTATGATCTGATATATATGTATAAGCTGAATATTTTAGTACTAAATCAATCGACTTTAAAAAGTCAAGTCATCTTTGGAATATTACGCAAAATATTTCGACTGTATAATTATTATTTTCAACAAAATCGAGATTTTCTGACATTAAATTGAGATCTCAAACTTCCCAAAACGAACGACTTCCATTTCAAAATCCAATTACATACGCGGTACATTCAGACTGATATAGGCGACTTTATGAATTTACAACGAAATTATTCAGCAACACATGTAGGCCTACATTCCTTGAGAAAATTAACACTATTTCACGACCTCGGCAATCTCGCAACTATTTCACTGATTCTCCGTCAAATTAATTCCACGCAATATACGCTACAATCTCACTAACTCGGCTAGTAAACCCTGTGAGAGAATAATGTGGACATTGAGTGAGTGACATGGCTCCTGTCTGCCTACGCACACGACCTCCGGTTCGAGTCCAGGGACTCGTGATGCTCCTGTAGGAGCAGATCAGCACGGGCAACATAACAATGTGTCGTATCGTGCAGGGTGAATACAAACGATACGGAAAATGCATGCGGAATTTAAGGAATTGAATAGCGTGGTATTAGGAATAGATTGGCGTATTATGCAGTGTAATTCATTGTACGATGGACGAGTTAATTGTAAAAAAATGAGTATAATTTTAATTGATTTGAAAGTAAATTTTAATAATCTGTATTGTGAACATATTGTGTTTGTGCCAATATTAGGCCTACCTTAAAAATTGAGAGGATATGTAGGGCCTATGCCTGTTTTCACATGCGAGTATTTTCAGACTTGTCTGAGTTGTCTCGTCAACTATATATTGGCACCATCGTCATCGTAGCTATATTCTTGTTCAAGAAAGAAAAAGGTATAGAAACTCGCTGCACCTTTAACCATAGGACGCTTTTGAAAAAAGTAGTTGTGTTTCCAATCGTAAATCACTATAAACATCACAGCTATACGATGATATTTGTTTTTATGTCGGTTAAAACGGCCCAAGATCGTTCCAATGTACCAGTTAGTTGATCACTTTCAATCTATTTGAATCATAATTTGGTGGAAGTGCCGGTTTAAAATACCTCTTTTGTAGATACACCTTTTCTGCACAAGTTCTACACACAAAAACATTATCTCCTCATTCTCATTAACAAATGTATGAATTGCTTGGTCACACAACCTATTTTTAATTTATATTTTATATAATTCGAATATTGAATTCATGAATATAATATATATCTGTAATATCAAATAGGCCTATTTCAATGGAAGATCATGGTGTGTGCATGGTGTGACACCAGTAAATAAAACTACCTACGTATATATAATCTACTTGAATCCTATAATCTGATTATTTATAGAGGTCGGTATTCAACAACTGTCTAGCGCCAGACTAAAGTCTAGACTCCAGAGAATGATTACTATAACTTTTTTAAATATAAACTGAATCAACTCAATTATGCAGTGGTTTAATTAAAAACATTCACTTACCAATCTAGCCTAGATATATTTAGTTCTGTTACGCTCAAGTCAAAGATCGCTCAAATGCGTGTACCGTTAATTAAAGTCAGCAGAGTCAAAAGGTATTTTGAAATTTTTCTACATTGGGAAAATTTAAGTCAAGCTTTATTGAACATGTGTATTCTTGAATTGAGATTGCATCAGAAACACCGTCATAATATTTTGCCGAAGTTACAGCGCTTCAATGAAATATTAAGTTGCTATTTTTCTTCATTTTGGTGAAAAGTCAGCTATTTTTCCTCTTAAAATGAGTGATTCATAAATGAGAACGGATACCTATATTTATTTTTGCATAATTCTATTCACAATGTCTTCATCTACAATAAAACAAGTTTTTTGACTTAATGTCATTACTTTTAGTGTATTTTCATGATCTGTTAAATACAAAACACATGAAATTTGAAGGTTGCATGTTGAATGATAGGGAAACATCCAGTATTTGAATTGATATATCTCAAAATTTATCCCGGTTAGCCTATCATCCTGTTTTGATATTATTATCGAGCACATAAAACGAATCGACTGACAAAAACTTATGATTTGTTCTTGACCATGAGGTAATGGAGGTTAGACCTTAATAACGCTATCAGAAACTATCCCTGGTGTTCTATTGTCCCAATTCCCCTGTTGAACTTGACGACTAGTTTACTTTTCACGATTTTGGTGGAGGTGCCGAGTTATAACCCAAGAAGAACGTCGCCGTTGGTCCAACGTTGGAATGGGGGAGGTTGGCGGTGGATCATTTCGCGGCGATTTCCAACGGCGGTCCAGCGTCGGTACTACGTGGGTCCCCACCGGGGAAAACATCCCGTGTATCACGTGTCGTTGACGGAGTCGGTCCAACGTTGGATTACATGCGGCTGCTGCGTCTGTTTGAGAGGTGGATTTGATACGGTTTCCAACGTCGGTCCAACGGTGGATTATATGCGGCTGTCGCGTCTGTTTGAGAGGTGGATTCGATACGGTTTCCAACGTCGGTCCAACGGTGGATTACATGCGGCTGTCGCGTCTGTTTGAGAGGTGGATTTGATACGGTTTCCAACGTCGGTCCAACGTTGGATTACATGCGGCTGCCACGTCTGTTTGAGAGGTGGATTTGATCCGGTTTCCAACGTCGGTCCAACGGTGGATTACATGCGGCTGTCGCGTCTGTTCGAGAGGTGGATTCGATACGGTTTTCAACGTTGGTCCAACGTTGGATTACATGCGGCTGTCGCGTTTGTTCGAGAGGTGGATTCGATACGGTTCCCAACGTCGGTCCAACGTTGGATTGCATGCGGTTGCCGTGTCTGTTTGAGAGGTGGATTCATTACGGTTCCCAACGTCGGCCCAACGTTGGATCACATGCGGCTTTCGCGTCTGTTTGAGATGTTGATTTGGTACGGTTTCCAACGTCGTTCCAACGTTGGATCACATGCGGTTTTCGCGTCTGTTTGAGAGGTGGATTTGGTACGGATTTTAACGTCGGTCCCACGTTGGATCACATGCGGCTCTCGCGTCTGTTTGAGAGGTGGATTTGGTACGGATTTTAACGTCGGTCCAACGTTGGATTACATGCGGCTTCCGCGTCTGTTTGAGAGGTTGATTTGATGAGTTTTCCAACGTCAGTCCACCGGTGGTTTTCACGCGGACTACGCTGTTCCCAAATGAGAGTTGGATCTTAACCGTGCACAACCTTCCATTCAACGTTGAAATACTTGCGGTTTCCACAACAAGAAAAGTTATTGAGAGTGATATTCCAACATTATTCTGATATATTGTATTTTAGCTGTGAACACTGTTCACAAACGTTGAAAAATATCGTTCATAGTAATTTTAGTAATGGTTGTTCGGTTGAAGTGGGCTGCTTGCACATTGACTCGAATATCTTCAAGTAATCGATCGTATTTAAGGCATATTTCCCATTCCATTCTTCAAGATTGCAATCACGCATAATATTATGGTCAAATACAACAAGAACATTCATGTCATATATGATTGTCCTAGCTATCCTAGAAAACCTCATGAAAGCAGGCCTAATTATTTACGGTAAAAGTGAACTCAAATTTCAAAACAACCGCCCAGACGCTCCGCTCTAGAAGGCAGTGCACTTTTGGCGGTTGAGAATACAGCTCTGTGTGTCTAGTTACTCGGAGACGCTTCGGTTCGGATTTGTTTGGCCGGCTGCTCGTGCATCAGACTTATCAGGTAATTGATCATATGTATAGCATGTATCTTGTTTTGTTCTATTAGATGAACTTACAGTTGAACTTGATATAGGCCTACTCCAATACAATTGCGAACATTGTAAATTAGGCATGTAGGTAACGTAGCTAACCTCGGATGAATAGGTCTATACTTGCCTACTGTCCGATAGTCATGGGCTTCTCTTCACCGTACCACGCCTACGGAGTGCCATGCCATATCAGAATGGATTCATATTCTAATAGATTAAACATGGCGACATGATTTTTTCCATCCCGGTGAGTCAGATAATTCACAACTGTTCCTGTTCGGTTCACGTGACTTACCGGGATGATGATACAGTGCAACCGTGTTACTATGATTCAGGCATAAATACTTAGGAATAGGCCTAAAAACGATGGGCCTATCTCAATTTCTTGAGGAAGGTCTATCATCCTAATTCCATCACATCTGATTCATAGGCCTATATATTCTAGGATAATTTGATAACAGGATTATGTCTAAACTCATCTCATTCTAAACTCATCTCATTCTAAACTCGTCTCATTTGCTCCTTAAAGGGCTTTTCAATGGATGAGACGAGTTTAGAATGAGATGAGTTTAGAATGAGATGAGTTTAGAATGAGATGAGTTTAGAAAGAGATGAGTTTAGACGGCCAATAGACAAGTTAGTTTTAAATGAGATGAGTTTGGAAAGAGATGAGTTTAGAATGAGATGAGTTTAGAATGAGATGAGTTTAGAAAGATATGAGTTCAGAATGAGATGAGTTTAGAAAGAGATGAGTTTAGAATGAGATGAGTTTAGAATGAGATGAGTTTGGATTGAGATGAGTTTGGACGTCACCGATAACAGTATGAAATGATGATTTGATACTCGACCTGTCTACTGAATGAATACAACTCTTATGAGACAGCGTACTCCACGTGAAAACCACCCTTGGTCCGACGTCGAAAACCGTATCGAATCCACTCTCAAACAGACGCGGCAGCCGCATGTAATACACCGTTGGACCGACGTCGAAAACCGTATCGAATCCACCTCTCAAACAGACGCGGCAGCCGCATGTAATACACCGTTGGACCGACGTTGGAGACCGTACCAAATCCACCTCTCAAACAGACGCGGCAGCCGCATGTAATACACCGTTGGACCGACGTCGAAAACCGTATCAAATCCACCTCTCAAACAGACGAGGCAGCCGCATGTAATACACCGTTGGACCGACGTTGGAGACCGTACCAAATCCACCTCTCAAACAGACGCGGCAGCCGCATGTAATACACCGTTGGACCGACGTTGGAAACCGCCAATGTCAGATATGTAGCTATGGAGACATGAGCAGACAGATTGAGTATTTAATCATTACTTTATATTTTTCAGAAACTCTAATACATTTTTTGTGTGTGAAAGTGATGGCTGAAGCATTATTTACCTTGATTAATTTCCCATATGCACCTCCACAGATTATCGTTCATGGATTTTTTTCAAAAATGTAATTTTGTTGCTCAGCCGTACAATTCCGGCAAAAATTCATCAATGCTGATTTATTTCCCTCGTGGCCTTATTTTTGGTGCTTTCCTGGGCCCTTCTCTCCCAGTCCGTTCCTGAACCAGGTGATGTACATTTGCGTGTCACTCTGGATTTCATCATTCTCTTGGACAAATTATGAACACGAATGGACGTGTTTTTGGTAGTGGACTTCATCGGGTCACTTCCGGAAAGGCAGCTGGAATTGCACTAGTCCTGGGTTTGTATCTCGTCACTTCAGTACCACTGGACAGGCGCGAAGTTGGATGGAAGGATGATGGATGCCGGGAAAGCAGTGCTTCTGTGGCGGATCAGGCGATGGAAGAAGGCGGAATAGCAGCGGATTTGTAGCGTTTTGGTGGCGTATTAGACACGTATCGCAGGAGGATGAAAGCCGGGAAAGCAGTGGTTCTGTGGCGGATTAGGCGATGGAGGAAGGTGGAATAGCAGCGGATTTGTGGCGTTTTTATGGTGTATTAGACGCAAATCGCAGGAGAATGGAAGCGGGGAAAGCAGTGGTTCTGTGGCGGATCAGGCGATGGAAGAAGGCGGAATAGCAGCGGATTTGTGGCGTTTTGGTGGCGTATTAGACACGTATCGCAGGATGATGAAAGCCGGAAAAGCAGTGGTTCTGTGGCGGATCAGGCGATGGAAGAAGGTGGGATAGCAGCGGATTTGTGGCGTTTTGGTGGTGTATTAGACGCGTATTGCAGAAGGATGAAAGCCGGATAAGCAGTGGTTCTGTGGCGGATCAGGCGATGGAAGAAGGCGGAATAGCAGCGGATTTGTGGCGTTTTGATGGCGTATAAGACACGTATCGCAGGAGGATGGAAGCCGGGAAAGCAGTGGTTCTGTGGCGGATCAGGCGATGGAAGAAGGCGGAATAGCAGCGGATTTGTGGCGTTTTGGTGGCGTATTAGACACGTATCGCAGGATGATGAAAGCCGGAAAAGCAGTGGTTCTGTGGCGGATCAGGCGATGGAAGAAGGTGGGATAGCAGCGGATTTGTGGCGTTTTGGTGGTGTATTAGACGCGTATTGCAGAAGGATGAAAGCTGGAGAAGCAGTGGTTCTGTGGCGGATCAGGCGACGGAAGAAGGCGGAATAGCAGCGGATTTGTGGCGTTTTGGTGGCGTATTAGACACGTATCGCAGGAGGATGGAAGCCGGGAAAGCAGTGGTTCTGTGGTGGATCAGGCGATGGTAGAAGATGGAATGGCAGAGGCACACAACGTTGGACCAACGCTGGTTTAGGCGCGGATTAGTGACGGGTACCGCCGTCGTTACAACTCCGTTTCTCTTGTCTTAACTCCTGAAATCCGAAGTCGGAAAACAACGTTGAGCCGCGTCGGCTGGGAGAGGCGGGCCACCGTTGTTCCGCCGTCGTTGTTCTACTTGGGAAGACATTTAAAATATATTCAATAACTATAACAAAAATTGTAAATCATTTCATTTTCATCTCATTTTATATTCATTTGATTGTAACTTATAGATATATATGTATCTTTATTCAGACTCTGTCTTACATTAAAAGATTGCAAAAACACAAAATACAAATCAATTAATCAAAATATAAAACAAATTATCAATAACAACATTTTAGAGAATAACAAAATAAATATAATTTGACTAGGTTTGAATAAGAAAATGTAGAAAAAAAAAAAATTAAATGATGATAACGAAATCATACAAAAATTAAAAAGGGGAAAAAAAGAAAAATAGTATGGAATGAAAACAAAAATTGGAAATCAAAGCTGAAGACTATAAAGATGATGTCGTAAAATTTGAAGGGATCCTCGAAGGGCGAGTAAAACTATGCTATCAATGAATTTGTTGTTGAGTCTGAACTTGACGACTAGTTTACTTTTCACGATTTTGGTGGAGGTGCCGAGTTATAAGAATTTAAAATATATTCAATACCTAAAACAAAAAATGAAAATCATTTCATTTTCATCTCATTTTATAATCATTTGATTGTAACTTATGGAATATAATGGTAACCTATTGTGAAAATATGCCACAAAAAATACGTTAATAATTCCATGTGTAGTCGAGGCTAATGCTGAGGTGGTACTTATACAATACAAGCCGCAACCGTTTCCTTTCCACAATTCTTTCAATTACCTACAAAACCTTCATCTCATCATCATTTAAACGGCGCCAATAGATCTTAGTTAACATTACAGTGCGTAATTGAACCCGATATAAATAAATGAAGTGAATAAAATTAGGCTTAGAAACAATAATCATTGATATGAGAATTAATGCTCCTTTCCTAAAAAATGTCAGTCGACGGAAATTGTATTGAATCATTTGCCATAAACTTCAACAGTCTACTTATCATAAGCTCAGCATGAACGCGAGAGCTGTCATGATTTACACAATTCTATTGTAAAAATATTCCACGATATAAGTATTCATTTTTCAATATCTCTTTTATAGTCGCAATTTATATCTCGTGTGCGAATTTAATCAAAGTCTCTTTCTGTAAGCTTTAACGTGGAACGATTTTAAAATGATAACCAATTGAAATCCCATCGCATCACCATTCCCACGGGGACCTATTTATGCGTCACGTGGGACATGCGTGTGGCATGGCTTGTACGAGGAGAAGTTGCTAGTCGCCCGACTCTCAATACATATTCCATGCGAATATTGATTCGTTTGGGGAGAACAGGAGTAGAGACTTTCGAAGACATTACGCGGAAATCTGCCGGGGAAGCTTAGAAATATAACGCTACAATCGTGTAGCGTGTGGTTATGAATGGATATGAAAAGCCAAGAGGAACACGCTAAAGCTATTAATAATAATGTTATACTAACCTATAGGTCTATACACACACGACACATGAAAATGCACTTTTATACGGTACGGTATTCTACTTTTTTCAACCTAAATGCATAAATAGGCTCATTTTATGTTAAATTTCATAGAAAATACTTCTGAATAACCAGTAATAATTCTGTTCATTCATTCAGTATATTTCTGATCTGAATGTTGATCATAAACATGGTAGACCAGTCTATAATATAAAATGTTGTGATAGAAATGTTCGAAAAAATTCTTTGATTCAAGGAAATGTATAAATAAATTTAGATCTTGAACGAAATTAAAAGAAAAACTCTTCCTACTTTCGATTTTAAATATAATGGAGTCTTATTCAAAACCCATGCTATAGATGATGGATGCACGAAAGAATGCCATCTTCCAACATATAACAAAAATATATCACCATTTCATTTATATAACTGTGATATATTGAGAATTGAGTTATTCAGATTGAGAATTACGATTAGAATCATAACTACATCTTTCAAAACTGATAAATGTTCTAAGCTGTGTATATGCGACTCACTCGACAGATGTTTGACAGATGTTTGTACAAATAGTCTGTTGGTAAACGATCTTCTCTGTAGCAGATACAATATCACATGACTTAAAAACCACCTGTAGTCAACATAATGCTAAAATAAAAGAGTTGAAATTAAACACTTGCGGTCACAGAATGGTTTAATACAAAATTTAAATTCGAATTTAAAATCTACGTATATTTAAGCGCTATATTTTAACACAGAGTGTGCATGTGGAGTGCATATTCTACTTGTTTCCACATAGCTGTTTTCACGGAAGGCACATTGTCGTCTACTTTTAGTGTGTATAATATCAGTATACTTTCGTCAGGACGCATTTTAAGTATGCTTGATCAACTACTTTTTGTGACAGCAAGCGTACATCCGATATTTCGGAGACTAATGTATTCGTTCGATTATCCGTACACCCTTCATTTGAGAAAGTTCTAATAGATTTAATCTGAATCACGTTGCCTCAATACGATAATCCCAATTATAACATTCCAAGCTCAAAACTATTAACTGTAAGACATTTGAAACCCATGAAAATATAATGTAGAGATAAACTCGGAAATTCGCACAGATTTCGAAGAAAGATTTTCCAAATCCTTCCCTTGGGTTTTCTAGCACGTCTTTTGGAAATAATAGGCTTACTTTCAGATACGGTCAGTTGAACAGTCTGGACCGTTCACAACTTTTAGCTCGCGATTCTTCCTGTATGTATGAAGGAAGAAGAGAAAAAAACGAGGAATCACCTCATTTGTACCCGACAAAGAAAATGCGCAATCACAAAATATATACCACTCTTGCCATGTAAAGAAATGTGGTCTTGACTTTGTTCGAAGCTTCTTTAAAAGTGGTGCACTCAGTCGTATCTAGCTGGACAAATACAATGAAACCAGTCTGTGACATACTGAAAAGGACGGCAACGCGACGGAGAATAATACTATCATTACTGAAAGTGGAGTTGAAAAGTGAGAAAAGATCTGAACACAAAGTGAGAAAAATTAGGTAAAAGTATCTTCATGACTTTGTAAGACATTTGTGTGTTGGCTTTAGGTTTAGACGGAAAACCGAAAGTTACTTTCGTAATTCGATTTAGTGAAAATTAGATTTGCATTTTTGATTAGATTTGATTGACGGCCAAATATTAAATATGAATCACGAAGTAACACATAGCGAAATTAAAATATCGGAAGTGTGAGTTTTTACAATGCCATAGCTGGTCACTAGACAAACGGATTTCACCTGAGTCGCACAAAGAAAAACCGTCCATGGTACTCGGTATACGTATATAACTTTGATATAACTTATAGTGATAGACGATGTTTTTCTTTAGTACACAATTCTTATAATATTTTGATTTTTGACTTCATATAGTTTGGAAGATATCAACATTCGTGTGTTTATACTGAAAGACTTTTATCTACGGCGAAAAATTATGGTCACAGACAGCGCAGTCCTGGTGTTGAAGTTCATTAGTTTAAAATAATCAAAATGGGGTGGTAAGATCGCCCTTGTGGTGCCCCGTCCAAACGATCCTATATTTCATCCATAGCCTTAATTTTGGAACAATGATTTTGTATCAAGTATAAAAGTCATTTTGATATATATATACATATATATATATATATATATATATATATATATATATATATATATATATATATATATATATATATATATATATATATACATACATATATATATATATATATATATATATATATATATATATATATATATATATATTTTTTTTTTTTTCTTTTACTCAATGTTATTACCACTGTAATAATTGTTATTTGAGGTGGACAAGATTGCATATTCAAGTATTGGTGTTACTGTTAGAATAAAATATCCACTCGTCAGAGTAGATTAATACGAACATCAATAGTCGATACAAATGTAATAATGACCATGCAATTTCATGCAGGGGCTTGTACATGTATTATTATTTCTGATTTTCATCATTTTTCCACAATAATAATTTCCACGCGTTGAGAAAGAATCAGAACGGGAGGAAAAACGCATATGGTATTCTGTATGCAAATACGCATGTTAAAATAATGAGCGAACAAAATAGAAGAGATGGAAGAATCATGTAGAGTTGTAGACGAACATGTTATTTTTAATTCTATGCATTGGATATACAAGGAACGACTGACGCACAGTTTGACATATGAGTTTTCATGTTTACCAATACATGTCTGGTATTGAGTACACACTACAATATACAACGTTGGACATATAACCTATTTAATCTGATAACTTTCCGTTAGCCATCAATGAAATATATTGGTATAGATTTTGCAAAAGTATATTCTATGAATGGAGAAAAATATTTATTGAACAGACTGGATTGTAAGATTAAATAATATATGAAAGTTAACAAAATAACGTACAATTGCTAGAGATATATTTTTTTCTGAAACATTTATGTCGTTCGGGGGATTCGATGACCCCTAGAGCATGTCATAACTCCTAAAAAAAATCATCTATGGCGAAGCGGTGGATCCAAAAAAAAAACAGATTTAGTTCATCTAGCTGTTGGGGGTGTCGTTATACAATTATAAATTGCAATCGCCTTCGTCGCCATCATCATTATCATCAAAGCATTCCATGCATTGCAATTACGAAATTGAAAATCGTCTAGATTAATTATAAAGGCGGGTATAGGAAAAAAGTAAAATAACAAATTAAGAACCAATTTGAAGTGTTATGTATACAGGTAGTCTGGTAGAGGATTACTGGTACAAAAGATAATTGTTGGATTTATAATTAATCATTTTATAACAAGGCTAAATCCCAAGAGGGGCTGAAATTTTCACAAATCTACATATTTTCGTATTGATCTCCATGTTAACATGACCGTGTACGATTGTTTTACGTCATACCCGCGCTATAGAGTGCTTCATTAAATATGTTCACCGTATTAACCAAATCCGTGTTGAGTGTGACGTCATAGACAATTATTACGTACAATTTCTGCGCTTTGAACTTGTTATGGATATAGCTATAAACATCTCTGCTCTCCTTTCTCCCTCTCTCTCCCAGAGTATGTCTGGAGATTGTAAATAAGATCGTTTACATGCAAATCAAAGCTTGATATTATCCCCGAGACACAGGGTAGGATGCCTGCGGGAATGGAGAAGTGGGAGAGAAATACTAGAAATTTGAAAAGTCGGTAGAAAATAAAGTCATTTAATAAGAAACGAAGGAGTATATAAAGTCTTACAGATTATAATGAAGATTTCCAACGGTGCAATTATGGAGTTGTATATATATATATATATATGAAACTTATAATACGATAGAGACAGAGAAAATGAGTATTATTGAAGTAGTTAGAAGTTCCCTGATAAATCTTGGATTTGATTTTGAACTATTAAATTACGGTTGTACATGTTTGAATCGCTAGATGTGAATGTAGAAACTTCAATGCTGCTGCTTAATGATCCCAACAGCTAGATTAAACGAGGGTACGAATGAGCGGGTGATAATGAAACGATGAAGCGATGATAGGTGAAACGACGTTAAAAAAAACATGCCTAATGCGGGTCTCGAACCCACGCCTAACGCAGTTGCGATAGTTGATCCACAGGGGCGGCAAATTAACATCATCATAGGTGGTCGCCCTCGCTTTGCCCAATTAAGTGAACGATCGTATACCAACTATAGATGAAATTACAAATTTCGGTAATTGTAAAGAAAATCACTGCAGCTTTAAAGGTCTTCACAATCCTGGGGCTAGATTTGATTGAATAATGACGCTATTTTCCACCTAGTTCTAGAGAAATCATCTCAATTTCAGAAATTATCATTCACTTATTTTGACCTCCAAGACTCGCCACCTTTTCTCGATCGTAACGTGTAGGCATTACCCGATTATGTTTGCGTTTCCATACATAATCGGGTAATGGCTACGATTCCGAAAAGAGGGCGACGCTTCTTTGAAGGTCAAACAAATGAATTACAATTTCTGAAATTGAGGATTCATCTCAAATTGGGGGAAAATAGCGTCATAAATAATTCAAATCTGGCACCAATTTTTGTTCTAGTGTCACAAAAAAAGAATAACAAATATATGAACATTCTCAAAAATATCTACAAAGCCTTTGAAAGACTTGTCTGTAGGATAATAAAATAATACACCGGATTAAACAAGCAAGTGCTGAACAACTTTGAACATTTTAAACATTGTACGATCTCGCAAGATGTATATATACGATAACTGCGTTTCTAATCGAAATCTCACCCTGAAAAATCACTGCTCTTAAAAACAATCAACGGTACAAGTCGGTAATATTTGTTTTAGTCATGTTGGCAAACGGCTCATACTTTTGTGTATACAAGTATAACAGCTAGTATAACTATCCAAGTTTTTAGGTTTGGATTACTGAGAGTATATTTGCTATAACCCGTGCAAGAGACTACTTCATAACGTCAATGGCTGTTAATGGAAGTACGCAATTGGAAGAGCTAGTGCCGACGTATACTTGTATACTCCACAATCACTGTAGATTTGTAACGAACCGTAGTTATTTTGCTCGTCTCTGAAAAATGTGGAGCGTATAATAGGTCTTCATTAGTGTTTTTCATGTTTTCCAGTTTGTGTGCTCTCGTCTATATATATATATATATATATATATATATATATATATATATATATATATATATATATATATATATATATATATATACATATATATATATATATATATGTTATTGATTAACTGGGTGAAGTTGAAATACATTCTGATGAAAGAGGTATGTGGTATTAACGATACTTTTGAGTAGCACAAATTACACAGTAATAACAATCATTTATAGAAATTCGCTACAAATCGGTTGAGCCAAATCGTTTTTCAACGAAATAATTTTATATCAAATGTACGTCTATTGAAAATGTATTCAACAAAAGTAAGTCTATAATAATGTTTTATACACGTTTTAAATGTTAAAAGATGTATATTTGTAGATGTTATAGATGGATGGAAAACTGTTTATTCATTTTCAACGTCATTTGATCTATTTCTATGTATTTCTCAAGATTGATGCTATTATCAAGTTGATATTTCAATTTGTAAGTATTGCTACACAATTTTGATTTTTAAAATTTTTAATGTTATTTATTACTTGTTTATCTTGATACCTCACAATCATGTTTGGTTTCACTAATCAACTATATGTTGATATTATTACATTACAATAATATTATTGTGTTATTACAGGTTATCTGTATTCGCTAAGGCAACTGAGCTTTGTGGATGTATGTGGATTGATGTTTTGGTGAATTGTTGATGATATTTTTGAAAATTCAAAAAAAAAAATCAAAACGATGCACAAATGTCAACTCGTTCGAATTTCGTCTACAGAAAGAATTACAACTTATAAGTAGGACGGATAAAACAATTAAAAACACCTTACCTATTTTGATGGCGTGCACCTATAGTTAGAGAGGCTTATATGAGGAAGACTGTATGTTATAAACGGTTTTAAATATTAATTGTGTTGGGGAATTTGGTGTTACCTTTATGAAAATGTGACTCGTGGTTTACAATAATAATTGGGTGGTAAATCCAGTCCGCGAGCAGACAATTAATCCCGATCTGGGACTAGAAGCTATATTTCTCAATGCGTTTTCATAACGCACGGATGGTTTCAGCGGAAACATCCTGGTAATGAGGTTTAGTTAACGATCAAAGGGTTCGGTTGGGCCTTTATTCGTATTATAATAGACCCTACACCCCAGGATAGGAATTAATGACATCTGCAAGCGAAACTGTATTGGAAGTACGTTTAGTGTGTATATCGCACACTCAATGTGTAGGCCTATCTATAATCCATCAGTGAAATATCGAGAAACGTGACAATACATAATATTTGAATTGGTAAATGGAAATCGACTTGTGATAGAATTGATATGGATGAAATTATGGAAGTTGTGGACTTCTATAACAGGTGTTTAGTGATCTCTTTTGATCGTTATGTTCAAGATATATAAAAATTGTAATTAGTGGAAATCTCGGGCTTTTTTTACAACATACTAAACGATATGTATTAATATGTATTCAATGGATCAATAAATGTATAATAATTTTCACATATCGTTATCCACAGATTAATAACGTACTTGAAAAAAAAATTATGAAGATATAAAGTATAAACAGTTCTTCTAAAATTTAAGAGTGATACGTGTATTTTTTCAAATAGTGCTCAATAAGCTCACCAACAGCTATAAGGTTATATGAGTTTACGATTGAGCGGGTGATAATGAAATGATGAAGTGATATTTTAGGTGAAAGAATGTTGATAAAACCCATGTCTCATGCTTGACTCGAACCCACGCGCGACCTGACTTCAGTTTCTAGCGTAGTGCTTTTCTTTACTGAGCCACAGGGGCGGCGAGATTTACCATTTTTTTCTCCATTAGTTCACAATTCAAGTTTGGTATATTGAACCATTTTAACGAAACAAAAAGTTTTTCTGACAAGCCTCATAACCAATCTTCTATACACAGTCTGGCTGAGTCAGTTATAATTTGCTTTAAAGTCGGCCATTTCTTGCCTATAATATTGTTTATTATAGAAAAATCACATTAACCTGTCACTCTTTCACCCGTACCAAAAAAAATATTAGATATAACTTGATAATTGATTCGGAAGAACAAACTATACTTAGTTTTAAATGCGACGAAAGTATTTAAACCCGTGTTACTTGATTACACGAGCCTAATGTAGGCCTGAATCAACATCCTGGCTACATAATTTAATCTCAAACACGGTTGTATGCTAGTACAATAACGTGATATATTTTATTTACACTTCATGTACTATTCCTACTTCATGATACTATACAATATACCGTACTTGATATTAAACACACATTTGATGGGTGATATTTTTATTTTTCAATTGCACGATGAATCTGGTATACTGTTTGCCTTATACAGTATAATACAGTATAATACAGTATAAGTTTATACAGTATAATAGAATTTATAAAAGTCAAACTCATTTTACGAATTAAAAGATACGGAATTATTTATCTCTTCTTTACAAAACATTTTTTGAAGATTCTTTACCATGATAAAATAGCCCACGGCTTTAATTTGGAAGTCTATAGTCCCAGTCAAAGACTTACATTTATGAGATGAAATACACATTTATTTAGTAGAATGGGTATGTAAGTGGATATAAAGTGGATCTAATCAAAATGACACACATAAAAACTATTCAAAAATGACGAGTTCTTTGAGTGTACTGAATTCATCGTGATTTGGATTCTATATTTGCAAGTTGCAACTAATACAGTATTCACTTTTTCATTTTTTCAACTCTATAGCTGACCTATTTTACCTTATATTTGATTATGACAAATGTATATATCTATGATATTTAATAATTGATATTGTCGTTCTTACTTCCTTGCTTTGTCATGAGCGACTAACTATAGTACAAATGTTGACAAGAAATACTGAGTAGCTTTCAGCGTTGACAAGCATACAATGTAGGCCTATACAAACTATATGAATTACATTATACATCCCTGATAGAGCTGGCTAATATACTGTACTAACCCGATTACATGGCAAGTAAGTTGTCATAATTTAATTTATCCACGTTATATATATAAACCAAACGTAAAGCTCGGGTGAAACTGAATACCAACCAACAACAGAGTTCTCGAACGTCACTCAAATTGAATAAGGATTTAAATATAGTTAAACTTGAAGGTATATCACACTTGCAGTTTTTATACATATATATATATATATATATATATATATATATATATATATATATATATATATATATATTTATATATATATATATATATATATGTATATATATATATATATATATATATATATATATATATATATATATATATATATATATAAATATAAATATATATATATATATATATATATATATATATATATGTATATATATATATGTATATATATATATATATATATATATATATATATATATATATATATATATATATATATATATGTATTACGCGAATCATCTGATGGTTTGATTATAGCATTCCTATTAAAACTTCATTTCGATTTGGGACTAAATCACTTTTATTTACGAGCGTCGGTGGTGGCAGGCTAACATAACAAGCTACGGTTATTCAATATGGCTCGAGGGGTAAACAACTAGTACATTTGGTATACACCTGATTTCAGATTTCAAGGGATTTCTGGGAGATTTCATAGGATTTCAAGAAGATTTTGAGGGATTTCAAGAAAATTTCAAGGGATTTCAAGAAGATTTCAAGGGATTTCAGGAAGATTTCATGACAAGTGTACACCAGACTTCAGGAGTTGTTGACCCCTCGATATGGCTATAGGCCTACATGCCGAACTCTAATTTGAGAACAATCTTTCATTTATTCTATTTTTCAAATTTGTAGCATAAAGTTACCATTTTTAGATGAACGTAAAGTAAGCAATTCAAATCAAATGTACACACAAAAAACATCTGTTAGTTTGTGAGTTTCTTTCCGTTCTCTTCTTAAGTCCACGGAAGTTGATTTAGCAGATTTTTTTGATGATAACTGTTGAGCGGTATGAGATTTCAAAATTATAATTGAGAGAAAATACAGATATTTTCAATACCTTCAAGATGATATACGTTATATAACTATTCAACTCTTATCGCAAAATTGTCAAGCGTATACAGCTAAAAAGAACATTTTTTTAGCCGCATACGCTTGACAATTATGCGACATGAGTTCTAAACTTATATTTTATACTATATTTATCTGTGTGTCCTCTTGATCAAAATTTTGATATCTCGTACCGTTCGAAAGTTATCACCAACAAACTCATATTTCACTAAGACCCCATATTACCAATAATAAAAATGTGTTGATTAAGAGGCCGCAGGCGCTCGTATTTCACGCCGCAAACTCTCACGGCCGTAATTTTTGAGATATCAATATGATTGTTTTTCCATTCTGATAATTGAAAAACGAAGGTTATCGCATTCACAGAATTTTGAACAAAAAATTTGTAATTTTTCAAATTCTTCAAATGGAAAATGAAAAAATTTCTAGTTTACGAAAACCTAGATACATATTTTTGAATACCGAAAAAAATATAGACTTTGAAATATATAAAAAGTGTGAGTAAGGAATTAACGGCGTTTACGTGAATATGAGTTCGGCGGGCTAGTCTATGGGTTGCGCCTAGCACACGATGCATGTTAAACTCGAGTCTGAAGCAAGCGAACAACGAGCCCGTGTAGAGCGCCTGCAGCCTCTTAAGCTAATTTATTAATTAAGGTACAAAAATACCATTGGTAACCAAGGGTAATAACAAGCTAATCCATTAATCATCGCTTAATCAATAAACGTATTATTCGTAAAACGGGACCTAAATCGACTCCCACGCGCTCTTAAACATGCAAGACGTTTTTTATGTACTTATATGATTCAATATATTAAATTTTCGATTTATTAAACAATCCTATTTACAAGCTGAATTATTATTTCAGCTTATATTGTACAATACTTGGATCGTATTGAAATTCTTGGAATGGAAATCGTACAAACTTTTTTGGAACCCATCACAAGAAAGATTCATCGATTCGCATATCAATTCCTAAATAGCCAGAAAGTATGTTCATCGGAGGACTGAGAGATTTAATTTAATTATACGCCTAAACGGAGTACCGTGCTACTGTTAGGTCTGACGTATAATAGCTATAGACTAAGTCAATAATCAAATTTTGTGTAAGTAAAGCCTGGAAAAGCTGAATACTATGGCATCATTTCAAAGCACTTAAACTTGAAGCACAGAATATACGTTGGCCTATACAGGACGAGACAAGTTTGGGGTTCCAAAGAAAGTTTGCTGTAGAATATTTCCCGGTTCTCCACGCAGTATTCAATTAGATTAAAAGTAGCGTTTTGATGGAATTGATTCACGAACAGTATAACATAGACCGTATAGCTGAACTCGATTCTGAAGCAAAAGACTAATTACCGGTGTACTTCAGCGTGTTCATCATTTGAGCAAACTGAGTTTCCACAACTCAGTTTACTCAAATGTGTAAAAGCTGAAACAGTATTTTGCTTGTTACAAACATATAATTCAACTAACACTATTCAAGTTGAAAGAGATGATCAGGTTTCTAGGTTAAATAAGCTTTATTGAGCTTAGATTACGACTATAAAATGAAGCAAATGAATATGCCGTTGTTCGATTGACAAGGTGAGAAGACGTAAATATTTTATTCAAAATATCTCCATCGACTAACGTAAAGGTCTAGTAAAGCTAGGCAACATTATGATACCCTAGAAAACAAGCAAGATTGTAACCTGTGTGGCAGAAAATCAATATTTTATAAAGTTGAATTATATTTTCATTTAATTTGACATCAAAATTTTCAATCAATTGTTGTCAGAGCAATTCTTTGGTATAGTTGATGTCAATCAAAAAACAACATACAGAGGAATAAAGATCATAGCTCGTTTGTTCAGCTATACAGTTCATGATAACAAAATATGAATAAAGCCACTACAAATTAGGCATGGAAAAATATTCCATCTAGTCCGTTATCGTACTCAGTTAGAGCACCACTTTAAAACTGAAATCAAGTCGGGCGTGGTTCGTCCCGAAGAAGGTATGGGTTTAGGTAAACGTCACTCAACAATTTCATTATCACCCACTCATTCGCACCTTCATATACTTGGCTGTTGATGGGGTCGCTAAGGATCATTAAATAGGATGGAAACAATCTCTGAAACGATGATCACGTGTGGTAACAAAATAAAATGCTACTCCAAGTTAATCGTAGGTCTACTCACTTAGATACTATACCAAATTCTATATCATTTGCAAGAAATGTCCTGAAATTCATCACCATCTAGATATCTGAACGTCTCAAAAACACTTTAAATATATATTAAAATAATATAATAGATAATAATTTATAGAGTTCATTTCTCGCGTTGAATCAATTCGTATATCAATCGCCCGACATGGAGTTGAATTGCCCATCGTCAAGTGACAGTAACGTAAGTGCGAATAAGAACTGCATTCATATTTTTAAATTAAACGTCCATCTTCGTAACGAACAATGAGAAATGAAATGTGATATCATACTGTGTTTCACTTCAGAACTGGTATTGTCTGGAATTAGGTCGACTCAAACCCTTCACTTGTTATACACAATCACGCTCAATAACTCAGAAAAACCCGGCACCTCCACCATAACTGAAACAACTTTCTTATGTTTCTCAATCTGTGCCATCAGCATTATTAAAACATGGCGGTCAAGCGGGACTCGCACGAGATATTTTAAACTATCCCAAGGCTAATTGAAAAAAACGACAAGCAATTTGATAACGAAGAAATTATATACACAATTAAACTTAATATGATAATCGTGATTATAAACGTGTCTTTATGAAAACCGTGAATATTATCGAGGTGACATTGATTCTTTAAAATAATTCGTTGTTCCCCAATCAAGGCTAATTATAGAATAACTACTCATTGGGACAAAAATTTGTAAATCACAGTGAAATATTTTGTATTTGCATATAACACTATGTCTTGAATGTTGATTGTTTTACATTTGCATTCCGAGACGTTGGATATATTTACTGATCGTCCTCTTGTTTCAGAATTACAAAACGGAATTTGTACAAGCAACAGTTTAATATAACATATTCGGGTGTTAACTGCCGCCCTCCAATGATCCACTGATCACATTAGAAAATGAAGTCACCGTTGGGGGGGGGGGGGTTCAAGGCCTGAATCAGGCTTGGGTTTTTGTAAACGTCTTTTCACTCATCATCACATCATGGTTTCGTTATCACCTACTCATTCGTACGCCCAAATAATCCTGCTGTTGGTGGGGTCGTCAAACAAATTGTTTATTTGGATGTTTTACCAATTTTCTTCGCTTAATTCAAAAGTAGATATATAGAATTGTGATCGAAAACAAAGTATCGTAACAAGCAAAATTAAAAAGTCGTATATCACCGAAACTAACGTATGTATACCAATTCCACCCCTCAGGTGTCAAAACTCGTCGCAAAATAGCCTAGAAGTAAACGCGCCGAAAACTCAGAACATTTAGGCCTATTCATCCTTTCTTACGACCTCGAAAACTTGATACAAAGTCTTTGTTCTCCCATTAGGCCTCAGGCTAAGAACGAAACGGTGAGATGGTTCAAACGGGGCACCACAAGGGCGATCTAACCACCCCGAAAGGAATCATTAATATTATTCAATAATCATTCAACAAATTGAAAATAGAGAATTGCGAATACAATTCAAACTCTCTACTGTCAAAATCCAAACACACATACAACTAAAACAAATGCTATATAGTTTTCAACTGTACGAATGTTATGACGTATGGACCTTTGTGTTGGGCATAATGTTAACGTTCATGGTCTCTCTCGTGGTTGAGGCTATACGGCAAGCAGACTCGGCGTCTATGTAGAAGGACCTAACCGAGTATCGATCCTCGTACCCGCTGAGCAAGCAAGCAACCATCGCTCGGTAAGAGTAGAGTCTCGTGGCCAAACCCTCTCTCACAACTGACAGTGGCGGGCGGTAATAAAGACATTTTCCAGGAGTTATACTATGCCTTCCTTTTCCAGATCACTCGTAGCAGCTGATGAATACGAATTTAATAAGCAGTACACGGTCTTCTCGATACGAAATAGGGGGGGGGGGGGAGAAGGGGGGCGAGAAGGGGCAAATAGTTGTCTAGTAATTGGTAAAATTAAACTTTAAAATGACTCACTTGCTTTTTATGAATTATTGTGTATGGACGATATTAGGTCAGAATTCATCCTTGAGAGAAAGAAGTTTTGTTTTTGCAATTGAGGGCATTTTCACTTGGGAGGGGGGAGGGGGGGGGAGGAGGGAGGGGGGATATTTTTCAAACGTTCAAGATATTAAATATTTTAGATAATTGGATTACAACAATGATTGATAAATAATACTAAAATTTGTACGAGTATAGCCATTTTGAAGAAATGATGACATATTGAATCCATTTTTTACATAACATTGATGACGAAAAAGTTGAAAGAAAATACTTATTTATGCGTCTATACTTGCGGCTGGTACTATATTATTGTATACATGTCCATAAAAAGCGAATTTGAAATCAGGTCACGATATTTTTTAGTATGTCCAATTGAATATTCCTTACTATTAATAATTTGATTGATACCCCATATGCACTTGATGTTTCACTAAGCACTCTATATGTTACAGATATTTAGATTACCCACTTATTGTGTATACTTACATGAACATAAATGCCTAACACTATATCGTAATACTAGAACTTCAATTAGCTAGAACTTGGAAAATGCAGTACCTGGCCAGTAAAATGGCCTACCTGCATTGTTGAATGAGCGTGAGACTCTTATACAATACATCAGAAATATTATGCCCATTCATATTGGATATTAACGACGCAATGTAATGATGATTGTAAAGATCTATTTGCGTCGGTAAATAAGTAATATCATGGAAACATGAAGAGAAATGTTACTTTATGACAGGTGTTTTGAAGGAACCGGTCGTGGCCTATTGTTACGAAGCCATCCCAATGTTCACCTAATAATGATAGAGAATAAACACGGCAATCCTGTGGTCAGGATGGTCGACCATGGCGGGACTCGAACCCTGATCTTCCGAATGACGTTTCAGCGTATACCTGGTCCGTATACTCAGTTCGCTCCATTTGAACAATAAACGCTTTTCTTTGTACCTGTCCCTTGTTCTTAGTAGCTTCATCTGTTGAGCATTTTATTGATAATTTGTGACCAGGATTTTCTTTTCTTTCCCTTTGAAAAAAAGATGGACCAAATGACTCACAAATTTTAAATGTGGATCACCGACGATTTTTCCAGCTTTTTTTTCAATTTGAAAATGGTTTAACATTTTTGAAAATATGTTATGTGTGAAATCTATCGCTGTTCAATGAAACTGACAACAATGTCCCCCAGTAATAAATTATCCAAATTCAATCTTTGTTTGTTATCCAGTTTGCTGTAACGCTGAGCAACTATTGCTACTTGTTTGTCATACTCGACAGAAATAACTATAATATTACAATAAATGAAACCTGCACAACAATCACCAAAAACACTAGGCATAGCATTGAAAAACGATCGAAAGAGATTCGCATATCGCTCTCTTTATAAAACTGCACCACTAAATTTTGAGCTCCTTGGACATTCAAAAGCAGTTATTCAGAACGCTTTTTTTATCGGCCGCGATACAAGATATACATTTACAGCGTCGTTCTATTTTTATCGGACATCCAAACAAGATATCTTGAAATATATAAAGAACAATGTTCAGACACGGTGACGAAAACTCAGTCACATTGTTTCCAGAACAATTTCCCAGGGGAGACAAACGAATGAAGAAACCGAGTAGAAGTTATCGAAGCTTGAACAAGTCCTCCGGTCACTCAGATTAAAGAAAATTGTGAAAGTTAGAGATGTTAGACGAATGTGTAACAATAAGTAAAATAACCCATTTTATTAACCGTGTCTGATACGTATGGATTTTTCCTCAACCGATCAGCAAAATCTAAATTTTTCTTTTTTGCGCAATGTTATCGAAAGCAACATTAATTGTGACGATCCACAATTATCAATTTATAAAAAAAATGAAACTGTTTGTATCTTGAATTTTATATGTGATATGAAAATAGTTATCTCGAACATTTCATAGGCGTTAATATTATATTCTCAAAACGTTCCAATCATCAAAATGCAGTCATTCATAAGTTGCAATTGCATTAATACTTCACTATAAAAATAAAGTATATATAATGCGTTGTAAAATGAGCGAGAATAAGGTACGGTACGGAATAAAGGAACTATACATTCAAATCATCTACCTGTGAATATCTGGGATTTTTTTACATATCATCTTGTACCTGTCAATTAATTCAAGTGAATATTTGTTCTGAAAAATACATTCCCTCTTTATTAAAGCTCATCCGATTCATGTACCAATTTCTTTTTTTAATGCTGCTTAACGACCCCACCAACAGCTAGGTTATACGGGGGTACGAATGAAACGATCAAGTGATGATATAGATGAAAGGACGTTTACAAAAACCAATGCCTTTATGCGAGACTCGAACCCGTACCCAACCCAACTCCAGTTTCTACCGCAGTAAGCGATAGTTGACTGAGCCACGAGGGCGACTACTAATTTCATTAATATTTTTCAATCTAGTTTTAACGTTCTTAGTTGAATTCTAGAGTTTATATTCAAGCTAATTAAATGCAGATACGTCACGTTAGACACGATTTACATTTTCGATATACGAAGAGAGACTATGAAGAAATTGCTGACACCATTTTCACGGTACGATCACTGCAAGTCACTACACGGCTCGATGTGTGTAAAAAGTCCGGCAATCCACCACTGACACATGCCAAAACGCAGCCCCCAAAAGCCACCTCGACCCACAGCCCATCTTCTTTCATACGGCGTATCCAGTCAACGTGAACGAGCAAGAGAACGAACAAAGAGCCGAAATGGTCATATTAAAGTCGTCTTGTAGATTATTAAGCAAATCGATTCCAACAAACATCTTTTGTTTCGTCAGAAGTGATGAAAAAATTAAGATACGGTAACGGCAATGTTCATAACTTTAATTGTATTTTAAAAGAAGATAGTACGACAATTCAGACGTGAAATGTCAAGTCGCCTTCCTGGAGTTACTCACCCCTGTATGTTTTATGCTATATATGGAAACACACACGATGACCGACGAAAAAGTGAAAATATATTTGTGGATGTATACTGCTTTTAGTGTACCTGTGAGACGTACAGGAATAGTTTACCTCCCTGATAATATACCCCCCTCCCTCCCCCGGGAAACAAACACTAGTGAGCTGTGAACTGAAATCTTGATTCATATGTACAGGCAACTATCATTAGCACCCCCCTTTAACTCAAATCATGATTTATAACCATTCCTAGTGCTGTGATACCCCCGTTCAACTGAAACCATGAGTTAAGGGTATAGGGTGTACCATTTCCAGTGCTGCGATACGACAATTAAGGTGAAGTTATGCATTATGGGTATTTGCACATCCCCAGAGTTGTGGACCCCCCCCCCCCTCCCATTTAACTGAAATTATTATTTGTATACATAGGTATCTAGGGTAAACCATCACAAGGGCTCTCATACCCCCGTCACATTAAACAGGTTTTGAATAGGGGGTATAAGATCCCGAAGGGGGTACATGTGTGCACCACGGGGGGGTATCAAGACATTATAGCTGGAATACAGAAGGTATTAGAACATGGGGGTAGACCCTGCGACACCGGTAGTGATGACAAACTTCATAATTGTATATTGCTTTTCACAATTTTCCTATATATAAATTGAATATTAATGAGATCGCAGGTGTGTACATTTGGAACAAACTAGAGAACCAATATTTGATGCGCATGATACTGACTATTGTTGGATGACGATAATGATTATTGCACGTTATTTTCATGCGCCTGTTCTTTTGTACCATCAGCCGAAAAAGTACGCTTCACCAAGACCGATATTATCATAATGGTATGAATAATGCATCGCGTATTATGACGATAATAAAAACAACTATAGTCATGAAAATCTAAATAACCGTACAACACATGTCGGCTATTCATAAAACTACATATTACATTGTAGATTACAGATTCATGAAAATGTCAAACAAAAATTTTTGACGGTCAAGCAGACCGAAAACATGATGTGTTTTCAGAAATGTTTCATATCAAGGAATAAAAAACAGTCACTTTAAATATACACGCAACCATTCGATTCATTTCATAACTCGAAAAGTTTCCTAAAAATAAAACTGCTTCGAACTTAAATTTGTTTTGTTAATCAAGTTGCATGCTGAAGTTTCATAAAAGAGAAAACATTTTTTTCCGAGCTAATGCTGATGCATTTTTAAAAGTACGTTAGTTAGACATTGGGGAATATTGTCTAGCTGAGAAGTCTGTGCGTGCTGTGAATGTTGTGGAAATAATCTCACATAATTGCACAACACATGCAGCTCACACCTGCGGCGTGTTCGAGCAAGGTCCCAGGCGAGTATGTGGCTCACTATTAAAAATTGTTTTCTTTCATTTAGGTGAAATACAAAGGAAGCAAAATAATCTGTCAAAGAAAATTAAATTTCTCATCACGTCCGAGTTGTAATATGATTAATCTCTCAGGCGAGGAAAAACAGAAAAGAAAAACTTGACGACATAGAAATAAGGAAAGGCAATTTAGAGAATGTTGAAATTTCCAACCTATAGAACGAAAAACGTGGGATTGAAATGTGTCCGGGCGGATATGTATATAAATTATAAAGTCGAATCTTTCAAACATTAGATGACAGAGATTCGTTGTCTGCAGTTTCATCAAACAACGTCTATAATACCACGCAATCTTGCATGATATTTGTAGAAAGGCGACAAGAATAGTGTGTGGTTTGACTGTTCAAACCATGAAAAACTGTAAAATACATGTTACGGCGGGGAGAAAAATATTCATCAGTAAAAAAAGGTAACTATAGACAACGAGATTTATGTATTCATTCTGTGGCAGCAAAATTAATTGACATATTTCTTGAAAACACACAAACCTATGAAGATCTTTCATTTACCCGTAGTTTTCATTTCAAAAAATATAAAGGCAATCAAAAATATGATAAAAAGGGAATTTTCTATGAACTGAAAATGTCTCCTCTAACCTAACCATTGAATGAGTTGAACAGATAAATGAGTTGAATAGACGAATAAGTTAATAAGTCCACTTATTTCACTCTTTCAGTAAAAAACCCAGCATTTCTAATCAAATAAAATTAAATGATTTCATTTAAATTAAATAAGGTGGGGGGGGGGGAATTACAAACGAGGATCATATTGAACGCCCTGAACGTAGGCAACACAAGTTACAGCACTGAAAGACTGTGTAACCTATACCCATAAATCAAAAAGCCCATCAAATGGGTGCAAATGGGCGAATTATCGTTGTTTTCTTTTGTACAATATGTTTAAATGTACTATTACATATATTTATATAAACCGAAATGTCACTTAAAATGATACATATCACATAGATATATTGTGTATACATGATACTGAAGAGAACTGAACTAAGAATTAGCTCAAGGGCTTCTTTTCAGGTTTTCTTTTAATACAAATAAAATAAATTAATAAATACCTATGCAATGTTTCTACTCATTTTGTTGGCACTTATATCTACAGACATTTTAAAGTGTGTAGAATCCAACTTTTTAAAAAATGTGGTGGCTTATAATAAATATTAGGCTTACATGAAAATATTGTACATTTTAACTCAAAAATGTGTCAGTTTTACAAAAATTAATTATGGAACTCAAAGAAGCTTAGGCCTATAGATAATAAGAGCTTATGGACCTCATTCTCAGCTATCATTCACAGTTCACGTTGATATATCTTCCAGCACAATCTATGTGAAGGGTTTAAAAGATTGGGGACTGGGACAAGGGGTAAAGAGGGGTGGTGGTAGTGGTGACGAAGGGTGCAGAACGCAAGGTGGGGGTGGGCCAGCTGCGGATCAATAGCCCAATGCTATGAAACCCCATCTCTGCTACCCAGCCTAGAGGCTCCTAAATACCACAATCCTATCATAACAATTTCACTAAATAGACCAGCCACTTGTTGGGATAACTCGGTGGCTGTCACAATCAAAAGGCAAGGCCTTTAGATGATTGAATTACTTCAATTTGCATGTATATATAATAGTAGAATTGTATTGAAAACAAATAGTACATAACATAAGTTATTCACTGCACAACTACAAACTCTTTACAAGCACTGTACACTCGTCAGCCTGATATTTTCAATGCAAACAAATTGTGGTCAATTGAAATATACTGGTACCATATAATCAGAGGATAGAAGATTTTATTTTGTTAAAATTATCTGTAAAAAGTAATCTTTGGGAGTTCTTCATTATAAGTACTTGGTTGAAAAGACGAAGAATAAAATTACCGTATGGAAGTAATAGAATACAAGCATCTTTGATGGAGTCCGAAATGAAGAGGGATTGGTCCTGGTTATTGATGTGACTGTGGTCTGCCTAGCTCTCAAAATGATGTTAAAAAACAATTTTTTTTTAAAATATAGCATACATACTCACAAATAGGCTATCGTACTCTAACTGAATTTACTCATGAAATGAAGTCAGATTCTATTCTATTATAAATGTCTACTTACATTTTCCTCCACAGTTTTCTTGATTTTGGCGCTAGCTTCGCTCACTGTTTTTCCAGCCTTATTCACAGCCGAATATAAGAAGCTGCCTATGGACTTCGCTCCTTGCATTGCTTTTGTTGAAACTGAAACAATGAAAAGAGCCATCTATGTACAATGAAAGTTACATACGGAATGTGAAAAGCCCTGAGAAGAATAAATAGTCATTTAATTACCAGCTGCTCCTGCGGCAAATGCTGCACCCCCTTCTTTATCTTCTCCTGGAGTTCCTGGTTCAGAAACTGGTGCATCACTGTCGGCTCCACCAGTTGCGCTGTAAACAACAAAATTGGAACTTAAAAAACAAGCTTGCAATTATTAAATCATGAAATGACTGTCTCTTATACAATAGGACAATGATATGCACCTTGAATCGTCATCCTCCTTATCTTTCCCTTCGCCAGATCCTTTGGCAGGTTTCTCAGTTGCTAATGCTTCGACCTCAGGCACCAGATTGGCAGGATCTGTTGCCTCTGCAGTGGGTTCGGTCTTTCGTAAACCGGGGACTCCGGAACTTAACCATCCTGTCATTTGGCTCTTTACGTTTGAAAGCATTTCCAGCTTGCTAGCTTTTGTAGGGCTGTAATCAAGAAGAGAAGCAGAGTTCATTTTAATTGTATGCATAGAAACACAATGAAATATTTCTGATGAAGCTAAGGCCTATTCTTGGATTTCTGGAAGGCTTGGTTATAACCCTACCTTGCATCTTTTTTGTCCCCTGGAGAGTTAATACCAATATCAGCATCTGTCACAGGAGACAGAATAGTATCCTCTTCTGTTTTCGGTAGCTCTCCTTCCTTTTTAGCACCACTACCCATCCAGCTACTCACTTGGTTAGTAAGTCCCGAAAACATTTTTAGTTTTGTTAATGATTGCACTACTACTATAGAATTGACAGATAGAATCACTTATTAACACTGGTTTACTGCGTACATCCTCGCAGGCCACTTTCCAGCTGACAACTAATAAATCCTATACTAGCGCTCGTAGTATGAACTATTTTACTTGACTCCGCCCACCATGTCAATAAAAGTAGTTCACAACTCGCGCGGGAAAAACTAGGTTATTCAATATAACTTCAACATGCTAATACTGTTAGTGTTTAGGCTAACAGTATAAAAATTCAACAATAGACTTCTGTCAAGTGACGTCACTCTTTGTTGAAAGAGACAGACAACAATGTCCACCAGTTGGAATTGACCAATCAGAATATTTGATAGTCCACCAGTTCGCTGTATTGCCATGGTAACGATTGTTTAACTAACCAGCAATACAATAAATTACACAAATGTATAATCAATCATACATAAGGCCTATAGGCTCATGTCACGTAACAAATGACAAACAATCGTTACTATAGCAATACAGCGAACTGGTGAACAATCAAACATTCTGGTTGGCCAATTCCAACTGGTGCACATTGTTGTGTGTCTCTTGTAACAATGGGTGACGTCACTTGACAGAAGCCTATAAACAAGAAACACCAGTGTTGTCAACAATAAGATTGTTTGGACTTTGGATTGCTGATATGCTGAATATTTACTAGGCAAACGCAACATAGGCGTTGTAAGATGAGCGAGATATCTGAATAAGGTTTAAAAGTCGTTATAGTAGTTCTACCCTTTCTACTTTATCGAGTCTGGTATTCTTCACACCTTGATGTGTATAAAATATCCTTCATTGTTGGGCAAATATTGAATCTAAAAAGCAGTGAATATCGACCAATAACCTAAATCTTCATTTGCTTCATTTATTTCCACAATATTTTCATATAATAATTTGTATATGCAAATAATGTTATTTCTGTGTTTCTTTTGTTAACTACTCAAAAATGAATAAAGACTAATTATTAATATATTTGATAAATAAAAACAGTTATTTAATTATTTTCTCTGAAATGGCTAGTTCAAATTGCATACAAAATCGTGATAATGTGTATCATTCATGTGTACACAAACACAGAAAATTTTATTTCATTTGGAGAGATTTTATTTTTCAAATTTTCTTGCTCAGCCTTTGAGATGATATTTTTCAAAATCGGTTTGACCGATTCATTCCCAAAACTATACAGTTTTAACTTGGATGAGTTTGCATGTACAAAAATCAGTCAAACCCTGCAACCTGTGCAGCGCCCACAAAAAAAAAACACACAGACAAAGCCCTATAAGAGTGGGATGGAATCTTTGCTTACGCTTATCTAACAATATGAAAATGTAAATAAATAAGATTATGAAAAAGATTGAAATGAAGTTATAATAAATTGGATACTGAATTACAGTGTTCCTATGATGTCATAATAGTCTTCAGCTGAAAAAAATGAAGCAAGTGTGTCTTATTCAAAATAGCGTCATGATTTGTCTGAAATAAAAACCATCAAAATATGCAAATCCAGACAAGAAAGAAGAAGGAAGAAGTCTTATTCAATCATCAATTATTAGTTATTAACTATTATTATGATGTCACGAATACCATAATGGGTGCCCCGTGATGAACACAATATCCAACTTTTTGTACATATAGGCCTACTCCTTTACCGAAAGTGTAGGCCTGTCTTCTGTCTACAAGTAGAACCATTATATTGCAAGAATGGAGTCAAGATCAGTTTAAAAAATGTGAAAAACGAAATTATAGGCCTTCACTCACTGTTTCTTCTGTTTCTGCTGTCAGTAATGGTGATGCTGACTATTGCCTAATGTGTAGGCCTATGTAGGGGAAAGATCGAGATGTGTTTGGAATGGGGTCTTATAACTACCAATATAAGATTTGATGTAGGATGACTACTAGATTGCCAATCACTTTCTCCTTTGAAAAAGTAATTAACCATCATAGGAGTCGAATATAATATTTGTATATTATGGTGAAATGGTTGTAAAATGAACTGAAACAGTAGTACATGATCAAGAATCACGACTTCCAATCTCACATTTTTTCCCATTCAATCCTCTTTATTTGTTTCGATTTCGATTGAAAATAGAGAGTTTCACTATTTCGATCGATTATTACAAACCGCTTTAGAAACTGTTTAGCGTGGGTTTGAGTCCCGCATAAGGCATGAGTTTTTGAAATTGTTTCCATTTCACCTGCACCTCCCCAAATAACCTAGCTGTTGGTGGGGTCATTAAGGTCTAACCTCCATTACCTCATGGACATGAAAAAAAATATGATTTTTTGTCAGTCAAATCGTTTTGATGTGCTCGATAATAATATCCAACCAGATGATAGGCTAACTGGGATAAATTTTGAGTTATAATCACTTCAAATACTGGATGTTTCCCTACCATTCAACACCCAACCTTCAAATTTCATGCGTTTTTATTATTCAACAGATCATTAAAATATACTAAAAGTAATGACATTCAATCAAAAAACTTGTTTTATTATAGATGAAGATGTTATGAATGGAATTATGCAAAAATAAATATAGGTACCCATTCTCATTTATGAATCACTCATTTTAAGAGGAAAAATAGTTGATTTTTCACCAAAATGAAGTCAAAATAGCTACTTAATATTTCATTCAAGCACTGTAATTTCAGCCAAAAAAATATAACAGTTTTTCTGATGTAATTTCAATTCAAGAATACACATGTTCAATAAAGCTTTACTAAAATTTCCCCAATGTAGAAAATAATTTCAAAATTATTTTTAGACTCTGCTGACCAAACGGCTGTTAGACTTTAAGCAAACAATAATCATGATCTATATAAATAAGTTTTGAAAAATATATAAACATAGGCCTATAGGATTGTATACATTGATATGAAAAAAGACCCGACATTTCCTAAACCAAGTGAGTCAATGGGCCTGTCATTAGAAAAATCGAAGCAATCATGCAAAAAGACTCAAGTCGGTGTTGAATTGAAGATAAGTAATCAATATTAAATTTGATGAAATAAAAAAATTCAACAAAAAGAAAAAAAGAAATTAAAACAAATATCATCAGTACAAGAAATAGGTAGAGGAGAAAGAAGAATTGAAGATAAATATTAGTGCGGAAGATGTTTTCCCCCCAGTACAAATGATAAAATTGCATATAATCCCAAAGGCCTAAATTTTATTACAGTAGTTTACTATAAACAGTTTGAGAAGAGAGTTGTCCATTGTTACTTTGTTTTTCATCGGTGAACAAAGACTTCGATATAAGAAATTACTTTGAAAAAATATGTGTCCATATAAGATGTCGCAGATTATCAAATATTCAATCACTTACCGATCTGCATGAGTATGTAATAGATTCAAGATTATCAGTATTAAAACCAGCTCCTCGAAGCCAACTGCAGCAGCCAACCCCAAACTTACCTCCTACATAACTGACCTCCATTCTTATGCCAACAAGACAAAGTCCAGCATAATGTCACAGTCATCCTGCCATGCTTCATCGCCATCCGTCAGCGAAAACACCAAACTTGAGACAATCAATGCTAGGCCAGTCGTCAGCAAAAACACTAAACAGGTGCAGCATCCTAGTAACCCCATTCAAACCACACCAACACGTCAATCTGGATCTGATTCTCGGAGGGCACTCTCCGGAGCCCTCATTATCGGCGACTCCATGCTCCGCCACGCTGGTCAGTACTGCATTAATCTAGGCCACACAGTC
Organism: Brachyptera risi; assembly: GCA_964007535.1. Taxonomy (NCBI): domain Eukaryota; kingdom Metazoa; phylum Arthropoda; class Insecta; order Plecoptera; family Taeniopterygidae; genus Brachyptera; species Brachyptera risi. The sequence continues at coordinate 36,073,838 of OZ023329.1, read as the reverse complement.
CGATTCATGCCTGGTATTACGACTGATCAGGTATGCCATATCATGAGTAGCCCCACGGATCAAAATAATCCAAAGTTACCGCTCAATCCAAAGACCATCGTTTACCATGTCGGGACTAACGATGTCAAGAGATATAAATTTGCAGAAGAAATCATGGGCAATTCCTATGATCTTGTATATCACACAAAACGCTTATTCCCTGATGCAAATATTGTGGTTAATGGCATCATTCGTAGGAGGGACACAAACTACCACAGAATCATGCTTATAAACGACAATCTGCATTGGATGTGTTCTGCACTTGGCGTTAAATTCATTGATCCCAACACCTGGATCATGGACGGTGACCTCTGCCAGGACGGCCTACACCTCAACAAAACTGGAGCATATAAGCTAGGCAAACTCATAAATGACACTATCAATAAAATTTCAATCTTTCCGGAAAACTATTAGAAACTGAGCAGAATAGTCTCCATCTCTCCATAGTTCATCAAAATATCCAGTGTATTAGCAACAAAACTCTGGAACTTGAGCTATTTCTTCACACCCATAACTCCATCGACGTCATCTGCCTAAGCGAACACTGGATGAAAGAAGATGAGGAAAAACATGTTTCCATATCCGGGTACTCGAAAATAGCGACCTACTGTAGACGTATTATGTCACATGGAGGAGTCTGTATCTTCACTAAATCAGACCTTAGTTCTAAATTCAAAATCACGGAAAGAGTTGACCTCTCACGCAGAAACAAGGAATTAGACTTTGAAGTTGTAGGCCTGGAACTTAACACGATAGACACAACTACTAAACTCCTCTCATCAAGTATACCACCAATCATCATCATAGCCCTTTACAGATCCCCAAATGGTGACATCGACTACTTTCTACAATCTCTAGAGGTCACTCTACATCAACTTACACGACGAAAATCTACTCTAATAATCTGTGGCGACTTCAACATCGACTTTTCAAGTACATGCCCAAAAACAACGAGGTTAAAAAATCTGATTATTTCATTTGGCATCTTACCTTGTATAAACCAACCAACAAGAGTAACGCAGACATCTGCTCGCTGTATTGACAACATTCTCACCAACCTGTCTTCCGAAAGCTTCTCAGCCTTGGTATTTGAGCCTAATCTAGCTGATCACACAGCACAGCAAATGAATATCAATCTGGCTCACGAACTACCCAAACGCGAAGCTCAATACGCACCTAGGAGAAGTTTCAAGGAGGAAAATATATCTAAATTCACACAGTTACTCTCAGGGGAGTCCTGGGAGAATCTACTGAATTCAAATAATACCGACCAATCATTTCAAATCTTTTTAGACACTTTTCTAACACACTTCGAATCCTCTTTTCCCGTTCAATTAAAAAAGGTCACACACAAGGACAAAAAAACAAAATGGATAACCGAAGGCATACTTATATCAAAACTCAACTTGAAATCTCTCTACAAATTAAAACAGGAAACTAATAACAGAACTGTATGCAACTACTATGCAAAATATAGATGTGTTTATAGGAAGACGATCAGAGCTGCTAAAAAACTTGCAAATGACTGTTATATATCGAACGCTAATAATAAAACTTCAGCTACATGGGAGATAATCAATGATGCCACTGGCATGAAGACTACAAAACACCAAATACATTCGATTCAAAATGAAGAGGGCGAAGTGCTGACCGATCACTCTGCAATTGCTAATGCATTCAACCACTTCTTTACTAATATTGCCAAAAAACTTGTTTCTCATCCCAACCACAACCCATCTTCATCAAATGGCCACTTGGGTTCCACTTCCAACCAACCACGTTCCTCTATATTCTTAGCGCCGACCAATGAGGAAGAAATACGGAAAGCTGTTCATAATCTGAAAAATAGCTCTGCACTCGATACCTACTCTGTCTCCACTTTGCTACTCAAACAGTGTATCCCGTTCATCTCCAAACCTCTCGCTCATTCCTTCAACTTGTCGTTAACTTCAGGAACATTTCCTATGCAACTTAAACCTGCCCTGGTAATACCAGTATTCAAGGCTGGTGATGCAGAGTCTCTCTCCAACTATAGACCGATATCCCTACTACCTGCATTCTCGAAGATACTGGAATCAGTTATGCACAAGAGACTAGCAAGCTTCCTAGCATCTCACGACTTGCTGACCAAGGCTCAGCATGGCTTTCGCAAGGGCCGATCTACAAGCTCTGCAATCAATGAACTAATTAGAATCATTTCACAAGCATTTGACAACAGGGAAAAAATTGCGGGTATTTTTTGCGACCTAAGCAAAGCGTTTGATTGTGTCAACCATACCACCCTACTCCAAAAGCTTCACTTCTACGGGATAAGAGGCACTGCAAACACATGGTTCAACTCTTACCTCTCTGGAAGATCCCAATCAGTTTTAATCAAATCTAAATTTGCTTGTTCCCATTCAGACTGGGTCAAGGTTGAAAACGGTGTACCACAGGGATCCATACTTGGCCCTTTATTGTTCTTAATATATATCAATGATTTACCCGTCTCAGTAGTTGATACTCACCTCATACTTTTTGCCGACGACACTAGTGCTCTCGTAAAAGGATCTGACGAAGAGGAACTCAGTACGAACATCAACAACGTTGTTAAATTACTTGACAGCTGGTTTAAAATTAACCATCTTACTTTAAATAGCAACAAAACTACATTTATCAACTTCAAACTAACATCTGAGCCTGAAGCCTTAACCGTATTCAATTCCACCTCACAACTAAAGCAAACAAATAATACAAAATTCCTAGGTTTAATGATTGACCAGCGACTAAACTGGCATATCCACAGCGAATATATAGCAAAGAAACTACGCTCTGCCAACTACGCTCTACGACGCGCCAAATGTCTAGTCAGCAAATCTGTCCTCAACAATATATATTATGCATACTTCCACTCAATCATGACTTATGGAATTACAGCCTGGGGCAACTCCCCTGCTCTCAAGAGAGCATTCATCCTCCAAAAACAAGCTGTAAGAATTATTACTGGCCACAATCAAAAGAGAAGCTGCCGACCACTATTTAGAAAACTCAGTCTGCTTCCTCTACCTTGCATCTACATACTAGAAACAATATCGTTCATCAAACTCAATTTCAAATCTCATAAAACTAATCAAGACAATCATCACCACGACACCAGGCGCAAAATAGATCTATCAATCCAGCAGCATAACCTCAAAGCATTTGAAAATACAGTTGACTACCAAGGCGTCAAACTGTTTAATAAATTGCCTTCAGAGATAAAGTATATTCAAGATGTTCATAAATTCAAGAGAGCAGTAAAACAACTACTCCTTAAACACTGCTGTTACTCCACACAAGAATTCCTGGAAACATCACTCTAATTAGGCCTAGTTCTTCCATTTCAAAATATGTCATTTCAAAGTTACTATTCTCTATGCTACATTATCATATTATTATAATTTCATTACTATTTTTCTGTTATCACTATTATTACTATAATATTATCAAAATCATTATTACGAAGCTTTACATTTTATATTTAACGTACCCTATTTCTCTATAGGCCTACTCTTGTCTTTTTTTATCACAATAACTATATGAAAATCAATATTGTACATAGCTTTTTCACTTTTGTTATCATTAATATTAATATTTCATAGAATAGTGTCGACAATAGTACAACATTGTTGATGTAGTATGTATACACAATCATGTATATAATACGTGTCTCTAAATCCTGTGCTGTAATGTATAATGAGGATCTTTGACAATAAATACTTATCTTATCTTATCTTATCTTATCTTAATCTATTATTCTATACCGTAAGTTTTTTCAAAGTCCATTCAGAAGTCCAAGACTTGAAGCTGAGAGTAGATATCAATGTAGTATAGCTACGCACCCACGTGCCTGTTATTTATATTTTCAATTTCACAAATTTATTCTGAAATATTTTGAACTATGTGAATGATATGCATTCAATTATATTTTGGTATTTTAGCCAATAATTATTACCTCAATTTATCAACTAACAGATATTTTTAGGTGTGAAATTATCGATAATCAGTATCACAAATGTTTTGATTCATCAATGTCATTATTTGCCATTCAACAGCAACTCTAATATACATATCTTTATAAATACTGACCAGCTTTGCAGGATATTAATTATGATTACGACCCATTTGATTATCCTAGTACGAAATGTTGTTTGATTGTGCACTTGGATGCCTTCATAAAATTATGAAATCTCAAGACTGGCTTTAGGAATTCATACATTCATTAGGCGGCCTAATATTGAACCTACAACGAAAAAAAATTGAATGTGTTTTTTGTGTCACAATTACATCATTTTTCAGTATTTGTTTAGTTTCAAGAATATAAATGAATTTAAGATGGTCTGAAAAAATGTCTTGTCGTTGTGGGTCGTTACTATGCTCATCGACAATTTGCATCAATTCACTAAACTATTGCAGTACTGTACTCATCTTCAAGGAATATATCAATTCATGACACGATCAAGTAACGGACAGAAAATTCAAAGCCATCACATAGGCCTATTTTCAATAATTTTTTTCCATTCACAAACTACTTGAAAATTTCAATAAATTGGATCCAATGTTTAATCTACTACTTTCTTCTACTTACTACAATCTTCTACTTTCCAAACATCTCCAACCTACAGTGCATGTTTCAGTATTAAATGTTGTTGATTGCATAAATGTTATTCATTGAAGGGTAATTCAAGTGCCGGTACTCCCAGGTGGAAGTACCAAAATGAACACCACTGCCTACAGTCTTCTAATAAAATCCATCTACGACCGTAATACCGGTAGTTTGATTGATGACAACAAAAAAGGCTGAAATTTATTAATGGCAGGACTGGCCTCTTGAAACAAATTAGTAATAAAAAGAAATAATACTGTACTACTAAAAATCTGAATTAACTGATGCACAATAGGCACATATCTCCACAATCAGTGATATTTTCATGATCATTACGTAGAACCTATTATCATTTTCGAAGGGACCAGGGAGAAAAAACCATCCATGCAGGAAAGTGATCCACACAGGATAATTTAACATTGATTGTGGTAAAAAAATTTGATTTGGGGTGAGAAAAAATGAATCATACAAGCAGGAAAACGATAAATCTAGGAACGATGCCTAGAGGTTTCACAATACACACTTTTCAATCAATTTTGGCCACATTTTTTTGTGAGACGGAATCTTTCACACATTCCAGATTAGTGGAGGAATAATAATGTATTCAAATAGGTAGGTAAAGGACAATATCTACAGGTTTGTTTCTTTCAATAAGGTCACACTGCTACTTATTTAGCCGCCGTTTTATGTCTAAATTATTGTTACAATATATAGAAAAAATGACATCAACTACCAAGCCTATACAATTTGCAGTCTATTCTAAAATAAAATAAAGAACTCTATTCACTTAATTTCAGGTGGAGTTCAATTTATCACAACGATATTTAGGTACTCCTTATGTACATTTATTTCTGATTCTCAGTATTCAGACATATATTTATAAAGCATTTGCACAAGTAAATACCAATATTAAATGAGGACCAAGGGTAACCTAGATGAAAGGTTGTAGATCGTAGAAATAAAAACTGCTGTATACGAACGTAACAGGTTAACTTTCAATAAAGCATCGCACAAATAACTTCAATAACCGTGTTTCACGATTCAACTAAAATGTCTTCTTTTGCACTGAGTCCGTGCTCAAATATTAACAATCGAAATAATAAATACAGAGATGGTTAAATTGATAGTATGTAACATAGAGAATGACATGAAGTGATTTATGTTGCATTTTGTTCAACAAAATGTTTGTACAACCATTATGGAGAATCCAACTAAAACTCGTTTTATTCGTTTGAATATTCCAGACTACTTTAAGAAGAATGACGCAATTATGTACTATTTAAAGTTTATTTTCATACATGAAGGTCAAGATAATATAAAATCCATAATTAGAGCATCGTTACCACAAAAAAAAAAACACGTAACAGAGATTTCCCTTGGTGAAAATAAAATATCCAGTCCATTTCTTTCTACTTAGCTTGTATGTATTGTATTTACTACGTATGGTATTCAGCACAATGTCAGCTGCAAGTGGCACCTTCAGTCTCAAAAGTCACACCATTTTTATTCAATTCTTAAATATTTAACTAATTTCGACCGCAACAATATACCAAGAGCACAAAATTGATAATGTCCGGGTGCCTGTGGTAAAATTACATGTTTTAAAATTGTTTCTCTATAATTTTAAATTTTATTAATTTGTCCCTCATTATGACAACTAGATATAATGTATTCAATATTTTCAAGTAACACTTGCACTAGATTATGTAGTAGGTACTTTATTTACTGCATGAAACCATTTTACAAGACAAGGCAATAAGTGCATGAATGTTCTTGAACTAATTCTGAAAATGGGAGACTCTTTGAAAAACGGTAATTCACAAACTTATGTGACAGATTGCGCAATATGTAATAAAGGTAGAAGATTCAACTCAAGTTTCATATCCCAATATATATAATGTACAATAATAAATTGACCTACAGAAAACTGCAAGTAACCGCGAGTTATCATTCACTTACACTAATTATATTAACATTTCTCTAAGATTCTTAAACTTATAAACAAGTTTAGCTCAAGTACGTAACGTGAAACATTATCAACATGGTTCATCTTTGCTTAGGAAAGTCAGTTTGCATGAAACAATAAAATTCTGACACATTTCTGTAAAATGTCTTGTTTAAAGCACTTGTTAAGCGCCACATGGAATACCGTACGGTGCACTAAGTGTTTGTGGGTTACGAAGCCACTCTGTGGGGCATTTCGGGGTGTGGCCTCGAGCACTGGAACAGAACCCTGGAGATTATCGACGCAACTTGTTGGTCCAGTATTTGGCTCATGACTAACGCGAGCAGTCGTTGTTCTTGCTGTAGGAAAAGAGGTCTATTGTCGGGATGTCTCGCTAGATGTAGTAGGGTGCCGGCAGCCCTCCGTAACATGTCAAGGCTCGTTCCCATGGAATCGGGATTATCTCGCAACGCACCAATGCCATGTTGGTTCGCTACTCCCAAAGCGCTTGCTTCCGCTTGTTCGACAAACGCAACTAGCAATGACACGCAAGGACTTTGTAACGCTACCGTACGTGCCACGCCACTGTCAGCTGCAGCCAGATAATGTAGAAGATTCACGGCAAACTCTCGTAACACTTGTTCTTCGCTACGGCTGAGGAATTTTGTGAGGACGCCACAAAGTCTCTCTAGCCTTGAATAGGGAGGTGTTGCTATGACAAGGTCTACATTTGCATCAGTGACACACAGTTTGCACAGTGCCTCGAGGGCAAGTCGTTGCGGGGAGAGAGGGGAGGAAATACCGACAGTGGGGAAGGGATCTTGGCCATGAGCAGCTGGACAAACAGCCCAATGAAGAAGACCATCTAAGACAGGTCGTGAGATCTCTTCAGGATGTTGGCTAAGGTCCATATGGCCAGCAATATTAGCAGCAGTCACCAATACATTCTCTCTAATCTGGTGCAAAAACTCCCACCACCATTCTCCCTCGCCCTGCAAGCTACTGCAGGAGTCGGCAAAGTCAGCATCTTCTTCGCGATCGTAGTTCCTTTGTTTGTGCGTTCGGACTGGATGCTCGTGATGCAGAAGCAATAATTTACCCAGCAATCCCAAGAACATGGCATTCTTGGCAAACTCCACCTCGTTGCCAGGTACAAAGGTCAAGTTTCTGAGAATGTTCGAGAGGCAGACACAGCGTCGGGCTAATGAGTCTTGAGTTTCTGTCACGAGATAAAGGCTAGCCTCGTCACGAGCGTAGCACTCGTCCTCGTAATCCGATATCCTTCTTCGTTTCAAAGTGCCAGCCGGATCGCGGATTTGTAAGTTTGTGGCCTTATCCGACTCTGCTTCCTCTTTCACGTCTTTATCTGTCAACTTGTTTTCCTCAATCGGAACTGCCTCTTTGACTTCGTCAGTCTCCATCGGTTCTTCCGATGGCTGCAAGAGATTCGTCTTCCCTTCTGTAGTATCATTGCAAACACTTGCTGTATCGTTGGGTACTTTGGATTCAGCATTTGGAACTACTGTCGTGTCATTACTTACAATATTTGTATTAAGAGAAATGTCTGTTTTGTCTGATGTAACTAGAGTCTTTACTTCTGCAATGTTGTTCCTATCACCTGAAATGTCCGTTTTATCAGCACATTTAACATCTGATACATTAGTTTTATCTGGCGTCAAACTGGATTTATCGATACAATTGATTTTATCTTCTGAAATGTTAGTTTTATCGTCTAGTACATTAGTTTTATCGTTACAAACAGTTTTATCATCCAAAACGATGGGCTTGTCATCATTCGTTTCTTCGTCCTTTTCCATCTTCATTACATTTTCGTTCTTTTCAACTTTCTCCCTAATTTCCCTCGCCAATATATCATTCACTTCAGCTGGCTCTTTCTTTATTCGTGACAAAACATCACTTAAGGTTTTAGTCCGTTTCTTCTTCTCACAATTTTTCCTTTCAACAACAGGGATAACCAATTCTTTACTAACTATGTCCTCTTTACTAACTATCACATTAGTGTTTTCACTACTACAGACGACCTCAGTCTTTTCCTGTTCGGGTTCGGTTTTCAGAACAATCGTTTCGGAAAGTCTTAGACTTGTGTCGGGAATAATGTCCGTGGTTTCTTCTTGAACACTATCGGTTGGTTTTACCTTCTTCGAAAGCAGCCTCACGAAAGGGACATTGCCAAACTCTCCCTGAAAACACGTCACAATGTATTTGGTGGAAACGTTGTCGGCAGATGTCAACTGCCACGGGTCTTGTCCGACTTCTGCTGTCATGCTTTGTTCCGTCACTTCGCCCTCGATATCCCAAATTTTGTGCGAATCAACGATGAAGATGTCGCAATCCTTGTTCACCACTCGGATTGGTTCTCCTTTGCGAGACAAGAGAGTGTAGTTGGCTGTAGAACCCAGCACAGGCACTCGGTCGTTGCAGTCAATCGGTTGAAGCACAGACCCGAGGTCAATCTCACATTGCTCAGTCTTAACAACACCATACCTGAAATCAAACATGCATCTCACTTAAAAATTGCCCAAACTAAGTATTAATTGATTACTGGACATTGAAAGATTAGGCAAAGTATACCAGAGTTCATTTCATTATCTTATGAATAATATTGATATAGGCCTATAGGTCTAATTAGATTTGAGAAAATAATGAGTGATGACATTATCAACAATATCTACGTCAACAAGAAACTGAGAATATAAAAATGAAATTCAACTTGGGCCTATAGAGCAAGATTGGAATCAGACCTAATACAGAATGCAGCCTACTTTCCTTGAAAGCAGTCTCAAGATCATTCAACTGAGTAAAATAAATGGGTGGACAGATTATGCAAGGAAAATGGAAATACCTGTACAATAAATTTCATGGAGTAGCCCAAATCATTTGAAAACTGATGTTACAACTTGGAAGCACATCAAAACTAGGGGCTAAATAATGAGATTGGTAGCATGCTTAGATATGAAAATGACGTGTGAACACATCAAGTTTTTCAATTAGTAGGACTATTGATGAGTGGATGATAATTTGAATATAAAAGGTCCACATGCATTGCTCTACACGAACAAACCTACATACCATTTGCCATCTGCGTGAACTGGTGGCGGCGTGTCAAACATATTGGCCAGACTCTTCCGGAAATGTTCCAGCAGTACGTCGAGCAGTCCGGGCAGGTGCGCAAGTCCGAAGTATGCCACCGACGTGTCGTCGAAGAGCAGGATGTTAAGCACGTCAAGCGCCCAGCAGCTCTCGGCCAACAGCCCCGAGCGTAGCGACATCATAAGGCGCCACGCCTCAACGGGAGCCACGTCGGCGCGCGACATGCGCTTGCGCTTGTACAGGACCGGCACGGTGGACTCAACGCTGTCCAACGGGAAGATGATCTCGCGCTTTGTTGAGGGTTGTTGCTGAGAGTAATGAAAATTAGAGTGATACAACCAGGCGGTTCAATATTTCAGTAAATCCAATAGGGGGAAAGGACAACATACCGCAGGGATTTTTTTTAAATATCATGTTCTCAGATTATATTATATAAGTTTAAGATATTGGTCAATTTTGGTGTAGTGTTCATGAGAAGATGAATGGGAATAATAATGAGAATAAGTTTGCAATACTTTTGGTTTCACTTTTACCTACATGATGTAACTCGTGTTACATTTTTTGATACGATTTCATTTGATTCAAAACAAAAATGTGAATGCCCTGAAAAGAGCAAGCACTCTCGCACTCCTAGGCTCCAGCCTTGCCAGCCTGTGCGCAAATCTGGGCCTGACTTGTACCCACCATTACAACATTGAATACAGCATAAAAGTTTGAAAATACTGAGACAAGTTCATTTTTCTACCCAAGATTACAGAGTGTTTGTTTTAAACTTGAATGTCAGTTTTCCCTTCGTGCAAAAGTCTCATTTATAGTCCACACGTTTTATTGGCGATTTTTCAACGTCCATAATGGGTAAAAAAAACTTGTTGGTACACGCCAGTATATTGCGCTGTTCATTGACTTGGTAATTAGCACCTCGTGTCGGGACGCGAGAACTTACAAACAGCGTTGCTATGACAATTAGGCGTGTACTGCCCATGCTAATAAGAATAACATTTGGCTCCCCCCCTTTTTTTTATATAAAAATGATTCCAAAATGTATTTTTTTATACTCCCCTGAGTTACCTATCAACAAGTATTTACTGTACATTGCCAAGTTTGGTGCATTTGACTACAATGCATTTAGGACTAGGCTCTAATGGCTACAATTTTTTTCTGAATAGGTTCCAGTATTTTAAATTTAGAATTCAATGCAATATTTTTAATAAATGTGTTCTTTATAATTCATTATTGGTATTGTTTGTTATTGTTTGTATTGTTAATATTCTGAACTAATTCAATCATCCAACCAAAATCAGAGTAAAAACACATAACGTGTTCAAATTCTTATATCACCACTATGAAGCGAAATCTTCGATTCAGACACCACCATGAAACAAAATTTGGGATTTCAAAAACGAAATAACATGATTCATAAAACAATAAAATTCCGAGCCCTATGAATTGAGTAAGAGGGGAAAGAAAGAACAGCAGCTTACCAAGATCCATACAAAAAAAATAATCATAGCTCTAGGAGAGTCCGTTGATAGAATACAGATGATTTTAGAAACACACGAGATTTGTACAAAACTTGACATTTCGGCTATTGCCTTGGTCACTGTAGAGTAGTGGTAATAATGATGATGTAGAAGAATAATAATACTGAATAGGGTTACAAATCTATTTCATCAAAGCAGAAGATTGTTAAAAGAAATACAAAGAAAAATAAAATAAATACAAATAAAAAATAAAAGAAATACATATTAACTTGAATAACATAGGTTACAATAATAATAATAATGTTCGCTAAAAAGTCTGCGGAGAGATAAATTTTTGAACGTTAATTAACCTTCTCTGTTACAGAGACTCTATAGCTTTACAAAAACTTGAGCTTCATTGGTACTGAAAGGTATAAATTTTGTATTACCATTCATAAATTATTTGTTAGGTCAACACTTTGAACTAAATTGAAAACTAAATGAATAAAGGAGCTTACCTTCATGCCTGGGGGCTGCATTGGTCCAAATGGCTTCCCTTCAGGCCTGAAAGGCTGTCTGGGGCCCATCTGCGGTCGGAGAGGTGAGTTAGGTCCGACCCCAGGTGAAGACATATTTGGCGGCCACTGCTGAGGGCCAGACTGGTGATACAAAAACAAAGGTTATGGCACGATAACAAAGGCTAACAAGACAAGATAACGAACAAAGAACTGCTGTCTATTGGGACTTGTTTTTATAGACAAGTTTTACCAACTTTTATCTTGTGTCAGACAATTTTCTGATCTTTTACTCAGGTTGTGAGAAGAAATTGGACTATGGTAAACTGGATCCTTTGAACTGAGATCTAATAATTAGGTCATCCATTCACAGTAACCGATTTTTATAATTTATACAAATAATCAATAGCAAAAACTAAAAAGAGCTTGCACTACAGATGGCAAGAAAAAATACACACTGGTATTAGGCTCACAACAAGCTTGATTCAAGAACTGATACAATTATCGTAGTTCCGACAATCATGTGTATCATTTTGAACTCATTTATAGGCGTTTCTCACTGACCTGTTGCGATGCTTGGTATGGAGGCTGTTGGCCAGAGTTGTATCGATGTTGGTCCCACTGGTTGTTGACCGGCTGAGCGTTGGGAGGTCCTGAAGGTCGCGGCGGTCCTTGATTCCACTGCTGGGGACCCTGGGGACCAGGACCTTGAGGGGGATACTGCCCTCGGTACTGGCTGTTATTCCATCCACCTATGAAGAAAAATAATGTTGAAAAATGCAAGCACACTGACGTACAGTTCAGTGGACATGAAATAGCTAGCAACACAAAAATGATTCCGAATCAGATTCTGCCGACGGCCTAAAACTCGGATTCAATTTAATTGATGTGTATCCAAGTGTTGAGGGTAGGTTGTACATAATGGTGAACTACAGGCTGCTGTACGGGCTGGGTGTACTCTTGCAACAGTGAGGACATGCAAGAGACCCAGTGAATGGAGAGGCAGCTGTCTGTGTCAGTCATTTATACATTACATTTGAACAGTTACATTTGAAGGACCTACAGGCACTTGATCTGATCCAACCAGGTAATGCACGAAGATTTATAGCATTTTCTACATACAAATCGTTATCAAAAATTAAAAACACAGTTATGGAACATGAGGCATTATGTTGATATTTTTTCAGCTCTTGACACAGTAAATATGTCCAGTATTGATAATTAGAATGAAATTATGAAATGATACTAACGGAAAGTGCTTACACGATTTGTAAGCCCACTAGAACAAATAAAACTAAGACATCTAGTAATTCGTCTCAATCACTTTGAGCAATATAGTGCAATATGGCCATTGCAAGTACACCGTCTTTATAACAGAACCTTGACTGACATAGCCTGAGTCACCTCTACGAGAGAGGGTGGCAGTGTCGTTTTACTTACCATACATGTTGGGCCTCTGCGGCGGTGGCTGCTGCCCGTACGGCGGGAATGGCGGCGTCCCCTGTTGTTGTTGCTCCTTGGTGGCAAAGTCTGGGTGTCTGCGAGGCTGGGGTGCGGGCGGGGGCATAGACTTGCTGGGAGGGCCACCGGTGTATCCGGGGCCACTCCCTGCGGGCGGCTGCTGCCCAGGATACCCTTGTTGTTGTTGTTGTTGCTGCTGTTGAAATGCAAAATATAGAGGTTAGATTTAAATAATTTAATAATATAGTGACATGAGTTCGAGCCTACTTCTAGCTTGAATATTGAGCCATAGGGCCTACAATGCTCAATTATAGTCGACAATAAATCAACAATGAATATATCTATCTACAAAGTACAAATACACTTGGAGCACAAGCAACTTTGAAGGTGGAATATTTGCAAGTATCATTCAATACAAATAAATGAAATGATTATTACAGTAGCCACTGTTGTAATTAAGCAGCAATAAAATATTAGTATATTGACTGCCTATGATCAACTCGTATTTTTTTATAGGAAGTCATTTCAACTTAGTAGTTATCTTTACATTTTAGAATAATTTCCTTGAAAAATTTACAGTCCACTAAATATGTTCTTTAGACGATCAAGGTTTCTTGATAGCAATAATAATACATAATTGCTTACATTGTACATCTTGTGTAAAGGCATGAGCAATTTTGGCTGCAATGTAGTAGGGATACTATTGCTACCTGGTGGTAAAAACTGTCAACATTAACAACAATCCAACATAACATAGCTTTCTGCCCTATGCATAAGTTTTCATTACAGTATTACTTCTTTTATTATTTCTTGTCAGATTTTCTATTCTGTTATCATTTTTGTTAGTATCAAACCTGGAATTTTCTTTCAGCAGAATAGCCGTTTCAACTTGAAACTAGGTATGAGTGTATTGCATCTATCAAAAAAGATTTGTCAGTAAAAGATACGCATTTAATAGTCTGATTTTCTGTCATTCAATGTTGTAGTTCAACGTACTATTTGGTAGAAAACTACTCAGTCAATGCGTGTTCACGTGACATCACACTTTTCTCTCATTGGTCAAATACTGGCAATATTGCTCAAAAGTAGGGCTGGTTTCTTCTGAGCAATTATCGTTTGCAAAATCCATATTGCAGCCAACAAGTGAAGGGGATATGGGATTGTGTGTATCCTACTTAGGGTCAAATAATTGCCTTTATAAGTTACTAGCAAATCCTTGAACGTCTAAATGAGCTTTTAGTACCTATACTAATTTTCAATTAATAGGTCAGGCCTATATTATTGATTAAATGGGAATACATATATCCTTGATGCAACCTACAAAAGGATATCAAAAAATATTTACGTGGTTAGTAGGGCAACTGAAAACATCCAGGACATGTTAGTAAAGATGTAGCACAAATTTGTGATGACTTGTGTAACGTACTTGATACGAAGCTTTGCCAGGGGATTGGGGTGCCACAAGTTGGCGAGCAAGCTGCGAGTTCGGGTAATTTACGGACGACTGTTGCATCTACAAAAACCAATGACAAGCAAACACAACGTTACCAATGCAGCCACAAACAATCAAAACAAACTACTAGGAGAGCAAGTCTCACAAATACAAAAACACAATGCTTATAAATAATAATTTTCTAAAATAATAAATAGAGCTTGACATGTACTAAAGCTTACTTATTTTTCTAAGGGTAGCCCATCCAAAATGAATGCATTCCATAATTAAAATACCAACAAATGCAATATAATTTTAAAAATAAGGTATAAAACACTACATAATAAATGTAGGTCTACAACATACCATCCATTATACATACTGTTTCAACATGCTTAATAATCGAACACTAGAAGAATTTTATAAATTTCGAGCATTAATCTTATAAAACTAACAAGATATCATAAAACTATTGGCTACAGGTACAAAGACTATCTGGTCTGTCAAGTTAGCCTTGCTGTCACTTCATATTCTCTTTATTAATAATCACTGCAAGGCCACTTGTAAACTGTATGTTGACCACTTGATGGCTGTGGATGCGTATATGCGTCCACACGCATATACGCAACCACACACTTCCAATACGCTGCATTTGATATCTGACAATATTACGTCATGTTGACTTGTGATGACTTATACTCAGGAGATAGATTGAGATCATCATTATTTATTTATTTTAATTTTTTTTGGGAGGAGGAGGGGGGGGACAGAATACGTGAATTTATTGAAAAATATTATGACGAGGTCAGCTGTTATTTCTGAACCTTGCCTTGGGCTTTTCGTCCTTACACGTGTCAAATTGACGAGCCACTGAACGCTAAATGATGGTGATATCAACAAATATATTGATTTATATATCAAGTAGGTCCTACAACAATATAATATCAACACAATAAAACCATTTGTTTCTGCTGAAAATGTTATGAAAGTCCATATAAACACAAGTATCTGTGCAGTGTAACCCTTTAATAACCTGGCCTGGAAGGTAGGATAGTGGCTCCATTACCTGGCTGTCAAGTGGTAACAAATATAACAAAATGTACGTGGACAAATGTAAACTAAATTTCTACTACGAACAAAACAAAGGCCCACTATGATATATCAAATAGCTTGCATTTGGGCAACTGATGAAAAGGAAAACACTCAATTACTCATCACAGCAAATAGCTTGTAGGCCTATTGGCCCAATGGAAACACGGTTCATTGAATATTTTCCTACAGGAAATACAAACAGTAGTGTATTATTCAAGGAGTTTATGAATAGAAGCTGTGTAAGATGCAAGACGCTTCTAGTAGTATCAAGCACAAGACAAATAAGCTGGCCAAACCGTACCTGGTCTGGCCTGTAGTACTCCTGTTGTCCCGGATAACCGGGTCCGGGTTGCTGAGCAGCGGGAGGCCCTGCAGGAGGGGTAGGGCCGGGCGGTCCACCGTAGCCCGCTCGAGGAGGATAGCCTGGCGGCTGTTGGCCCGGACCCATCGGGTAACGGTTGTACGGGTCTGGCCCAGCACCTTGCTGAACGTTAGGAGCTGCTGGATTGCCAGGTCCACTGCCTTGGTTATAAGATCTACAAGACAAATACCTGAGTGTTAATACCACATGTTTTACGAGATGCGAGCTATGAACGTGGTTTATAATTCAAGGTGTTATACTGTGATATAAATCATTTCAATACATTCTATTTCAACTGATGACTGAAGATAAGCTTGGCTCACCAATCAGCCAGTTAGATTTATATCATGTGAGGTCAATTAGAGATACCTTAATTGGATATTGTGTCAAGTTTACCACAGTTTCAACAGCCCACTTGATTGAAAAGAAACAGGGAAAAGAATGTCGTCTATTATCTAAATCACCAGTTCCTCAGTGGGATGTACTGTTGTAATTTATTATTATCAAAAAGTGAGCCATGCATACTTTGATTATAGAACTTGGATAGTTTAAATAGTAGGAATACACATACACAAGTCCACTGTAAGTTCATAAATGATAAGAATGATGTTTTTCGTGCAGTGTAGTATGAGACAAGCACATTACTATTGAATACAAAACCACAATGAACATTCAGTTTTATAATCATTTAACAATATAAACAGAACTCTGATTAAACACTGTAGGCCTAAGTTGATGCCTAGACAACAATAATATAATACAGTGAAACCTTCATGCATCGTTCCCAGATCCATCGTTTTTCTGCTTTCATCATTCATCATTTCTCACCCCCCTCTCTCATATAACCAATGTTAAATTTTCCTGGATGGATCGTTTTCCTGCATGGATGGTTTATTTTTCCTGGTCCCTTGAAAAACGATCGACAGAGGTTTCACTGTACATGGATTGCAGGTCTCTCGATTTGAATTCTAATCCAATATTTCCACATTCCTCAATGTAGGTTGAGGACTCCCAAGAATGCAGATGAGATTAAAAAAAAATGAAAATGAAAAAAAAATGAAGGATAATGTAATACAGTAATGTTTCACGGTACCACTATACCCTTGTGACCTTGTCCTACTTTTAAAAGAATTCCGTTTTTTAATTACCTCTCTCCCTCGGGTCCGTACGGTGGGTACATGGGCCGACTGGGAGGGTAGTTGCCGCCTGGGCCCGGTGGGTACTGCTGGTTATAGTCTTGCGGCAGGCCACGGTTGTACTGGTCCGGATATTGGCCGTATCCCCCACCTTGCGACTGTGGATGACCTTGAGGATAACCTTGCTGCATTCCTGCAACAACATGATACAACATATTGAGGATGCAGCTCTAAAAGTAGTCAAATAACTTGGTTGTAACGATATTTAGTAGCATTTTATTATCACGAAAGAGCAGATACAACTCATTTGAATGTAACTCGATGCATGCTTTCTGATGAAAATGGTATATAATTTTTTGTCTTCAATTGCCATAGGCACATAGAAAAAAAGTTACTGTATTAATTTCAATTAGTTTTGATGTGAGCAAAAAAGTCCTACATGATAATTTGATAATGATTAATGAGTATTATTTGTACTGGAATCAAATTGATAAATTTAGCATAAGTGGTATATCAAATTATTAGGGCAAGTAGTAGTGAGTTAATCAACGCTAGAATTTCTAGTTAAGAGTGCATGGGAGTTGTATGTTTTTAGGTGATTACTTTCAAACTGTGTGACCGTATGAGAGATAAAAACTCTAATCAAGGAGTGACAGATATTTGTAGTACCTTCCAAGATGGTATAAGAAAGAACTATTCAACAAATATTGCATCATTGTCATTAGGTATACAGCTAAAAATATGGTTTTGAGCTGTATATGTTCGACAATTATGAAATACAAGTTAAATAGTTGAAACTTACACCATCTTGAAGGTATTGAAAATGACTGTTCATCCGTCACACTGAATTTTAACATCTCATACAGTTTGAAAGTTATCACCAAAAAACTGATATGACATGTGTGCGGCTCGCACGCACTCTTAAGCTCAATCGTATGAATAAAAAGTTTTACCAAACAAACACTTTCATATCAACCAACGTACAATACTTTAAACAGACAGCGATAAACAATATAAGGGGAGTACAAAATAGTAACACATGTCAAAATGTATCGGCTCAATAATTACAAATTACAAACAGTAGGACGCTAGAGAGAGTGCAAATGAGAAACGTAATGAAGAAGAGAAATTATGAACATACAGTAAACCAGCAAGCACTCAACTTATCACTGGTTAAATTACAACACACAATAATACAACCACAGTACGATACTGTACGTATTACTTTACCTATGTAGTAAATACCGTACAATTTATATACATGTAATAAGAAAAATTTGATAATTTCCTGTTTATTGGCTTGATCCTCCAAAGATAAAGCACAAATTTGAAAGTATATACGTATAATTTTCATAGAGCAATACAATATTTATAATGTATTTTTCTCATGAATATTGGTTTGTTACCTAAGTTTTACACACAAATCAAGCTGGTAATATTCAACAATGCTAGAAAATGCATAAAAAAAACTCAAGACCTGCTCAAAACTCAGGTAAAATTCATGCATAGGAAAATAAATTAACACTGGATTACAATAAGAGAACAGTCGAGTAACGATTAAAATTGATGGGAGGTCAACAAAAATGAACAAACGCATGCAAGCAAGTCACAAGAAGTGTGCAACAAACAATAATGAGACAGCTAGCAGGAAGTACTGTCAACGTTTCATCCCCAAACCAGGCCACCTTGTTCATCAACATTTAAAGTGTGTATATTATTATTTATGTGGCAAATTATACCTGGCGTTATTATTGAATTAGTCTACCTTTTCTTGAACTACGTTTAGGTAACATGTGATTTATATTGAGAAAAAGAGAGTGTAAATTATGAGGAATAGTCGAGGAACAATTTGGTCAATATTATATAAGTAACAATCAATTCTGTTAACAAAGTCTGTTATAAAGAAAAGAACCTTTGTTCAAATTAGAGACTTGGCAATATTACAACGAACAATCGGCTCTTGATCATTAGCTATTCTACGATCATCCTTGGCCACTCAAGAAATATTATTGGTAACCAAACCAATGGATTAGTTAGTCCAATCACATAATTATATTGAAAATATACCTGGCAGTCTACATACACACTTGAAAGGAAAAGAACGGAATTAACGCAAAGATGAGAAAGTTCGTTCTGATTGGTCGTGACCAAGGTAGCTTCGTGAAGGGCAATAAAATCGTCAAGTTTTCGCCCTGCGAAAGTCTCTATAGATAATAAATATATATATAAACGAAAATCGTTTCAAATGTGAATGTGGTGAGCGTGGGTCCCGCTCGTACCTTGGGGGACGCGAGGGGGTCCGAAGGCTGGCCCTCGCGCATGGCCCGAACCAGCAATGTCGTCAAAAGGATTCGCAACGCTTATGTTATCCCCTGGACCTAGATGAGGCACCCCCAACACACCTAGCAAGCAGGAAATAAGCATCCTCTCAACTCCAACAGTCAAGTTGCTCTCCCCCCCAAACAAACAAAGCCAAGTTTACTCGAAACAATTGGGCTCTGGCTTTCGAGTTCAGTACGTAGCAATATCTTCAGAATCAAGGAGGAAAAGTGAAATAAAAACACTTTAAATTAGGGTTTATTTATAAAAAAAAAAGATAAGTTCTGATCATTGGCAAAAGACAATGGTTTGAAGAAGTGTACCTATTGAATGAACAAAATATTTAGTTTTGAACCGTAAAATGATAAAATATCGTGAGACCATCCATGGTACCCAATTTTACGGATTGGGCCTACGTTGTTGAGAAATGAATGTTAATACAGTCAAAATTAAAAAACAGTTAATGACTAATTTTAAAAAAAGCTGATGAAAGGATAATTAGGTTCCAAATACATTTGGGCACAAAACATGGTGCATGATGATTAATCGGAACAGGTTAACATAAAACAAATCATAGAAGCATGTTATTCTACGTCAGCTAGTCTTCCATTCCGCTAAGTTAGTAAGAAATAATAGTCGCCCAAGCATGGTTTCCAGAAGCGGAGTATTTTCATAACAGTGCTCGCTGGTTCACTCGCCTGGCGATAATTATTAGTTTTTTGGATTAGGTAGGTACCTACTAGTTATATACACTATTACAATTGTTGGACTATTGTTTATGTCAATTAAAATCTATGTCGACTTGATTTTAGAAAATATGCCTGAATCTGGATAATATCAATCAACATGTAGGACTGGAGAAAATAATAATGGTTTCATGGCCCATTTCCAGACTACTGTTTGCGTACATGTACTAATTAGTGTAAGTATATTAAAATGATCAATAGCATTTGTCACAATCGGTCTATGCCATGAGAATATGAAGCTGCCTAGAAACTACCTGTCATTGACAACGTAAAATGTGATATTTTTATTTGAAATCTGACTCAATAACCAGTTACAACTAGGCCTACAATTAATAAATGACAGCCTAGATAGGTTGTAAGTAGACATAAACAAAATCAACTCAATTCAGACCTATTGCTATCACTCTGTTGATGGTTGATGGATCAAAGTAATTATAATTGTGTATGAATTTAGTTGATCCTTCTCCCAAGTGCTTCTAAAACCTTGGATGAGACACTGAAGATTATCAATATGTTCAATTCAATACTGAATCAACACAGATTTAAAATTGATTTCAACACAATTTACTTGCAATAATGATTGACCAAATCACAATACAGAATTTTTTTTGACAAAAATATGATTTATAACAATTGCAGGTTCTCCAATCTCTCATCCAACCAAGTGTTCTCAATCTAGGCTTAATTCCTTCAAGCTCAACGTATTCATGCACGAAAGTTACCTGGATGCGGAGAAGGAGCATTTGCCTGCGAGGCCGGCCTCTGCATAGGCTGCGAATTGTAGTCAGACGCTGAACCAGGAGGATAACCACCGTATCCGTAGCCATCCATTGACGCCCCGCTCGAGCCAGCGGCAGGGAACGAGTCTTGAGAGTTGGACGAGCCTAAACAACACACAAAAGCACACACAATTAAAAGCAATTCAATTTTCCATGTGAACCTAATTTAAGTTGTTGTGAGATCGCACATTGTCCTAGTTTTGGAAACTGCATCCTTGGCTTTACTGTAGGCATAATGATGATTATTTCTCTTGCATAATGACCAACATACGGTAGCGGTATAAAAATGAGCGAATAATAGATGGTGACTTGAAATTTTAAAGCAGTGCCCTAGTTGACAGAGCCAGGAGTGACTTAGTTTTGTGACATATGAACATCAACTGAAGACAACACATGGAAAAATAAAAAATAGTCTAGGTTAGCATAGGGATATGATAAGCTTCGTTTGGTCCTGCTGGATAACTCCATCTTTTGATGAAAAATATTTGGTCCTGAGTAATATCTACATTGTATATCTTTTGATTCAAATCAAATTGAAGAATAAGGTAGGCCTACAAGGACTCTGAAAAAGTTTGTATAAACTAGGCCTAGTGCTTATTGCGTTAAACTCAGTCAACATACCAGAATATAGTGTTTTAGGATTGTCCCAGGTGTAAGAAGTATTGAAATTAGTATGCATTATAGAAAAGCCAACAAGTCTCAAAACAAACCAGTCTGGCTTGGCCAACGACTTGCAAATATCAAGTGCCGAAAAATCCTAATCAAATAAGATAGGTCGCTTAATCACTGCCTTCTATAACAATTGCAGAGAATCATGATTTATATATTTTCATTGTTGTAATTACTGCATGGTACTGTTCTTTTTTTTGAATAAACTATTTGTTCTATTTTTCTTGGTGGCAACACTTTGAAGCGTGCCCCTTTAATCAGATTTGTGTGATTCCGGAAGTTTCTCGATGTTGAACTTCGATGTTGAATTCCACTTTTCACAACAAATTTTTATAGCATCCAGGGATTGGGAACAAAATGAATTTCAGTTCCGTTTCCAACTTTATGAAAGTTTCATTTATGATTTTGTTCCCAATGTTTCAAAAGTTCTGGACCCTTACTGCGACCGCCACTTGAAATTATGTCTTGGGCCTAGCTAGCTCCAAGAGGCTAAGGACTTTGATTTAATAATGTACTCTAGGAGAGCTGAATACCATGACAATAATGACAATACAAGATAATAACACAGTCTCGGTCTTGCTCTTAGAAAGCAAAAATGCTACCTATTTTTAGCCCACGTCAAGAGCAGTGCTAATGACAATGGAAGTACGTACACAAATACAGGACGTGTTGCTATTGTATCTACTATCTGCTATCTACTACTGAAGAGAAACCAATCGAAATCCTTAGTCTCTTGGAGCTAGCTGGGCCTAGGACATTATTTCAAGTGGCAAGGGTCCTGCTTGAGATAATCTAGGTTTTGGATCCACGTATGTTCCTCACCTTGAAAAAAAATCGGTTGATGGTAGGCTACACTCGAGTCTTCCGTTTAATTTTGTATCAATTTGTGGTAACATATTTTTACCATCCACAGACCAAATGAAACAATAAAACAAATTTAATCTCAACTGTAGCTTGAAATATGTATACAAAAATTAGGGCCTACTTCTATTTTCCAACATCAAAGTTTCGGTTTTGTCTTTAGATAGCCGAACGGTTATGATTTTGTTATTATTATTTCAATTGAAATGCACAGGGCAATGTTTTACTCTGCAAGACCAAATAACCTGGACATTTATCGTTTCAATACTTAATCATTTCAAATTTCCGGTTACGATTTCAATTTCGTTCTCTACGAAAATATTTTGCGGTTCTGTTCCTAATATTCATGGCGTTTGATTACGGTTTTCTGCCATATCTTTTAAAATTCGGTTCAATTCCCAATTTTAAAAAATGATCGGTTTTGGTTTCGTTCTTTGCATATATCATTTTTTCTTCTTTTTTATCAAGGACACAGATTCAACTTATATTCACCCGAAAATATTAAGGTACACAGCTAAGGGTAAACAGTGGACCTAGAGGCAAGTTACAAAATAAAGCAAGCATTATATTTCAACAGGTACCACCAATTGGAAAGTTACATTGTTGACAGATATTTTGTAACTATTCATCAGCCATACTGTATTTAAAAGCACATTTTAATGTTACTTTTTGTGCTGTTAAGTGAACTTCATTTACGGTACCCGAATCTAGACCCAAGGCTACATAGAATGAAAACAAGCCTAACAATTGAGAATAAACAACAACTCTAATTCTTAGATTTTTTAAAAATCAACTCGCAGTAGGCGTACACACATTTCTTACCTGGTGATGGAACCGATGCAGCTTTTGGTCCTTTCTTCTTCGACGTAGCTTCCACCTGGTTAATGATTGGTTGCGGATCAATGCCGCCACGATCAAACATACACTCGTATGCCAACAAGTTCTTTGTGTAATGTTTACGCAATGTGTATGCGGCGCTGGATGATGCACCGATGCCGAGAAGGCCGGCAATGTCTTTCCATGTTTTATTCTTTGTCACCTGCAATAACACACTTAGTATCGATCGCGAATGTTGGTCAACAAACTGTGTAACTCAAGAAAATGCAGAAAATGCAGAAATGAACAACTCCTTTCCTTTGAGTTCCTCTCATACAAACTTGCTTCAACTTCCAATAATCAATATTGAAGTCTTTTTATATGACTTATAGGCCTATTTGTTGATGACAGGGTTTCTCTTGATTTCATTTAGTTAGCTCTATACCTGGTTCCTTTCCCATTATTTAAACTGAGCTTTATAAGATGTAATAGGCACAATTGCATTGGAAATATTCAATAAATATATTGAATATATAGTATGTTACTGTTGATAATTGCAGTGGACTATTTAGTTGCTCTTATTTTGGTTCAAGTTAGAAGACTATAAATCAGAGAAACTTTAAAAATACTCATGATTAAAGCTGAATAGACTTATTCTATGTATATAATCTAAAGGCGATGGAAATATGATTTAGGAAGGTAGGTGAGGTCGATTGTTGGAAAGTGTACAACTACAACTAATACTAGTAAACTATGAGGAATTGGAACTAAACACTGCACCTTGCATACCTCCATGAATCCCCCTCTCTCCTTGACATATAGATAGAGTCTAAAGAGGTCGAGGGGATTCTTGGAGATGGTGGGGCATGATGAGATGGGCGTCCCTCGTTCCTCCATGTATTGCAACAGTTTGTCGAGCCACATTCGTCGTTCGTGGCTTTCGTCCATTTCGTACAGTTTGCATAGGCTATCAGGTTTCTGCGGAATCAAAGCAACCGTTAGATGTGCGTTGGCCTTTACGTTATGTCTTGTGTTATAAGTTCATGTTCCGTGGTCCTAAACTATAATTTTACAACCAATTGAGCATCTAATACATATAGACAACTGAAGTTAATAATCTTTTCTGGAGAACTAAATGAAAGAGTATTGTGATATAAGCTATGTTGTTTTACATCCAGACAAAGAATATTTTCACATTTAACTTTGTTCAATACTGCTAGCACAAATGATCTAATAGACTAATGGTCATGAGATAGAATCTTGATATAAATTATGTGTAGGCTTATAAGGACAGTTACACACTAAACATCATCATGTAGCTTGATTATTTATTCATTATTCCTTTTATTAGTACTATTTTTTAGGATCACTGTACCACTGGTTTCAATGTCACTGGCACATGCAGAATACTACACTAACTCCTTGGGCTATTTTAGTAGTTCTATGAGTTTTATGCCCACCAAGTAGTTGACTTTATTGGACAAATGAACTATTGTTTTGCGAGGAAAACACTCCGAAAGGAACATGAACCTATAAAACAAAGCACTAAACAACAAATATTTGTCTGGTTTTTATATCCCATGCTACACTGGCTATTTGCACATGCTTGAAATAATTCCAACATTCATACATCTAGCCTAGAAAGTTAGACCAAAAATACCAGTTTGAAATAAAAATTATTCAAGTAAATTTTTGCAATCGATAACAATTGACATAAAAACATTATACTGTATTAGGTTGAAGGCTTTCACATAAAAAAATTTCAACAAACCAACAAAATTAGGTCCAGGACCCGGATTCACAAAGAGTCCTATCTTTAGGACGTCCCAAGTTGGGACTATTTTACTGAGTTGAGACCAATATTGGTTCTAACTCATTGAAATAGTTCCAACTTGAGACCAATGTTGGTCCCATCTCGGAAAAATGGTCCTAACTTGAGACGTCCTAAAGTTAGGACTCTTTGTGAATCCAGGTCCAGGTCTTTAGTAAATATTTTCCAAAATGGGGGAAAAAATTGAAAAATCTATACAAAATTGATACATTCAACAGATTTGTATAGCCAAGTAAGAATGATAGACCAATAACCATGCCACCAAACCACCAACAGAAGTACAATCTGTTCAAAACTACTCGAGTAAGTTAAGTGGGTCAATATTCTACTTCAGCATTGTTTTGTGTCTAGTAAAATCTACACCAGGAGGAAAATATAGTGATATAGAGGAATATAGAGGATAGTGATACTTTAAATGCGATCCTCAACTGAGACACTACTACACCTACTTATATTATATAAGATTATATAGGCCATAGGCAAACCTTCCGGAACAATGTTGTATATAAAAATAGAAAAAACACCAAGGTTTGGTGGCATGTCAAAAAAACAAGCAGATTAAAGATGAGTTACCGTTGAGTTACTTTTCACTTCTTATATTTACATTCAAGTGTTGCATTCCTCAGTCCATTTTCAGAAATGATAATTTCGCTCTAGCATGAACAACTTTTAGATAATATCACAGAAATAACTCAGAAACTCAAATGTTTGTGAAAATTATTAGGCCTACTCTTGAGCATTCTACTAATAGGCTATTAGACCTAGCATTTAAAAAAAAAAATTGGGGTTTTAGGTAAGACAATAATGTAGCAAAGCTTATTTTACTGGAAAGTCAATACACATAGGTAACTGCAACATGGCATATCAATTGAGCCTGAATTCAATTGATCTTCTTTCTTCAAAATTTTCAATTTCAATTTGTTTTCAATTAATAAATTGTAATTTGTCAGTCAGTAAGTTTGATTGTAATTGCATCACTATTGTGAGTGTATTGACTTTCAGTTCTGTCACAATCATCCTTATTAAAATTTCCATCTAGTCACCGCCATCTTGAGAGTCTACAGATAACGTGCACAATGCAACGAGAATCCAGCATGCCCATTGCACATGCATCATTCCTAGAGATGCATCACACTTTTAGTATACTCGGATAAGAATATTTATGTTGATTCGTTAATAAGAAAGGGTGTTACATCAAAATATCGAAATTGTTTTTGCCATGTAAAAACAGTCATTCGGTCTTTTCTTTAGTCAGGGTTTCCACTCACAAGAGAAGTCGAAATAGCCTGACTTTTCCAGGTTGAGCAGATTAGTTTAGATTTCAAAGAAAATTAATTGTTCACTGAGTCTCTCTTCTTATTAGGCATATCCAAGGAAAAAAAAAAACACATAGTCAAATCACAACTTGTGTAGTCCAAAAATGTGTGTATAAATGACTTTATACTCGGATAGGCCTAATGTTGTAGAAATATGCATTAATATGGCATTTGTGAATGTTCTTTTGAACTCGGGAAGACCACCGAGCAAAGTAACCAATTTGACCAAATAGAAAATAATTTCAGGAAGCTGAATACATTCCATATAACAATGACTGAAGTACTCGATAACGTTTCTTATCTCCGAATTCACAAGGCTTTGTAGACAAAATGAAACATTATCAAATTACCAACATAGCGGATTCTCTTACTTTTCCTAATTTTTTCCCAGGTTTTTTAGTTTTTCCATGTGGGTGGGAACCCTGTTAGTAGAATGAATAGAAAATGCAAGGTTAACGTCATTAGTTGGTTATATATAATTAATAAGCATTACATCAACAGCTAGAATGTATATAAACGATAAAAACCTTCGATCTGTATGGATCTTGGTGGACATGGCTGTTAAATACCTGCAAACAAACAACGTTGAAAACGTAACGTGGTGTGAAACTGTATTCCCCATCATAATGCTGGATCAACCTAATTATACAACCATTCACCGAACATCTAATATTGCACTGTATACGAAGACAGCACTAAAGTGTAGCCTTAGCCAGTTTAAACACCATGCTTATGTGCAATCACACAAACTCGGTAAAACTACTTCCCTCGCATGACCGGACTAAATACAGCATCAACAATTGATCAACTGATTCAGTAGTCTTAAGGCATGTGAATGTAGAATCTTGTTTCAAGATTATAATATAGGCTAACTCAACTAGTCTACATAGTTGAAACAAGATACCATCTTATATTGAGTGGAGAAACAAGCTAAATGTACGGTATACTAAGGCATATAATATTGATTAGGGCTAGACAAGATATGGTATGCATTATTATACTGTATTATATTACCCAGTAGATGTGCCGTTCATTATTACTTTGAATACAGAAACAGAGAAAATGTATCTAAAAGAATCATTATACCGTAGAAAAAGTCAGAATATTTACCAAGAAGTAATACTGTATAACAATAGAATAATAACATGTAGAACCACATGACCTATAGATAGCTAAATAAAATAATCTTTCATTAGTTATTATGCACGACATATGATGAAAGAACTTGATGTAAGTAGAGAGCTTTATATGAGCCGAAGAAGTCTACCACTGAACAAAGGATGTAAGATCTATTACCTACTTCAAGTGACAATTTAGAGTTACCAAAGAGGCAACAAGATCTCTACTTGCATTTTGTACATAAACTAAATATAGCAGGGCATAGCACATTAAATAGGTGTACCTGGTTTGTTATATATAGAATACCTACGTAATAAGTTGATAGCCAAATTGGCAACTTTTTTTATAGTGGCTTAATTTTATAACAAGTGTTATTGGTGATTGCTGATTGATAATAACCTGTTTAACATAATAAATAATGATCGTTTCAATGTCACAATTATGAATTTTACAATGAAGCAAGGATTACATATAATCGAATGACTGAAAACGAAATTCGAACCTTTCAACTTGATTTTTCTAATTTTAAATATCAATGAAATGTAGGGCCTAGCTTGGTAGGTGACAAAGGGTCTTAATATAAATGACCCAAGGTACGCAATTGGCATCAGGTATGTTAACTTACCGGACTAGCAGGTGTTCTCGGCCAGCTAGGACTGTTCACCTCTCCATACTCTTCGTGCATCGAGTTGACGCTGGCCGCGCCTGGGGATGGCGCCGTGCTGAGCGGGGTGGCAGGGTGACTGTGGTACCCGCCACCCCCCATGCCAGAGTCCTTGCGAGACTTGGGCGTGCAGCTGGGATCCTCGCCAGAGGCAGCCGATGCGTTTGACAGCGTTGACTGTTGAGAGCCGTCGTCCATTGGAGCACCGTCGGGTCCCGTCGTGACGACCGAAGTCACGCCCGGCGTCGAATTACCAGGTAATGGACCTAGGACAGATAGAAATGAGTGTCACGAGAGACGAAATACATGCAGGTCAATAACAAGGGGAAGTGAAACTTACAAAAACAGGCTGTCTGGTTATTTGGTGCGACAAAGAGAGGATGATGGATGAATGATGAATTTACAAATATCTGTGCTTTATGATCAGTGATATAATATGATCTTGCTCAGATACTTATCCAAAATGACTGCTACTACTAACTCAAGTCTTAGTTGATTAAGCCATGTTAGTGAGTATTTAGGCCTACTCAAATCTAATTTGATGCGACATGTTAAAACATAAAATGAATCCGTAATTTTGTATATGTGGGTAAAACTGGGTAATAATGTGGATAAAGCTTTAATTGAACGGAAAGAAGTCAAACCTACCTGGTGGGTTAGACGATGTGTCATTATCGTGCGGCGCCTCGGCCATCTCGTGTCCGTGCGAGTTGGAGGGGGGCGGAGGCATCGGTCCCTCGTGGTGGCCATGGCTGTTGACCATGGGCGGAGGGGGGTGAGGTGCGCCCGTCTGGGGTACGCTTGTGAGGGGAAGTGCGGGAGGACCGGCCGAGCCTGTCGACGAGGGTGGCCCCATCCCTGATCCGGGTCCTGAGATGAGAACAAATGGATTGAATTAGCCAAAGCATTCTAGCTTGAGAATACTGATTAATGAAATAGCAACAAATATGCAATATTGAAACAGAGTCACTTATGAGTTGTAAGGATTGCCAAGTTTCTAAGTGGACCATTTTTTTCTAAAAGAATTATGTCGAGCATATTATTATCATTTTTTTAAAGGTCTGCATCTCAATTTCCTCTATCTTCACTGACGAATATGACATGACCGAGGGTACAAGGCCTCTACATGCATCTTCGTTGTACCTGTTCGCTGTTTGCCCTACCTAGCCTGCGGAGGATAACGAGATACACTATTTATAGAAAGACAATTACGTGCATTGATGACAAATATACTGCCTATCGTATACACAATTATACAACTATATTTTCCCCTAATATTCTCACTTCAAACTTTCAATATAAGCTGCCAAACAGGCTCAACATAAGCCCACTTCTTGCAGTAAGGTAGACGTTATCAAACGGTAGGCTTAAATGCTTACAGGTATGTTGAATGATTGTTTGTAAGTATTCACATACATACTAAAAAAAAAACATCAGTTGCATACGTATCAAAGTTACTATGATTACCTGGCGGTCCCATACTCATTGGCGGGCCTCCGGGTGGTGGTGGTCCCATGCCTGGATGATGGTGTCCTGAGGGTGGCGGCGGTCCCATAGGGGAGCCCATGTGGTGCATGCTGCCTGGCGGGCCCATGCCAGGGCTTCCTGGAGGCATGTTAGGAGGTCCAACATTGGGTCCGTTACCTGCGACAGAACAATAATCTTATTAATCGGTACTTTTAAAAGATGTAACCCATTGGCAATTTGGGACATACTTTCTTTATTGATAGCAGCTGCTATTGGTTCATGCTAGGTCAACTGATTAAGCTGATATACTTCAGGCCCAACACTACAACCGACTGATAGTCCTATGTGATACAGAGGATGGGCAATCAGGTCTGCCAAATAGTATACTCGATGTTTTTTTCTTCTAATATCCTCATCAAGGGAAAGCTACAAAGGCTTAGTGCTTATGAAAGCATAGGCCGACATTTCTGATTACCAGAGATTCAACAAGCTGAGTGAGGGGCATAAATTCCCATCAGGGGTTTTTACATTTTATGTAAGTTATCATAAGACATTACCAGTGTAAGGTGTGAAATTACTAAACATGTCATAATATGTAGACAATGACTATACTCACTACAAATTAGTCAAGTTCTGTAAAAACATGAATGGAAAGGCTATTTGTATGAAACTGTGAAACCAGATATTTTCAACAATTAATTTCATCTCACTATAAATCTCAGCATACAAATAACATGTAACAATTGAAATATTTGTTGTAGATTGACAGTATTAAAGAAGATACTTATCTGAATGTTATGACACTTGACAAAATTACGAAAGTTTATATATTATGTTGCCACTGAAAATGATACTTTGTGGGTGGATCCTCTTGAGAATATACTGGAGCATCAAAACAGTACTAATACAAGTGTTTAAATTGCTGCCGTAACAAAAACAATACCGAACTACAGATTAGCAATAAAGTGAAACCTCAGGTTGCCTGAATCTCCGCCCCACGGGCAGTCGTCTCCTGTATAATTCGTATATACTGAAAATCTTATTTGCATTACCGGTATCAAATATATTTTTCAAAAATCTACCCCATGATTTCAGGCAACCCAAAACCTCCATCTATCGTTTGTTAAGGGACCAGGAAAATTGAACAATGGTTATATGATAGTAGCGTATGACAAAATGAATTATAGAAGCGGAAAAAAAATGGATACAGGAACGAAACAGAAGTTTCACTGCTGTCTTTCGTTTCTTTACGCATCACTCACCAGGTCCGTACGGTCCCGGGCTCGGAGGTATGCCGGACGCTGCATTGAAGCCCATCTTGTGCTGCAGATGCTGCTTGAGGTAATTGGGTGGCGTGTGTGGCCGCGGTCCCCCCTGCCCGGGCGCGCTGGCTGGCTGCTGCTGTTGCTGCTGCTGAGGTGGCACGTTGGGTTGGGGGGGCCCCTTGCCCATCATGCTGGGCGGGCCCTGCGTCATGGTCGGGCTGCCCCAGCCCTGATAGCCGCTGCCAAACTGGGAGTGGGGCATGTGGTTGGGCATGCGAGGGTATTGCCCGCCCGGTCCCATGTTGTTTGCCTGGTACGGTGAAGTAATGTCGGTATTAGATCGTACGTTATAATAATGCTCGCTTACAGCAGCCAAAGTGTCTTGAACCTAGATAACCAATTAAATTGGACCATAATAAACGGAAATATGTGCATCTAACGACATACCTAGCATGAACAGATAAAATAGTGTACAGTATTAAAAATTAAAAGAAAATCAAAATTAGCATGAAAATTGTGGAATTAAAATATTGACATGGTTAGTAGTAGGCCTAATTAAAAGCTGCTTGATTTGCATGATTAATACGTGGATTCTATCCTTTATATATTACATGTAGAACTTCAGTCCTGTCCATTTGGTACGACCCTCTATTGACATGTATTAGTTTACCTTCAAAGTTAGCTTAGTGAAGAGACGAATTTTGTTCAAAAAAGAATTGAAATATAAACAAGAATTCTACCTGTGGATTCTGTTGGCCAGCAGGTCCAGGTCCTGGTCCTGGTCCCGGTCCCGGGCCAGGACCGTAGCCTCCTTGATTTGGCCCATATTGCATGTTGCCTAATTGCCCCTGAGGTCGAGGGTTGTAGTTACCCTGTAAAAGAGAATGTTTCAGTGAGTGCCAAATAGTGGTAACTAGACAATAACACAGCATTGTGTAGCACCTGAACCTTGCTTGTGGAACGAGCTTGAATATTCCTCCACCACCATCAAGACAAACAAGGACAAAAAATTATTAAGGTGCAGAGTTTTGTACGATTTCTGAGCTCAATTGTTCTTTGCATTTCCGACTTCATGACTGACATTTGATTTTAGTTTATAACATGTTTTGTCACAATTGTCGTTAAAACATGCAACTTGGAAATTTTCTCTAACCATATATCTGACCAAATACTCTGAGTAAGTTCTCTAATTGACGAGTAAAATGTCAAGAAAATGGTCTATAAAGTGTGGCAACTAGCGTGAGAAACGTACAAATATGCACGACAGGCCTGGATTCATTTCTACCTTATCCCCAAAATGCATTCTTAAAATTGTGCTACCTGTGGGTACTGCTGTCCTTGAGGGGGGTATGGCGCCATCTGCGGCCCACCGGGTCCCATGCCCGGATGCTGCTGGCTCATCTTGTATCCGGCGTGCTGCATGTGGGTGGGCGGAGCCAACGGCTGCTGGTAACCACCCTGTGTCGCCATAGGGGACGAGCTCATGCGCATCGGACCCACGCTGACGTCCGATTGGACGCTCGACGGGTGCGGTGGCATCGGAATGTTCTGTTGACCTGCAACGTGAATGAGAACACCGAGTCAGACTAAGTACACAGTATCGAAAATACACAGCTATATCTTTTTTAAAAAGCAAAATTTATCTCAAGATTAATTATGTGTTAAATGAGTCATCTTATTATCAATCATTCTTTGGGGGGTTTTCCTTGCACGGTGTCATGTCCAATTTTACCCTTCATCCATAGCCTTAATTGGGGAACAATGATTTTGTATCAAGTTTTGATCGTTTAACCCACTATTCATCAACAGTTATCACAATCAAATCCAGTTCAATGAGATTAAACTGAAAATAAAACATGAGAGAAAAAGATATCTATGCTTTTAGTAACTTCCACTAGTACGCATCCATTATGTATAAAAGAACAAGATTCATGGGGGCCTACACGCCCTTTACCGTATATAAATTTCAAAGCTCATATTAACTCTATTTCCTGAAATGTACTGAATGTTTGATTTTCTACTACTACTCAAATTAGTAACAATCTTTATGGACCTAAACCTAAGATGTAAAGAATTTTCATTTCAATTTCCATTCCCTTTGATGGATGGAACTACCTACGCTAGCCAAGCTATTTCTGTACTTAAATTCGTGTTTCAAATCGTTTAGAAAGAGTTTTCCAGCAGTTATACATCATAATATTTTCACGAAGTTATTTTCTGGCATTCATGTTTATGAATAATTCATTGCCAAAGTTCCCTTTCAGTCCGCTCAGGTTCAACATTACACGCCCGTCAAGAGTTTGTGAGCAACACGAAAGAAAATAACTACAACTGCATCAATAAATAACCACGTTTCACGTTAAATGCTTCTATTTCCATTTTCCCGCAATGTCAAAATAATGATAGTAAGCGCGGTATTTATGAATAAGTTCCCAACAACAAGAAGACTCACAAACTTTCAGTTTCTATCGCGTGAAAAATGATGAAATATTTGCATTGTTTATACCGTTCAGACGGTTAGGAGTAAAGAATTTACAAGAAATATGATCCATATATGTTTAAAACTTTAAATGGATGTTCGTGTGCACGATGGAACCGTAAAATGAGAACAAAGGAGTGAACAATTAGGCGGTGATTCCAACTAGAAAACGATTTCGATATCGATTTGACAGTATGCCCATATCGTTCAATAGTAAACTACCTATCAATCTACCAACCACCTGTTTCAAACTACTTGTAGAAAAAAAAAATAATAATAATAACAAAAACTTACTTCTCTACGACAGTATCAATATACTAATAGCTACAATTCAATGCAGTTGATGGATTTATTAGTAATGACTGGTACTTGAACGAAACTAATCGGTATACCATGAAACTGTGCGTATACATAAACATAACATCTACCTGCACATTAGATGGTGTAACAGTCCATGACGGTCGGTACTCGAACCCAAACACCTCACACGTATGACATACAGAAAAAAGCCACTGAGAGAAAGAAGCAAGGGACTCGAACCCACATCCCAGCACTCGACTCCCTCACATGTCATCTCGTTTCAGTTTCGTTCGACTACACTGTACTAAACCGAGAGAGACCCGTAGTCGTTTACTTCTACTACATAAACTATAAATCCTTTGCTCCCCCCCACCTCCTGTCCCCCCACCCTTTTAACCCACTCCACATCGCGGTGTCGGCGAGTAATTCCAACAGACCTGACCTACCGCACTACGCGCCTATAGCTGCTGCCTGCCGCGCTGCTTGCTTGTATTACATAAGCTCGGTGGATAAGAATGAGCAAGTTCAATGAATGGCTGGATGAGACATTGTGATATAGAGATGAGTGGGCGTGTCAATTATCTAGAGAGAACCATTCTACGAGCGGTGACCAGAAGTGAGTGATAACATTGACAGTCTATTAACGTTGACAGTAGGCGATTGTCTGACTGTCTGAATGGCATTTGAACGATTTGCTGGTGATCTGAGAGGAAGCGACCGCACCACATTTCAACATTATCTAAATATAGCTCGGTTGCATTTTTTTTAATTCGTATCTGATCGATTAAGTTCATCAAGGTTAACATTATAATCGACAGTTTAAAATGACGGTTTTTCTGCATTTGCATTTTCAAAGAAAAAAATAACGTTTAGTTTTTTCCCGAAAGTATCGTATTTGTTCCATTTGTTGAAGCACGGTAGAGAGATTGACGCGAAAGTAGCAGTGGAACTCGATATATATATAATTGATGAGCGTAGCGAAGTCTCCATCCCACTCTTATAGGGCTTTGTCTGTGTGTTTTTTTTTTTGTTTGTTTTTTTTTTTGTTTGTAAGCACTCCACAGGTCGCAAGGGTTGACTGATCAACATGAAACTTTTTTTGTACACGCAAACTCATCCAACTTAGAACTGTATAGTTTTTGGGATGAATCGGTCGGACCGATTTTGAGAATCATCATCTCAAAGTTTCTAAAAACCCCATAAGATTTGGCTGGGCGGAAAATGTTGAAAAATAAAATCTCTCCAAATGGGATGAAATTTTCTCTAAATGTGTATACATGGATTTTACACATTATTACGATTTTTTAAGCAATTCTGATCAGTCGTTTTGGAGAAAAAAAATAAAATGACTGATAATATTCATAAAATATATCATAAAAATTATGACAGAATTAAGTTGTCGAGATTCACTGCTTTCTAGATTCAAGAGTTGACCAACAATGAAGTATTTTTTATATGCGTCAAGGTGTGTAGAATACCAGAGTCAATGAAGTGGCAAGAGTAGAACTTCTTTAACGACTTTTATAGCTTATTCAGATATCAAGGTGTGTAGAATACCAAAGTCGATAAAGTAGCAAGGGTAAAACTATTTCAAGGACTTTTATACCTTATTGAGATATCTCGCTCATCTTACAACGCATATTTCGCGTTTGACTAGTAATCGAGTTAATATTGTAACCGTGTAATATTGTTGGAGGCACCACGATTACACCACACGGTTAGTTTAATGCAAGTTATACGATGGACAAGAGTGCATCTTTTAGGCGCCCACTCATATAACCTTTATGTAGCTGTTGGTGCGGCAAACTTCGCCGCAACTCGACTCGCTTCTCTTTAATATATCTAAATCAGTAAATCACTCCCGTCTCTCTTGGGAACAGCTGACCCGTTTATACGTCACGAAGCCGCCACCCCCTCCCTCTCCTCTTCCCTCCCCCTTCACACATACATAAAACCCCGTAAAGAAGAAAACGAAAAGGATCTCCCTTCCTCCATGTATATATATATATATATATATATATATATATATATATATATATATATATATATATATATATATATATATATATATATATATATATGTGTATCCCTATTGCTAACTTTTACCCATTCCTTTATATATCTCTCGAGTGAAATCAATAAAATTCCTTCCTCAATTCCAGGGAAGAATAGAGAGCGGTAGGTTGGCGGGTTGAAATTGCGAGTAAGGGGGGATGGGGGACCTTTAGTACTGTTGTGAGATGTAGGTCATGCACCAAGAGGGATTCCCCAGCCTCCCCCTCCCCCACCACCCTAGACACGTCTGTTAACAGATGACGTCACGGCAAGGCATGGCAAGAGTTGAATGAATGTATGGGTGAATCTTTGATAATAATCGGTTTTGGGCAGAGTGGTGAGAGTCGTGTGACGTTAAGGAATTGGGCAAGAATGTGTCGATATAACATGCACTTGGTGTGTGACAGTGAATGAAGGATGTGGCGCGCCACTATAGTATGGTATAGGACTATAAGACAACTTGGAACCTTTACTAATGTGTTTTTGTAAGTGATATTAATTTATATTGGATTTAACGACGCATTGTAATCAATAATCATGTATTGAGGACTACGTAAGATTTTGGAACCTTTACTAATGTGTTTTTGTAAGTGATATTAATTTATATTGGATTTAACGACGCATTGTAATCAATAATCATGTATTGAGGACTACGTAAGATTTTTGATGTGGAAGGCGGATGACGAATGGGATGATGGTAAGGATGGGATAGAAGGTTGTTACTGTTTTTTGAACAGTGGGAACAAGATGTTACGACAGGTCGTTTTCTCAAGGAACTACCGAACCATTCCAGCAGTATGTAGGCCTATATCCACTCGACAGACTGGTGGAAACCACTCGAAAAAACTCGCGACATACATGATACATATGGTCGACAATGATTTGTACTTTGTAACGATAGTAACAACGGAGGAAGACAAACTTCGAATAAACACTACTGGATGGTTATTTAAAATACTTATACCATTACTATCGTTTTTGGCATGTTTTGCTTCATCAGTTATCGATTTTTTATGTACTATATATGGAAGATTAAAACTCGGAAGAGAGATGTGTCGATCGGCGCTTTCCCTATTGTTTACCGTTAGCGTTTCAATATGCGTGCCCATAGTTTCGCACCGCCAAATTTCGATTAGTACACGATCACAATATACCTTTTGTCTATTCATGGACAACATGGATCCATATCGGCCAACACGGATTGATTTTATCTACCCGTTTCACAACTGGAAACGCAAAATCGAGTCAAAGAGAATTACGGTCGGAACGAAGCGATACCGTTGCAGGTTTTCTGTTGGGCCTGATTTTCGGTTCTATTCGAGAAAAAACGAGCCTTTTATGGGGAGCAAATTCAAATTTGCACACAAAGTGTGCAAACAAACAAAGTGAACTGTTTAGTAAAGAAACAAAATCTCACACCATCACTTCAAAGTTCTACACTCCAGTACAAGAGGAAGAGAGCTATACACTATAATATACGCTTGTGTTTCTGATATGCCTACACTTTAATCACAACAAGCTGTTCGCGTTTTACATCACATCGCCGAAAACTTTCAACAATGTACCGTATAAACACAGAACCAAACATACACAGAAACAATTTGCCACCATCTGTTTGTGAATGCGATGAGGGTGGTGGGTTGGCATGAAGGGGTGTAACCTTTATCACCGTGTTGTACCACTATTATGTGGGTCACGACCTCCTAGAGGATTCCCAACATCCCTGCTCCAGACGTGTCTGAATGTCACCCCCCCCCTCCCCCAACTACCATCAAAACACAAAACCCTCGCACACATTACACTGCACTCGTTTAAAATGTATATCACTGACCTTCTAAAAAAAGATCATTAATTAAACTTTACTTTCACTCGTGGAAAAATGTGCCGAACATTTGCAATTAGCGGGCCCATGTTCATTTGTATGTACTTGGCTGTGTAAATATCGGGGAAACAACACGCGCTTCACTCGGATAGATTAAATGATGTAGAAATGTACTACTGGGGATGTGGTATTCAAGATTCGCCAGTGTGGTAACAAGACAATTGGAAAAAACAAAAAATGATATAAACAAATACAAAAATGAAAATGATATAAAAATGATAATAATAAAAAAAAAGATATAAAAATGAAAATTCTGATTTCTGCACAAGACAAAAATGGTGGTGTAGAGCTTCAACCCAAAGCTCATTATCAGCTTTCTGTTCGTCTATCTGTTAAATCATCTGCACTATCACAAGGGTGAGACTGGCTCAGGCAGGTAGAAAAATGTTTACTTTTGCTTCAAGCTGTACATTAAAAGTATGTGTATATATAGGCAGCCTATAATGGATAATTCACGTTATAGTGGGTGCTCTTTATAAAAGTTCCAAGAAGAAATATTAGTTTACGTATTCGTTTTGCCTTGCGAGTTTTATATGAGAAAAGTAGTTGGTGTGCCGCGAGCTATTTTAGTTAATATTTCGAATATTTCGAACTGATACATTCGACAAACACTCAATCAAAGATACTAGAAATATAAAATAAGTAGAAGTTCTAATGAAAGTCTTGTGAATTAAAATATCTGAAGCGTGCATTCTAATAATGAATGTTGCTTGTATTCACGAAATAATTTCGTCTTTTATATAGCTGTGATACTTTGAGGGCCAATGATTCTTCTGGAGGAGATTCACGATTTAAAGACACAACTGCTATTTCAAAAGAGTAGAATGAAAAAATGTGATGTGAGATTCTTTACCACAGTTTTTTTTATGATGATTTAGTTGGTATATAGTGTCTTAACGACTCACTGCACTGACTGCAACGATGACTGTAAGATCTATTGACGTATGTAATGAAAGGTCATTATATAATGTATTTAGGATAGTGGGAAGGAAACGGTCGTGACCTAATGTTCAAGAACAGGGACATAACAGTATTCAGGCGGAAAACCCGGGAAACCTTCGTCAGTGTCAGGGTGGCACTTGGCAGGAATCGAACCCCGGTCTTCCTAATGACTGTTCAGCTTGTTCACCCATCTTAGTGGATACAAATGTGTAATATATATATATATATATATATATATATATATATATATATATATATATATATATATATATATATATATATATATATATATACATATATATATATATCATATATATCATATATATCATATATATCATATATATCATATCTGTGGTCAGAAACTATTTGAGCTATGTTCAATTGAAGTGTTGAGTTGATTTTTGGAGCGACATCATTAGGGGGGCCAGTCTCACCAGTCCCAGTGGATAAGTATTATAGGTATGACTGAGGTGAAAGAGTACTGACCAACAGCGGGCGACATGGATCTGGAGCCCGTAGATCCCGTGGGAGATGGCGTCGGTCTCATACCGGGCGTGCCCGGCGCCGGGCCCAACCCGCTCGAGCTGTCATTGCTGTTCTGGCCGGTCAGATCCTGCGAAAACAATAAAAACACTTGGTTAGAACAGGAAACACAAACAACAAGCAATGGTATACAGTATCAGCATTTTCACTTCGTAATATAGATCATAAATAAATTAACCATTTTTTATTTATTCATATTCAACCATAATAGAATCCATATGTTCTGTTGAAGTGGTGGTATTCTTCTACATAGGTATAGGATACATTTATTAATTTATATTTGGTTCAACAACGCATTTATTATAGTGTGATGGTAGAGATCGCCTTTGTGGTGCCCCGTACGAACGATCCTACCTTTGCTGTCTTGATTGGAGAACAATTGTTATGTAATCAAGTTTCGATGTTAACATGAAAAAACTCTAGTACGATCTGTTGGCGTCGGTGAATGATGAATGAGAGAATGGAAAATGGGACTAACGGTTACTTTATTGAGTAAATTATCCTGTGGTTAGTATTGCGGCCTTCTCCGAAAATAACCCTTCTTGAATGGCAGTGTATTGAAAAATGAGCAGACATTCTCAGCAAAACAAGTATTCATGGTGATACGGTTGCGGTAACATTTAAGTGGTCGATAAAGCTACAGTATAAAATACACCCTGGAGAAAATATGCTGATATTATATTACATAAAACTAGAAGATAATATGCGTACGCACCCCACACATAAAAATTAGCGGTTGAATGTGGGTAGATTTTATTTAAATCAAAATTTCACTTCCGGGTTGAACCCGCAGGTGACAACGTCTTGTCACCGCAAGTGCATCTCCGTGTAATTGAAAGAGTGAGCAAGGACCAAGTAGCAATATAAAATGTATTTTGTATGTTGAGTCAATATTGCCATTACCCTTCAAAATATGCATGACCATGAATTAATTATTTGATCGAAATGACGAAAATACTTTATTCAACTTGGAAAAATATGAAAACGTGATCATGTGACATGCTTGAACAAGATTACTTCATTAGAACATGATGTATCATGTTTTATTGGAACATCGCATTGATCTACATTCTACCGAATGTAGTCTACGTACATCGTATAACTGAAAAGTAAGAGTTGATACATCCATCGACCTATTATTGTGTATTCTCAGCGCCATAAGAACAATGGTCCAACGGCGGTCGGTTTATAAAATAATCAATCGACGTGTCATAAACAAATATGCACATCGAGTCGATTGAGGCTTGCAAGATTAGATGACATTTTTTTCAACGACTGAAAATTTCTCGATTTTTTCTCGATTTTTTTCGAAACTGTTTTCAACGAGTGACGATCAATGGTGATTGTGATCGCAATTTGACAGAATATTCACTCTGAACCAAAACTTCGATTAATTTATTCACCCAGGGCCTAATTCCTGGACTTTTTTTAGAGCTGTTACTGTCAGTGATCTCTTAACCGAACTGTCGTAACTATAATCTTCTATTTATGAATATAACTTATAATAGAATCAAATATACATGTTTGTAATTTATATTTTTTAGCATTACTTTACTAAATTAGGCCTACCACTAGATAACTGTTACTCTCATACATTCATAAATAGGAAATAAAACGTGTCCCGAACAGCCACAACGTACAGGAAGGAATAAGGTCCCTAATCTGTAAGCATAACTGATCAACGATCAATATTATTCATTCATTTTCCTACATGTACATTTTTCAGTAATTATATACATTAACAAAGTTAGCGTGATATTAGTAATTAATGTGACAAGATAATGACAACAGTGGTGGAGGCGCCGGGTATTGTTCAATGCATACGTTCTTGGTATTTCAAATAAGACTCCCCCCCCTTGGATATTTACAGTTCAAAAAGTATACAATTTGAACTGCACTATAAAATCTAAATACCATTCTACACATCCGCATTTGTAACTGGCTACATTTATTTATGATGTTAATTGATGATTTAAGCTCGATCGTCTAGTCGTACTTTTGATTTCTATATAAAATAGCGAAAGCTTGCGAACGCAAGCATACACTTATCGGACACAGTAGGCCTTTGGCTATTATTATTATAAATAAATTATCAATAGTGAAATTAAATTCTTCACACAAGTCATAAAATGTATTAATTATTGAGACTCGTGCCTCCCTACTATTTATATATAATAGGTCTAATAATCCCGAACAAGGAATATTTATATAGAAAATTTGAAAAATGAAAAGCATATTAAAATGAAAATCTGGCGAAACTATTTTCCATGGGTTCCACTATTGATTCAACGCGTCTCCTTGCAGCTATATAGTGCCTACAGTCAAGCCCTCCCTATACGCACTCTGTATTGATTCTTCGTTTCACACTCCCGACTACAGTCTATACGCACTGCACAGCTAGGCTACACTACACGTGTATTGATTAGAAGTACACAACAATCGACACACGTGTGGTGACACTTGGTATATAAGCGTGGAGGTGAATTACATTCTGAAGGTGCGAGATGGTACCTGAGAAATATTCGAGTGTAATTAAAAGTTGCGAGATTAACGAGTCCATCTTGAAATATAAATCTCGAAATTTAAGAGAAAGATGTACGAATTAATATCGACATAATGAATTAGAATATTAATATGAGTGAGTGATTTTCAAATCTATTTGCACCAACGTCAATCTTGATTAGGATTCGATCTGCGGATCGTGAATGGTGTGATGGCCATATTCAATGTGGCAGGCCTAATAATACCGGTACCCAAATATAAAATGAAGACATTCAACATTTCTTCAACTATGGCTATATTGTCATCTAGGTGAACTGTATAATCTTTTTTAATAACATCATAACTTAATACAAAATCATTGTTCCCAAATTAAGGCAATGGATGAAAAATAATATAAAATGTAGGCCTATAATAAAACAATGCAGTATATTACACAACCCTACACAACATTTCACTAAAAATGAACCCTCTTATAAAAGGTTTACAAGGTACAAATTGTCAATCAACAATAAAAAAAAAATCGACATCGCCAGAGACTCGTTTTTTCGCGCCGAGGAGCCGAAGATCCAAATACCCAAGACGATGTAACATTATATTCTATTGGTTGACAAATACATACATACGATGAAATTTTCAAATAATATAATAAATTTACGTTTTAGCTTTAATCAATATGAATAAAGATGCCTGTAAATTTACATAAATAAGTGTACTTGTTCTGGGGTAGGGGGACGAAATAAGACTTTTTGGTGGTAATTGAATCACACTGATCGAGCACATAGCCTATATATAGTACCCTGTAGAGCTATTACATGCAGCACACGGTGTGTGAATGTACTAGTACCAGCTAGATGTGTGAAAGAACGGGGAACAATGTGTCTAGTGCCGGCGATAAGATAACGGACCCTAAAAGGCCGTAAAGGTTATCAGCGGTGTCAATACTATACAACGACATGGATGTGGTTAGGCATGGTTGGCGTACTGGCACAATCATACCTATACATGCTGCCACTGATGATTGTACATTGCTGAACGACGGTCGTGTAGATATTGAAGAAAGAGAAACAAAAATAGGCGAGGGAAATATTCAAGCGAAAAATCGAGCACGATACGAAGAAATATACAGGAAATATAGAGGGAATAGAGGAAATATAGAGAGAATATAGAGGGATTAGAGGAGGGGAAATATAACACAACCTACCCTAACTGGGCATTGCTTATTTAAAACGCCGTTTATTATTGCTTACGAACGGTCACTTGCGGATATACCTTTCCCTTTCATCCCCCTTCGCCTATTTTATCTACCCGTTTTTTCCCCATTTTATCTCGCCTTCTTTTCTCGATTAGGCCTACGCTCGAACGTCAGTAAGGTTGAATTTTTGTGCTACGAATGGAGACAATTGATATTTACAAAAACCCATTATCAGTATAACTCACTCACTCACGCCCGATTGAATTCAGTTTCCGAAATAGTGTATGCGGATGCCAGCTCGTTTGCTGCATCAACATAATACAAAGTTGTTACCGCAAGACTGGCTTAAATTCTGATATAAGACTTCCGCCGAAATGTGGCCTAATGGCAAAAAATGCACTTGAACCATACAATATGCGACTTATACAATCACACGGAACGGTGAAGATCATTCAGACCACGGGACATGGATTCGAAACAATGCAGGGGTTAGACCTGAAGTTCAAAACCAGTTAAATTGGTTAATGTAAGTAATCTAGGGAAACAATAGAATGTGCACAGCATGAACTGGAGGTCAATTACAGTTTTTCCATGTCGCAGTAGGGGTCATAGTTTGCATTTGATTACTATACATCTTGTAGTCATAACGTAGTCGGTAAGTTTTCTATTTCTATAGCTCCATGCAGTCAGAACTTTTGGTATAGAATGGCATTCATCAAACAATTCACAAATACATTTATGGTAACAATTGACTGAAACAAAGACGAGGCTAAGCCAACAATTGGCAATTTAAAAAAAAAAACGACTCAATTGCAATTGTATGCCAACAGAAAGAATATCTAGGACTACGAATGAGGAAGTTAGATGTGAATGACGTACACAAAAACCCTTGCGGGACTCGAACCCACACCAGACTTCGTTATCTAAACCAGTCGGCGCACTACCTGACAGTGTTAAATGATCGGCTAAAATTCGTCATGTCGTTAATGCCATCTAATGTACTGCCTACGATAATAGCAACAGATACCGAGTCGTCATTAGTCGACGTCGTTAAACGAACAATGCTACACACCATCCATCTCCCGTATAGACGTTGACGATGAACATAACACGGTATGTATGTTCAAGTCACAGTCGCATATAGAATAATGTTTATCCAGTGAACGGTTATCACGATTATTATGCCTCCACAGTAAC
This sequence comes from Brachyptera risi, assembly GCA_964007535.1. Classification (NCBI taxonomy): domain Eukaryota; kingdom Metazoa; phylum Arthropoda; class Insecta; order Plecoptera; family Taeniopterygidae; genus Brachyptera; species Brachyptera risi. The sequence continues at coordinate 36,029,718 of OZ023329.1, read as the reverse complement.
TAGCGCTACCGTTTCTAACACCTTACAAACACATTATATATTATCTCAGGTCGACGAACTCGTTTCAAGTCGTGACATACATTAAATCGAAGCTGAAGCACGTGGCCACACCACCCCCCCCCCTCCCCCCCCCCCACACACACAATGCACAGCTGATCGGGACTCGATAATAATAAACAATAATAAAACTTAAACCTTGGAACTACCTCAAAATCATTTAGTTTCTAGCAAAACCGCGCGTACCGCTGAGTTCTATTATGAAATCATTTCCCCCCGCCGCCGACCGCTCTGCCTTTACCCTCCCTCCACTCCTCATTCCACTTTTCGTCGATGCACATGTAAAAACTGCTTGTCTTGATTCCCTCGACTCGACATCAGCTGATTGCGAGGGAATATTTGAATTAGATACACGAGAGAACACGTGGCAATCGGGTTGCTGAAAAGAAGGCGTTTTCTTTTACGTATCTCACACAAGATGTCAATACTGTAAAGGTGTCAATTCTGTGATGTTGACAATTATTATAAGTCGTGAATGGGATATTTTCTACGAACACCAATGTCGGTGTTTATGTGAGAATAAAAACAGTACACAATAATATTGTCCTTTAATCATAGAACCCACCGTTTTCTCGCTTATTTCCCCTTGGCTGTGAGTTATATACGGGCTAAGGCTAGCACTACCGCGTCGCTGCAATACTGCCACGGTTATAACACGTACACACACAGTTTACAAGAGAAAAACACTCGCCGAATCTACGTGAAACAATTAAAACATGAACTAGCGACACACGAATTCAATGAAAACACGTCGTTGCACTCGTTAATAATTGTATTTTGGCCGTATTCGAGCGCAATGCTTCACAGACCCGTACCCACTGCTTCGACGAACCTAATCGCTGTACTACTACTGGACTGACTCGCCTACTGAGTCGAGCTATACAGCGTTGTCAGTTGCGCGACCGGCGGAAAGCTCTCGCTCAATGCTGCCGTTGCGAGGTTACCATACAAACACTCACAAAACATCACGGTACAAACCCTAGCCTACTTGCTCGGCCGACAACAAAATATATTATGATATTTAATCATAATATTCATTTTTTGATATATATTTTTCAGAATATGCATAATAATAATATAAAAAAATTAGCCCAAATGCGAATTCATATCGACTCAACTTTTCCTTTGAATGCGGAACATGAATGTTCAAACTCCAAAATAGTACGTTTTGTTTTTGGAATTAGCCTTCGTCAAAAGTTTTCTTCGCTCTTGTAGTCGAAGTGTATAACGTAACGTTGGTAAAGCCCTGTTCGCGGCCCCCTGAACCCATATGTGCCGAGCATGCAAGAGAGGGAACGGCGCAAATATCAGGGGCTCGGGAATACACCAGTATACTGAACGCGGACGGTCTAGCCGACTCGCTTGCCTGCCGATATCCAGACGAAAATACAAGAAAGAAACGCGTATTTTATTGACAACTGTACCTGCTAAACGCAAATTTCGAACACAATATCAATGTGGAAATTTTCTTTCTCGTCGTGCCGTGTTATAAATTGCTGTTTTTGTTTGATCGAAAAGGGGCAGATTCATATGATCGAAAGATAAAAAAAATTACATTAATGATTGTTTTTTATGAATATGGTAAATATGGCCTTATCTATTCAATTTTTTTGTGCATATATAATGAGGGAACACATTTTGACCACAATATGTGTTACTGTAACACTTTTCAAATAAAATTACACAATCGCTGATGTGGCAAAACTGACCACCGGACTGAAAAAAATTGATTTCTTAATTTTTCCCTCCCAATCACCAAGCTTTTGAGATAGTTGACGCATTTTTTACATGGAAAACTCATCAAGAACCCACATTGTGACCAGATAGTACCGAAACGGTTGCCAAACTAACATGTAAAAAGAAGAAAGTTCACAATCTCACCACCCTTAAATCATTTCTCTCTCTTCTCTTTCTTTCTATACATTTTATCATATGCAATATAATATGTAATAGTAATAGTATATATATATATATATATATATATATATATATATATATATATATATATATATATATATATATATATATATATATATATATATATATATATATATATATAAATATATATAAATATTAATATATTGATATATATATATATATATATATATATATATATATATATATATTTATATATATATATATATATATATATATATATATATATATATTTATATATAAATATATATATATATATATATATATATATAAATATATATTAATATATATATATATATATATATATATATATATATATATATATATATATATATATATATATATATATATATATATATATGCATGGGTCTAAGCTATAGTGAGTGCATGATAATGGGCGAGATAGGAATGGTCAATTTGTCCCACATACGGGCAAGCATGTGTTTTATAACGTAAACTAAGGCGGATCTACAGCATACGGCCTACAAAGAGCATACAGAACCAGTTTACATTTAGCAAGAAACAGGACTTGCCCAATGGAGCGAGCAATGTTGGCGCAACTCAGAGAAAATGCACGACAAACCACGTGGCTTGGTATGTTAATAGTTGTACTAATGTAGAGAGAATCATCAACAAATAATGCAGGTGCGATGAATTGGTAGCCTCCGCTATTGGGTTATTGTCAAAGAAACTTAGATTCAAAGTATAGAGATAAATACTGAAATAGGTCAGGAAAGTGCATTTAAATGCCGGAAAGTGTTTTTGTCGACTGTTTTGCATGACTTGTGCAAAGTTGCTATAGGGTTGTATTTCGTTGACAATGACAGATCCGAGTGTCAAAGGGGTGTCTTTAGATCGAGCAGAACTCGAAGAAAATAAATGGCTATACCACCAAAAAGAATCAAATTCGATACCGCGGTTCCTAAACACGGAGTACAAGGGCCCATGAGTGCCCACCACAATGAGTGCGACCTACAACAAGTGGAAAATGCTTCGGGAAACGCAATTAAGAGTAGAGCAATTCATCAAGTAAAAACTCCGTTTTCCAAATAATGAACAAGGAGACTGAGACGTTCGTCCAGTTGTTGAGGGCTCGCTAGATACAAAGTCAAACAGAAAACAGGCCATCTCATCAAGACTGGCATTGATAACGATGAGGGCACGACATCCAAACATTGCACATGTTGCCTTAGATACATTGAAAGCATGGTATATCCACACACTACTACTGCATATCATCACAAAACACGAACAAACTGAAGGAGAAAGGGAATGGGGGAGGGGGGGGGAGGGGGATGATGAACATTTCAATGGAATGGGTAAAGAAAGAGGGTTTTGGAGTGAGTAGGTTGGGGGTTTCCAGAGGGGGTGAGGGGATTCAAAAGCCACCAAGCTCCAGTTTCTCTCTGGCGTAAATAGTCAGTCTTTCCGAGGCACCCGACGTGGTAACATATGCCAATATCCTCTCTACCTTTCATATGGACAACGACGCCGACGTCGCCACGGATGATATATACTTGATGCCAATGGTTCAATATTTGGAAACTTTGAAACCAAACAACAAAATAGACAATTAAAAGAGAAAGAAAATATGATAATCAAAACGTCGACACACTACAATTTATCAAATACTCTTGAATGTGTATAGGCATAATTTTTTATAGCACTCTCGATTCACTTGGTCGATATCAAGATTTAGGGTTAATGCATCATAGATGAGCTAACAAATTCAAATGAAATCAATAGATTGAGAATAAACGCCTTACTTGATTGATTGATTGATTGATTCAACAATTACGCGCCAAAAAACAGCGCATATAAAACAGAAATAAATACATTACCATTTCTGTACTAACCAGCATCAGTTATCCAATGTAATCTAATCGAACGCAACAAACAATCATTTGTCACAACCGGATTATGTTTATATAAAATAACGATGCACTATCTGGCGATCATCATCAGCATTGTACAATCGTCACGCAATTTAAATATCAATCCCATTCAGAACGCACACACTTTCGATTCCCATCGACTATAGTTGTTCACTAGTCATGTTCAGTAATGTATACGAAATACAATCACCTGAAACTGGAAACGCCAAGAACTCTACATAGAAAGATAACTTACTATCTCGGCATACACCATTATCTCTCGAGAAGAGAGACAAGAAAGATAAAGCAATTTATACTCCGTTTTATATAATTATTTACACACAGAAATTTAGACTCGACACTTTACAATGGTGAGAGATGAATATCAGTGAGAGGTTGATGTACAACATTATAATGAGAGGATAGAAATTTATCAAATTTGTCATTTAGGTTGTTTGCGCCATTGTTGATGATCAGAAACGAAAACAAAGATACATGTCAATCAATACATCATCAATACATGTCTAATAAATAAATACCACTATACGCAGTCGGTACATCAAACAAATAAAAGTGTTGACGAAATTGGGTTAATTGGGAATTATAGGTAAATCCTAGGTATACCGGTATATATAGCAAAGAATTTCTATTGAGAATTTTCGGAGATATTTTTTGTAACATCATCCATGAAAAAATGAAACAGATAAATGAACTTGTGCACCAAGATCTGTTTCTGTGTTGACTTCCTACATTCTTTTTCATCAATACGCAAATATGCCAAAAAATAAGAGATAAGCACAACAACTTCATTTCAGTTGAATACAAACTAGGTGTAGGTTAATATGTGAATTGAGAAACAAATTATCCATTTAGACATTGAGAAATAATTTGATAATATTCTGAACTAGCGCGTCACTCGACAACGTGCAGTTACAAAAGTTCGCAAAATTACTCTTTCTGACCACATCCATCCTACTACAGTATCGCTATGAATTCATTATTTGCTCATCACAATATAAGCTTAGCTTCGTTTCAATTCGTTAAATTCCGTTTCGTTTGGGTTGAGCATTGCTATTTTCAATCATTATTAAAAACTGAGATTCTTCATGTTATATCTATACGATTTTAAAACCTATGCAGCACAATTCGAGTGAATTACCATCGGAAGTGTCTCATTTTCATTTGGTAAGGCCTAGTCATTTGATGTCACAAGATATAGGCCTATATCCAACGGTGAGGATTGGGAACGATGGCCTAAAATTGGTAAAGCAATTACACTGGTGTACGCACTCTATTTCTTGTACAAACCAGTAATGACGGCCATTCACTTGGCCGTACCATGCAAATAGCATTGCCATGACAGGATGCGGGCATAGAACCGGCATATAGATCGCTGCCTTGCGAATTCCAAGACGTGTACATGCTCAGTGCAACGAGGTATTATATACTTATGAAGGAAAAAGTGAAAACACAATACAGGAAACTATTCTTGTCTTTTTAGTCGCTCAGAGTAATGTCTCTCTCTCTCTCTCTCTCTCTCTCTCTCTCTCTCTCTCTCTCTCTCTCTCTCTCTCTCTCTCTCTCTCTCTCTCTCTCTCTCTCTCTCTCTCTCTCTCTCTCTCTCTCTCTCTCTCTCTATATATATATATATATATATATATATATATATATATATATATATATATATATATATATATATATATATATATATATATCCCGCCTAAGGGATGAGGTTTTGACTTTCATCACTGTCTTCTTAGGCTCAATCATTTCATACCTCCAAATGAGCAAGCTGTTGGTGGGGTGCAAGGTGGGTGGGGTGATCATCATCTTTCTAATCCATCCCCCCCACCTTCTCTCCTCTACCTCATCCAATAAATGGTATTTTTACTATATAAACAAACTTCACAGTTGCAATAAAATCATGTTTCAAATCAAATATTTTCATTGAACCAAAATAGTATGAGCGGACAATACACTAGTGCCAATCCACGAAATACATGCTGTATGAATAATGGAATTGTTACTTTTAGAAAATACCCCCCCCCCCCCCCAACACAGTATCACGCAAATAAAATCAACATTATCGACAAACAATGAAAAATTTAGCTTATCTACACTAAAAATGTGTTTCCGCCTGTAAGGCAAAAATGAATTATAATGAAAAAATGATAAAATCACACATGCCTGCTATAATGACGCAAGCAAGATGGTAAATATCAAGCATAGGCACATGCAGTAGGCCTACATCTGCGGTCACATGAGGTGATTGATCAAACACCATTGAAATGCATCATGAAGATAATGTATCGACTGAAACTAGCATTTAATAGTGCATTCATAATTTCAGTCACACAAAGTGGTCGATCAAGCTACATTAAAATGCACCCCCCTTACAAACTGTATTGGCATAATACGCACCAAAACTATAGCATACAATTTACATACGCATTCGACATGGTGTGTGAAAAATTTGGTGGTAAGTTATGCGAAGATTTCATTAAAATTTCCGAATATACCATTATATATAAATGTAAGTGTACATATGATTACCATGTCAACAGTCTACGTAAAATACCAGCTGTACAATCTACAGATTGTAGATTTCATTTAAATTCAAAATTAAATTTCGGAAAAAAAACTCTTTCTCTGCCAGTATGAAATCCCGAATACAAAAACACATAAAAAGTACCGTGTACACATAGTCAGAAAGTAGATGATCGACTATAAAAATTACATAAAATACACATATTATAGTGTTATAGAAACATTTCCGTTATATTTACATTTATTTTCCCTAACTATACGAGCTATCAAAGCGTTTTACCACGTGCTACCGGCACACACACACACACCCACACACATTCGCAGCAGATAGAATAACAAAGACCAAGTTGTTTTCCCTGGCAAATGTGATCTAGTTGAGCCGGTGGGCGTGTCCAGCATCAGCTGGTGCATCGTAATGAGATGGAAACTAGAACCGAATAAGGAAGCATCTAATCGCTTTGGAGAGCGAGCGCTCACACACACGGCATAGAGGTATACTGATTGCTTACTGACATATGTAATAAACTTTACAAAAAAAAAAAAAATCGATCACATCAAACGATAATATGGATTAATGTATTCAATAAAAAATTACTATATGATACTGAACTAACTTAGTGGTGATTAACAGAGCACTGTACAAACCGGTGCTCGGACCGTAATTAAACATATTATTGAAAAATCGATTTCATCAATATTTATATCCACGAAACTGACGAAAGAAGAAGGTAATAAAATGGTACCGTCCCTCTCCATCCCACACCATAGCACGCGGGTAGTTCGCGCGATCTTTTGTGGATAGAAGTATATAATAGGGTATTTTATAATCAGTCTGCATTTCTACCATTTCCAATAATTGGAGTAACGTGTAGAACATAGTTCAATGTTGTATCATATTTTATTGACCTAACTTACACGAGATTACAGACACGTTTCTCACTACTTTATCTCGCAAGTCTTCACACCGAACTTAATACTAATTAAAAATTATAGTGATTCAACAGAATTAGTTCCGCTATCAGTTAAATCACCTAAATCGATAGTCACTATCTGATAACGTTTAATAATGGTAATAGGGTCACCGGCTCATCAATAATAATAATAATAATATTAGTAGTAGGGTTTCACTTTGCGCACTAAATAATCTTTATTGATAGTCAGCCTGTGAATTATTACTACCAAAGTCAAGGACGGGAGACCCCCTAAGGCAAGGTCGAAGCTATTCCAAACATCCACATAACATGCGAGTGAAAACTTTGTTGATAAACTGATTTGAGATTTCATTAATAAATAATAAAAAAAACATACACATACGAGTTCAACGATCTATGGATGGACATGACTATACTAGAGAATAATAACAATGATAATAAACATGATAGAAGATGCTATATGAGGAATAAAAATAAACTCCGCGTTCAGATACATATTATCATAGATATATCTACTTAATTACCGGCGTACGCAGCTTAGTACCTCAATTCAAGTGTAATGACATAACATCGGTGTTGTGGAAGTTGGAGATATGATCGACAAGGCCGCTAATAACTGTGTATCGTAGTATATTATAAAAGTGTAAGAAAGTTGGTTGTTCAAATAACTTGGTTTGTTGATTAATTTTGACCGATTATAGAGATGTCACAATTTTCATTTTCATGTCACTATTCAGGAGACGTATGTAATACGCTATATGTATGAAAACCATTCGACATTGTTACGGAGGATGAACCACTGAAAGGATGGACGGTGTCTGGGATCGAACCTGGGTCCTCATCTTCCGGTCACATTACGGAGCAAGCGCGTTACCGCTGTGCAACCAGTACCGGTTTTTAGTACCTCGAACACCGCACATTAATACGGAGAAAACGGTATGGAGGTGTCGTTATTACTCACTATAGTATCCAAAATCGTTCAAAAGCCGAAACATTACACCTGAAAATTAGGGAAACCGACTCCCACGCACTCAAGAAAATACGAACAGATCGAATAAGCGTTCGACTAGGAACTGGAGGAGGGAGTTCAAAGGATTTACAAAAATATTGGAAGTATGTATACCAAAAAAGGCAGACCTAATAGTTTTAATAATGAAACTTGTAATCGGTCTGTACTAGATCGAACGTGGATGACCGACCCCGCTCCACAATAATTCGCGATCGTATCCCCGAATGCGCGTGGTCGCACTAATTAAATTAACAACAGGCAAACGTGTAATTACAATTAGCTACCGACGCCCCGCCTCCGCTCGTTCTCTTTCTCACTCACTCGTGCGCCACCCAAGCAACTATATAATCTCGACGTGTGCGACACCCACTGCTATATATCTGTCACGGGAGTCAACTAGTAATTAGTTCGAATCGAGACTGTATAATTTGTTACGATTCAATAATAACAAGTCTGGACTTACTCAGCAGCAATGATCAAGGAGTGAAAAACGGGCTGATAACGATTTCAAAGTGGATTCAAAGGGCTCCGAATGGAAATTCATACGGTTTTTAGGCATTGAAGCGTGGGTTCAAAAGTTCATTTTTATCAAGAGATTGGAATTGGCTCGCCAAGACTTTGATGATGTACCACCTACAAGTCAGTGCTTTAAAATGAGACGGAAAATGTAAACATTTCATTTTCATGATGCATTATCCGTGCCGCTAGTTTATATAATCCAGACACAAGCACTGTATATGTTCTTTGGGTTGGAAACACACATAACACTAAATTCTCTACTATAACCAGCTTACTATGAAATACTTTTATCAGCCTATCAATAAGATGCTTACAAAGTTCGAATAAATAAGTGTTGATTCAAGTCAAATACCATTTCACCCTAACGGCCAAAACTTTACAAAAGGAAGCAAGTAACCTTACTATACTTGTATTATGAAAGAAGGCATCGAACTCCAGTCTATCGAACATCAGTTCACAAGTGCTTTAGTTTGGGGCGAGAACGATGTAATTTGCTGCACGCCCGCACGTAGACTACCCGCTCGACTTGCGTACACTGCCGTATGCCTATCAGTCATTCGCAACTAGTTTCCAACTAATTTCAAGTCTGCAAAGTACGGTCGCTCTCTCTAAATTAATGAATAAAGTTCCAAAGTTCAGCGTCGATAAAACTAGAGCGAGAGATAGACGGTTGAGAGGTCTATCACGATAATAATAATATAGTCGGTAAAGATAAATCTGGGCAACAAAAAAGAAATACAATAAAGTGAGAAGCAGAGTGGGATAGAAAAGGAAAGGACTCCCTCAATGGAATGAAAAAGGAAAGTAACAAGGCGGAATTTATACAGAAAAGTTTATCTACATCACAATAGAGTAGAAATAGAGGGAGAAAGAAAATATACGTATATATGAGGAAAAACGAACACGATTTGTCTAGAATGTTTTACAGAAACTATCACCCTAACAAATTTCATAATATAATAACCTCGACATCGAATAATGACGAATGACGCGATAAAAATAAAAAATGATAAATAGTGCATTCGATGCAATTTAAGAGAAGTACAATGACGTCACCAAGGTCGAATTAAGAGTGTGACTTTGCACACAATTAGAAAGCAAGATAGCGAAAAGTCATCTGGACATTCGCTCCATAGATTTATTCCCCGTGTCGTTCGGGTTTCCAGCGGGTCGAATCCTAAAACCGTCTAAACTCGCTAGGCTGGATGGATGGGCCGCGCTCTAGGCACAGTGGTAGAGAGAAAAGGAAATCAATACTTGTGCTGTAGAGTAGGAGAACCGTGGCAACACTGCACTAGTACTCACTATGAGCACACATACACACATAGCGGCAACAATGGCATGTACAAAATGCCTTCCATAAAGATGGAGAGGTCGTCATTATCTGATAATGATATAAGGAAACTGTTAATTATTTATTCCTTAGTGAAAGAAAATAACTTTTCAGGAAGGGTTCCTTTTGAAGAGAAAAAGAAAATAATGTAAGTGGAATAAATTTCCTCGAAGAAGTATCTGACAATAACCACAATCCCAGACAAAACATTTTTATTTGAAAGTTCAAAAACTTGGATAGCAAAAGTAGTTCGACTTGATACAGAGTTCGTATTTCGTTTAATCAAAGTGCAGTATTACTGGATGAAAACAAATTACCATTATACGTGTTTCACACAGTCACGTGGATCTTCCCGACATATTCCAATCGTCTCGTAAATGCAATGACACGGTATCAATGTCACAAAACTGTCAAATAAAGTCGACAAAAAAACAAGGAAAACATCCTCAGAGTCGATGTGCGGGAAATTGATAGGAATCGAAACACGCACGCATTCGCAAACACCAGATGCATTTTTCATGAGCTATAAACATTCAAACAAGATTTCATTTCCAGAGAAAAAAAAGGGGGCGTAACTACCAGTCACGTGTTTTCACGAGATCGGCGGGAATCAAACGTGATTGTGACAGATGACAGTGAACTTGACGTATTGACATAAACAACTCTATTTGGCATTCGCGTTGTTTTCACTTTTGTTGTATCTTAATTTGGGAATCAACGATTTGAAATGAATAGAGTGGACGTATAAATCGAACCATGTAGATTTTGAACAAAAGATGAACAGAATAACAATTGAAGCATGGAGTCACGAGGGAGCGAAACGCATTTCAGTAGACCACGCCGTTTCTTGTATGTGTGACAGCGGGCTAAGAATACACGAAGGACAAGAAAAATGAAACAGAGACCTATTCTAGAGGACCTCTTCATGATGATTGATGATTATTGTTTGCTTAACGACCCCACCAACAGCTAGGTTATACGGGGGTACGAATGAGCGGATGATAGTGAAATTATGAAGTGATGATAAGTGAAAGGACGTTCACAAAAACCCATGCCTTATGCGGGACTCGAACCCACGCCCAACGGTTACTTCAGTTTCTGAAGCGGTGCCTCAGCTGACCGAGCTACCGAGGGTGGCTAGGAGGACCTCTTCAGACACACAATTTGTACTTATTATTTTTGGCATGCTTCAAACATCACTGGCCGTGAATCATCGAGTCGACACCCACTTAAAAAAGAGCGCGCTTATAATTGGACAACTACCGTTGCCAGCTAATAATAAATAATCACAACAATTTACAATAACGCACTCAACTTTTGCACGCTTTTTGAATGAATGTCGTCAACATTGGAAATAGATTTCACTAGGTCAATGCCACGCGATTCTATACAACTCCCAAGATGATGACGATGGTGGGCGGGGGAGATTCGAGGGAGGAGAAACAGACAGATCGTCGACATAACGAGGCATTCATTCGGCGGTAGGCGATCAAAGCTGAATACACCACGAGGTTGATTGAATTAAACTTGGACGTGTCAATCAGCTGGTCGTTGTACGGAACAAACGTGCATGGCTTGGTCAGCGATGCAGACGTAAGATTATCGTATTAGAAAGAGCTGTCATTTTAACTTGTCGAAACAAGGGATGAGCGCCCAGTCCCACTCATATTATATTTTTAGTCTAGTGATTTTGTGAAGCAATTCGATTCTATTTTGAATCCTTTTATTCTTGCATCTTGATTACAATACACAGTGATACAAGCACTAATCAATAATCAATATAATGATTTTTTTTTTATTTCAACAATAAATACACATACGACATTCACTTGTTATTTCCACAAAGCCCTATCAAGGCTCAACTGTGGGGTTTTAGAGTAGTGTTTGATATATTGTATTTTTTTAATGAGATTTTTTCGTTGGTCTGTCATAGTGAGGAGGGGGGAGAGGAAAGGTAGAAGGGATGGTTTAGTTGGAGGTGCGTTCCGGTTCCTCTTTATTTACAAATTAAGCCCTGTATATAATACACTATATAGATCATATTAATATTATATGTAGGTGTTGAATAAGTACGGAAATTGTCGATAATAATAACATGTGGAGTGTGAGGTAATTCTATTTGCTATTAATTTTGATACTGATTTAAATTTTCGATTACATATTGAATACAATTTGAATATATAGAGGAAGAAGCAAAAAACCCGCACAATGTCGAAACAATGTCTTGTTTGCGGGCTGTCTAAATTTCTAAATAATGAATAGGGTCTATATGCATTAGTGAGGAATATATGATTGATGCATAATCTGTTCATTTTAGTCGGTTTTTATCCTTGCTAGTTGCTACTGAGATCAGTCGCTAAGCACGTTGAAGTAATTCCATAGAGTTCGATTCCCGCGCCATATTCCACCTCGACCGTCATACGTCGTCGTTCAACCCAACATAGAATAGATACAATTCAATCTTGTTGGTGGTGACTGGTGGTCAGTATTCTTGAACACAATATTGTTCTTCGCACAGTAACTTATTTTCACAAATAATTAATGTAATCACCGATATTTTACATGTCCATACCCGGCCCTACAATAAAGTTCATTGGTTGTTCCCGTACCTACGAAGAAAAAAAGTACCAACACTCTTTGAAACTGACACAAAGAGCTTAATGTTTGTTTACGTTGGAGTCCAGGTTTGGACAATAGAGCATTAATTCCACATTGTAACGTTATAATAAAACACCCTGGCCGGCCGAGCTGTCGTAAATTACGGCCACGACAAATCGTGTGCGTGGCCACAAGCAGTCACACAGCTACGAGACTCGTGCCACCCCTAACCTACCCCAAAACACACTCGATAGATAATAAACCCCATAATATATAGAACTCCTTATTGACCCATTATCAATTTATGTGCGCTCGTTAAAAACCTAGATACATAGGGTCTACATACGACAGTTTCTCCAGAAGATTCTTTCATAGTTGCTAATAAAAAATCAGTCCACTCAATACACTTGTGCATCATTTGATGGGCGATGGTGTGTCTTCTTGTCATATTTCACCACGCTATTAAAACCATGATCTATCTCAACCCAAGTCAATGGCTAACCCGACTGGACCACGCCCCCTCACTCGTCTACCACCGTTTCAATGGAACGCCTAACTAAACATTGCATTACACCCCGGGCCAGACGGTGTAATTCCGTTTCACCAAGTTTAATATGTTTGGTATGTACAGATATAGATTAAATGGATAGATAGATACGTTTATAGGAAAGTGGGGTAGTAGGGAAGAAGTGATCGGGAAGAAAACAGGGGGAAGGTGGGTTTCTTTTAATGGGTGTATAGGAATGACTGAGCTAGAGGGGGAAGGGGAGAAAGAAACTTTCAAGAAAAGAAAAGTGAAAAATGACACCAAAGCGAGCCGTGAAGTGAAGTAAAAATACACTAATCAATATCATGCGTATATCACGTAAGCTTGCGCATGCGCATATGCATTTGTTGTATTATAAAAACAGACTAAGATCACGAACGTTAACAGAGGAAAGATCGCAAATGTCAAACGATTTACGTGAATGATATAGTGCATGCAAAACACGACTGGACACAAATTAGTATTTCAAAGAAATAAAATGATATATAACTGTATACTCGTTCAATTCAAAGATAACGTATTCGAGAAAAACATTTATTCAATTATTGTTCTTGCATCAGAAGAACAAACGTTGATCAAAAACAAGGCTTTTGCCTGGGTTCATCAACTAATAATACAGGATTGTTTACGAGTAAAATTTAAAATCAGCAGACCAACTGTTCTGCTGCATTCGAATCAAGGAATGTTCTGAAGTGTATTCACCCTAAACAATGCAAACATACGGAGAAAAAAATCGAAAGAGATTTGCAACGTCGACAGGACAAAAGAGGAATAAGATTGCTGTATAGCGTATATAGTAGATATACGTTCACATATTCCTATTGTGTAGATCAAGATTTCAGAATTGGAGCACGCAAGGTGGGTACAGCTATAGTACCATAGAAAACGACGACGAGAAGGAAAAAACGATTTAAAAAACTAGCCAAGAATGAATGTCTCTTGCAGAATAAGGAATGACGTTAAAAAAAGAATGATACGAAAAAAGAAGATTCTCTATAAGGAAAATAACTTCCGCGTTCAAAGAAATGCAGTTCCAATTCATGTGAGAGGGAAGGCTTAATAGGAGATAAGAAATAAAAATAAACGATCACAACGCATAATAGAAATCGAATCGACAATGGACTATGGATCATTTCACAAACCAAATAACAATAATAATATATAGATATATGAGAAATGAATAATTTTTTCCTGAAAAGAAGAAACCCTCAATGAGTTTTTCTTCAATATAGTAAAATACACATATTTATGATTATATTTACATTTTTCATTTTGTATACAAGACTGCCACATATTTTCTTAAACACTGCACAATTTACAACCAAAACGATTAAATTCCTTGTAAATATTTTTGAAATTATTCTGAAATGATATACCATTGGCGAACCGAAGAGATAAAAAGAAGATGAAAATACAAGCTGTATAAAAAGACTATTTACTGCTTGAAAACAACATCGGCTAAATGTTCTTAAACACCTCAACACTGCAATCAGGGGTAACCAACAGTAAATAATTGACGATTCAAATAGCCATTCAACCAAGAGTCACTTTGTAATAATTCTCTAGCCATGCAGGCAAATGAGATTGTTTGTTTCTGTTAGCATGCAATTCTGGGTTCCAAGGCTGTCGGATGTTCTTAGCACAGAAGTGTATGTACATATATTCAAGCTTGCATAGACCAAGGTGAACTTCGTTGGTTGATGACGACGACGCCAGGTGAGCTCAGTCCTTGGCTAAAAAAACTCGACTCTTCACATCTAGCCTCGAAACTGAACAGTCGCGGCCTCCTCGGTAACCAACTGGCCTTGACACCACCTACAGGAGGATTACTGAACTTGTCGACTCTATTGTTGAAGACGACGACGACTGTTACGTCATCGTTCGGAGAATATAACACTTTGCATTGTTCCCCGCATGAAAAACATGTTTTATATTATAATGTATTTCTGACTATGACAAGTGAATGCCATCATAGATAAATATTTCTTGCTTATATAATTCTAAAATTAAATTTGCATAATGCTTTTCAACAGGTAAAAGCTACGTTACGATCAGAAAGATTCTACAGAAAAACGGCATGTGTGTAATGGTTCGAATGAGTTGCAGGTGTTGCAATAAAAATAGTGTTTTTCCATTTCATAATCATTATTCTAATGAAATGTATTGATATCGACTACTAATTCACTTCGGCATTTCCAGACAAATATTTTATTACATTCCACAACAAAAGAATTAATCTAGGCCTCGTACTTCTCAATCATCTTCCATAATGTACTTAGTTACTGGATAATAGAAATAAAATTTTGAAAACTGCTATCTAGATTCTAGACTCTTAGTTTAGAAGTTGAATGATGGCGAAGTAGAATTTGTCATGTAGACCATCCGTCGATTCCGCACCATTCACAAAACATATAGGCCTACCCAACACGACATCATTCTGTTTCATATCATTGTTGTCACGTCCACTAAATACACATGTGGTTATAATTTCCAGTTGATCAAAAAGAGAAAATGCACGTTTCAATATCGATTGTTTCATACGAAATACAATGTGCCATGCAAATTCAATTGATTTGCAGTGGTTCAAACTTGTAAGCGATGAACGGGAATAAGACAGGAATTGAAATTTCAGCACTCGCACGGATTGTTATTTGTCGTCGATCGAGCAATTTATCCATCGTTCCACACGTGTTTCATTGTGACGTCAGTAAACGTGGTTCGACTTTGGTCTCAAAGCGACTGTCATTAAATTCTCTCATTATAAACCCCATGCCGATCAGCTGTTCGAGAGAGAGAAAGAGAGATAGAGAGATAGAGGGTTGAATAAACTCGCAATGATACATGTTTCAATGTCACTTCTACGCCTCCTCTTTCCACCTTCATCAATTATAGACCGAACGCTGCGTTACTCTAATTAACCAATGAGCGAAGGAGATCAAACCTGATTTTCAAGGCATTTTTGTTTATATATTGCTGGATGTGGTTTTGTATTGTGATACGAAAATAACCAACATGATTGGTAATAAAGGTACAAGACTATTTTGATTCATTTTTTGTCACACATTTGATTACGCAAAGTACTCCATAATCTTTACTAAAGTTGGTGTAAGTCGTGTTGATCTTGATACGATGATTACGGATACGGATACTGATACGGAATTAGGATACGATGAATAAAATATGTTTCAGAAAATATTATGTTGTGAAGTATTCGGGGTGACTCGACAATCAGATCCCTTCCATCTCTTGAAAGTGTCTAGGGAAGAAAAAAACTCTTATTTTTTTTGTTATACTCTTTTCATTTATTTTCAACTAATTTTTACAAGTAAAATATTACAATTATTTTCCAATCATTTATAACCGAAATGTATGTATTCAACGAAATTCACAACACATATAAATATATACCTTTTTGGATTTGTTAATTCTTCCATCTACGTTCGCAAGAAGCACAAACACAACGTACCAACACTCATTAGCATATACGGCCGCTGGGAGCATTTTTTGAATTAACAGCACAATAATGATGACGATAGGTAGTAAACTAATCGAGTAATTACACTCTCAAACGTTGGCTGTTGTTTCCCAAAGAATACAAATAAAATAAACCAAGATTTATTCGGAATTCGTCAAATCTTCCACACTGAAGCAAAACATGTTATTTTATTCAACCATATATACATAGTTTCCTCATCACACTACACTCAGCGAGTGAGGTGTACACAAAAAACTTTTAGCTCAAAATCAACATTTAATTTTAAATCATTATAAATCATCATTTTACATCAATTTGTTTCGTGGACCGTACGTGCAATGCGTCGACACAACTAGTCTGCCAGTTTTAGTGGATAAAATGTCACTAAATTATCTTCACGATGCATTTTCCATTGCAAATTCATTCACCACTTTTTGAGGCCGTAAGAGTTGTCAGAAGCAAAAGTTTTTCGTGAAAAAACACTTTAGACCAATTCCATTGCATATACAATAATCTATTTTAATTCGCGAAAAACTTTTGCATCTCTTTTGCATCTGACCATGGATACATTTGTGAAAAAGAAATGAATTATTCGAGCACTATCAAAAGTTCACTCACATTATTATATTCAAGTAATGAGTATTTAATGAAGACAGTCAATTAAGAGTTGAATACCTCATTCGGGTACTGGGAACATGCTAGGATAATGGTGTGATTAATTAATTAAAACGTGTGTAGTAAAACTGGAAGCCTAATTATTATCGTCACATAAGTTTCTTGTAAAAATAAGGAGCAAGATCAGGAAGTCCATTTTTGAAACAATTGTCATACAAACATTAAAGATTACCATACGATATAAAAAATGTAACCCAAGTTCATAATAAACATGAGTCCATGTGAGATTGGAAAGCAATTACAAATGCAAGCCTCAAATTATATTTCAATTATTAATAATATTGGAAAGTGAAATATAATTTTTCAAAAACTGAAATTAATAAACTCAAGATTCTAGCTGAGTAATTACTAATTCTACATTTCACGTGGAATATATCACGTTGACAAACTTTGTTGAATTACTGTTTTTATGACCATTTTTCAAGGCACATTGGTCTTGGCTCGTTTTTATTTTGTTTTGGTTGGGATATCATTTCTTTTTTTTATGATGATAAAATACGTGCTATGGCTAAGGTGAGGAATTCTTCCGTCTCGAATAATTATAATTTTTACAGGATATAGTTACTTCATTATGAAACATTGGAAGATCATCATGACAAATTCTCGACTAACAAAATAACATTCACGACGCTGTTTTGGATTTTACCTATAGTGAGAAACATTTGTTCGACATTATTTTGTTGATCTCCATTTCAAATAACTCACGTTTACAGCTTGATTATGAACCCCCAAAATGATGCGTTAACTTGATTAAAAATGTCTAATGGGGCTGGGGTAAATGGGTATATTACTACCGTAAAGCTGAAACTTGATATAATATAATTCGTTGAACCGGCGTTTTAGTGGGCCTAGTTGTCGCACGGCGGACGGTTCACGCAATTATTTCAATAACAATAATTAGTAGGCGAAATTATACGTACATGAAAGCGGACGGAGGCAAAAAGTGATTCAACTATATAATACCGCTGGACAGTATATTATCGAGTAGGCCTATACACACACATGCATTGAAACTCCCATCAGCTGGGAGTAATCATCAGAAGCGTAGGTAAAAATGTGACTTCAACAAGTTAATTTAATTTTTCACGAGAATTAATTTCAACACTATGAAGATTAGGAATACATCAATTAGCAGTGTAATTAATCTATTTATCGTGTGATAAATGTATCCATTTATCCGACTAGTTGAACAATAACGTATAAGAGTATCAAACACGATTTCCTACATCATTCCTTATAAATTACACTGACTCTAAATTAAAAATGAACAAAAATAAATATATTATGTCCGTATTTTCCCCTATATTTTACATTTTATACTACGTATAAATTGTGTAATTAAGCTGTTCTCTGCCATCAACCGGAGGGTAAACGTACACAAAAGCTGTTTGTTCAGAAAACTGGCTTTAATTTACGGGTTTTACGAAATGGATGGTTTTAGACAGTTAATGAGATCGTCGTAAAAGGTTTTATATTTTCTACCCGGTAATAACGTTTGTGCCAGTCAGTGAGTACTTTATAATAATATAAAAGGAGTTGTGTTCTTGTGTGTATGGTGCATGTGTGTGCGTGTACTTCCAGTTGAGAAAAGAACACTACAAGGTATTTTATAAATACATATTAAAAAAAAAACGAACAATCTTGACCAAATTGGTGAAGGGACGCGGGGAACGAAAATGCACTCTTTTAAGGCTTTTCTATTAAATTCAATACTCCGCTAGTATGATGAACCAATAACAAACTGAAGCGTTGATATAGTAGGGTCTATACTTTTTTCTGCCTTACAACAAGGTAACGAGGCTACATTGTTCGAACATCCACACATGTATTCTTCCAGATGTCATTGAAATGTATGTATATATATATATATATATATATATATATATATATATATATATATATATATATATATATATATGTGTGTGTGTGTGTGTATGCGTGCATTTGTTTTTCATTTGTATTACCGTCAAACATAATGATACATTATTTTTTTGTTGGCAATGAAGATGGATCAACATTAAACATGATCGGTTTTTCATAGGGTCATGTCTTCATGGATCAAAAATAATAATTGTGAGTACAATTCAATATAACTATAACATATTTGTCATTCCTGTACAACAAAACATTCCACAACAAGATCATATTCAGCGATATGTTAATTATATGTCAATAATAATAACAATTTGTATCTTGAAAAATGATAAAAATCATGTTTTCATTATTCTTAATTTATAATCGGTCGAGATATTTAGCCAAGAATGACACTGCATCAGTATCTGTATCGGTAGCTCTGGCACGTATGGTATTTACGAATTTCACCATACGAAAAGGAATGTGATGAAGTTCGCGCTGCCTGCATAAGAACACCATCCATCACAAGTCCCGTTCAACTAGACAGACCCCGCGTGTCTCGAACATTCATTTACCTTTACCTCTGCTATCCTCCGATGCCACTACGTGACAGATCGAAACTCACACGTGTTTACAACGTGCGTACGTGAGTGCGTTACTAGAGGCGTACACGTTTGCATCCTAGTCGTGTAAAATAAACGAGATATTGTACATTTTATTTCGATCAGATTTCGATTCTGAAGAAGTGAACGAAAACAATGTGAATAATTCAAAATCAAGCGGCAATTGTGTACTGGTATATGTCCATTTCCGAGGGCTATACTCGTTAAAGAATTCCTCGGCATGTATGTTGTCATTAATTATGTACATTCTTGTTCCGTTGAGAGGTAAGCAGGTTGCTGTGAATGCAACTCAAATCGATTGATTATGTCACTATTGCCTGGACGCGAGTATTTTTCCAGTAGAGATATTCAATGGAGTGGAACCATGTTCAAGTATAGGATAACGTCCAAGCTATACAAAATGCTGAACATAACTAGAGCCTACAAAAACCAACTCATAACCTTACAAAATCACCCAACATGATTAGAAAAATGTTTTCCTAGTACCTATATATAGATCAACGTCTTGTAATATGGAGAAAAATATCAGTTAGGATCTCTTTGCTACAATGCCACTCTGGACAAAACAAGTTCATTTACGATAGAATGAGAAAGATATTCTTACAATATGTTCAAAGAAAGTAAAATTTAAGCTCAGCTCAAAACGAGACAAGCTATAGGCTATAGTTGATCAAGCATATCTCATTTCATGACACCAACAACCGTTGCCCAAGTTGAATTACTCAAACTAGGTTCGATAGGGGTTTTTTGAACGGGAGGGGGGGGGGTTGACGAATCGCGTGACGACTAGACCTTACGATTACGGGGCACCCATAGGGACTGAAACTTTCAAAATTCTCTTTCCAAATGAATTCGAACATTTCCCTCCGACGTCACGTCAATAATGACATATACGCGAGGGTTCCGCCGACCACGCGCGGGCTCACAAGCTCCAACTCCAGTTGCGAATTTGCGAGGGAACATTCACCGAAGAGGGCTTGAAACAGACTATGACGTCATCACACGAGTCTGTTTCCATGACAACGTAGCTAACTTAAACTCCAAAGTCTAAACCGTACTCTCATTGTTAGACGTTCTTGCCAACGTAATCTACTCAGAATGTCACAGGCAAGGTGGTGGAACCACCGATTGGTCGCGATATGGAGAGAGTTCCGAGTCATCTCCTTGTGGGAATACGAGTATATATATATCAAGCCGAACTTCAACGAAGGGGTTTCGACATCGCCATCCGTTTGCGCAAACTCTGTGCATGGCAGCCACTCCGCCCTATACACAGTAATAAATTCCCCCGGCGTTTTTCCTCTCTACCCTGTATGCATGTACGTACGCAGCGTCAAAACCTAACACGGGGGTCTAAAGTTCCGTAGGGGGGAATCATTTATTATAGGTTGGATATCTGCTCTGGGGAAAATAGAACTAGAAGAAAGAAATGAGAGCCAGCTAGCTCTCGGGCTATACGCCATAGATGGGGTAGAAATCCCCCCTTTTATTATTTTATATATATATACATATATATATATATATATATATATATATATATATATATATATATATATATATATATATATATACACACACACACATACATATATAACGTTGGCTCATGCTTCACTGTTCCATTCGCTCCCCTTCTGTTGCCGTTACCATTACTATGGAGTGCCAGTTCGCGGGCGGAGCTTGCTTGGCTAAAATCAATAGAAAGCCGGCTACATGGACGTGGTTGGAAGGGACGACGACGAGTGTACTGTAGGACGTCGCTATGGCAACGAAGCCGCGGCTCGTATCCGCCAGCCAACACGGTGCCCCTCCGCTTGCTCGTTCGTTCACCGTCCATGAAGAAATGGGAAGGCAATGAGTGGGACGAGGACGACGAGCGCGAGTGAGATGGGGATCGGAGGGTTTTTGTGGGAATTAGAGTTGATGGAAGTCTGTGATGGTGTAGGATCGAGATACGACGTGGACGGCTATGGGGAGTCGAGAAGGTTGGGTGGAAGAGGGTAGGAGGGGGGAGGAGGAAAGGGTAATGGGTCCACCAGCAACGCAATTGATAAAATATCCCCTCCCGAAACAAGTGCAATTTTTGTTTTTACGATCTTTTTTATTATAATAGTAAACAAGATCGTAATTTTTGTTCAGAAAGGAAACTACATTATACATTATACAGGGAGTAACAAAACATGACTGGCATCGAGGTGTCTTTTATATCATACACACTGAGAAGTGATGCATCACGATTAAATGAAGCAGTACATTGAGATTTCAATTCATTATTGTATCATATATGCAATAGAGCATGATATTATATTTCATGAGTTTGCTCATGCCAACAATCTCCCAAAAGTTAGTATACAGATCCGAAGTGAGACAGTCAGTGTCGGGAAGGTGAAACGGACGTACACGGACGACGGAAGAACGACTGTGTGTACGCCGGTTATAGGTTCGAGGGGTAGGGTGGGTGGGAGGTGGGGTTGGATTAGAGTGATGAACTTCTACAACGACAACCAAGAGAGAGAAGGAGAGAGATAGAGAGAAGAGAGAGAGAGAGAGAGAGATACGCGAAAAAGAGTCGGGCATCACGACCAAGACGCCATCCAGTACATAAACCGAAAAAACATGAGAAAAAGCAATGCATGTTTAGTCCGACGAACTGTAAGCTATACATACAGTAGAAAGTAGAGCCTATCCGCTCATCGCCAGGGACATCAGATTATACGAAGAGGGCTGTTAGGTTTAGAACGTAGAACCAACCCTCGGGTGCTGTTTCTTATCAGTGCATGCACATACCCAAGTTGAATACATAGTAGCAGAGCATTGATGAAATAACCCCCTATATATAGCCATCTGGTTAAATGACAGTTAGTATGGATGATTGCCGTGCGCAATGACCTAATCTAAGGGTAATGTTCTCTATATAGATGGTAGTTAGACTGTGATGAGGGTACTACTACTATATACTATATACCACGTCAGCTGGCTTACGTTTCACTGATAGACCCGCATCAACGTGCGATGCAATTGGTTCAGTTAAAACTAGTTTGAATACAAGATTACGGCGGATATATTATACAGTGTCTGTAGGGATGCAGAAGGGGTATAATTGCGGCGACAGAGCACTGACAACGACGTAAGCATTCACTTTCAGAGTTCATACGGTTACATTTGACAGTGATATTGTGTTTTGAACGGTTTTGAAGGAAATTGAATCCATTTAATTGCACTTGAATTGTCGATTCAAAAACTACACAATTTGGAAAAGAAAGGATTTCAAAGGGGATGTAGAAATGTTGAGGCAAACAAATAAAACATTTATTTTCCTGATCACGTATATACACTCCAACTTGATTTGGATTTTATGAAACAATTTAATCATATTATTAAAATCATGCTCATGTTGCCTAAATTTAATCATTACCTTCAAGTAAAATAGTGATCACACATTACATCAATTATCTCGAACTGCATAATTGATTTCAAGATATATATATGAAGTCAAGCTATATTTACGAACTTTCAAAGCATCGCATGAGCTTCGATGTCAAGCTTCATATACATTTCCAATTTATTAATTACAGACATGTTGGAACGAAAAAATTATTTTAGACTAAAATGAAAAAGTATTCCTTTAAAGAAACACTATTACTTTCCAATTGCGCATGCACGGTGGATACTTCGCTTATCCTTGTTCCAATTTTCTTTCACGACGGCCACAAGCGTGGTTCATCGACTCCCAACAGCACCCCCGTTATAGTTTAGACTTTGGACTGAATTGAACCGAACGAGGAAGATTAGGGGCAAGTATACGGGTCTACCAAATAAAGACGATATTGTCTGACTTTTGCTGTATCGTGAAACACAAGAGCACAGTTACAAGAATACCTCTTGTATAGCACACAAACCAACTATCCTATAGGTGTTATTTCAGTCGTCCTTTTACAAGGTTGTGTATATAATCGAATTTTGTCGCGGCGGATATTATACAATGCATTCTTGTAGACGTCGAACTGTTCAGTTGTCCATTCAACTTGAATTGGCACGACTCAAACTGCGGTGTGAAGCATTTTCAGAACGTGTTCGAGTCGATAAAAGAGAGGGCGCGGCGTGTTTTTCTTTAGATAAGGTCAGGTGCACGTCGCAAAACGTGGGTGATAAACTTTTCCGAAAATGGGAACGTGAATATCATCCGGGATAAAGGGGAACGGATGTGCGAGAGCACGGGGTGGTGAGAGGCAAAAAAACTTCGCACACCGTATATAAGTGTACGAAATAACGTCGCTCCACGTCGAACGCTCTCGACTGGAAATAGGAACATCAAACTTTTCGCATCGCGACGAATGTGTTCAGAAATTCATCCGAGTTTCGGAATTATTGTATCTATACGCAGAAACCCACAAGTTTATATTACAGAATCGGTCACGTATCTCGAAATATTACCCCCACTTCTATGAAAATTCATCGCATATGAGGCTGGGGGGGGAGAGCGACCTCCGTAGGGGATGGTTTGAGGTAGTCTACGCAACGCTTTCTTCTGTGACTGTTGCAACTTTTATAAATACGAAGAGAATCGCGCTTCGTGGAGAAACCCCCGCCCGCGTTGGCTGCTGCTGCTTTTACTGCTCCTCCCAAGCGTGCGAGAAAACCATGATAAATGAGGTGAGAGCGCGATGGTCGGGGGATAGGGAGGTACGGGGTAGGGAACACAGTCGTGGCTGGCTGAAATGATTAAAGACTGCAATCAAATGATAAATGCCTCCAAAGGCTTCCAATCTCGAATATATCTTCGTCGAGGCGGGCGGACGCGGGCGGGGTGGCGGAGAGCGCATTAGGTTAGCGCGAGATGGGGTTATAGAAAGAGAGAGCATCTATATAAGAGAGCGTCTGGGGAAGATGCGTTGGCTTCCAGCTCCGTACTGGAATACGCAGTCCTAATGAATCGAGCACGGCACCTCGACTAACGTGAATGTTATACTGAAAATGAAAAATCACGTCAGAAAGTCATTCTGAATCTCGGCTGCGGGTTAATTAACCAAAATGGTCACTTTCCACATACAAAAAAAACAGCCTTATAAAACTATCTCCAGCACAAAGTTGTTTACCTTAATTTCCACGCAGTAGATCTAATAGTGATAGATTCGTACATTTAAAGTTCAAAAATATTCATATATATTTATAAAACACAAATAATAATCACTATAATTAAGAAGCAAGTCACGGTTCTCCAATTGTTCGCAATATTGACCTATTGTATCAAATCGTTTCTCATTTTTTCTCTGCTTGTCCGATCGAAGGGGTGCTACCTGAACGTATCTCGTTAAATACCTGCCTGACCAATTGATTACGACTCCACATCCACCTGGTCGCTCTGACCCCCAACTAGTTCACCTTTAATTACCTGTTCTATACGAACGATTGTCGACGCTTCGAAGGTCTGCATGGCTAATGAGCCAGTCAGGAGTGTGAGAAATAACAGCTGTTCAGATGGCAAACATTGACGTCATCCAAGCTGACTACACAGAATATAGAGAAGAGAAGATGCTTATAGTGGTACTGTGTACGTCAAAGGTAATGCAACCCACACCTCTGCAGAAGACTTATAGCCGGTTTTAGTCATCTCGATGCGGGAATGTGGAATTCGGCTTTCAATTAATCCAAGAAAAATGTCTATGATGTGAATAAAATATAAGGAACAGGAATGCACATATGATAAGCCTTTTTTTCAAGTTTTCTAATTAACTATTTCTCAACTTTTTTTTCAAGTAATGGTATCTCTCATTTTATGATACCAATATACCAACGAAGCTCGGCAACGATTAAATAACTAAGTGAAGTTAATTTAATTATATATCGATATACACTTTATTTAAAACCTACGATCTCACCCAACAGGCCCACGGAAATGATTGTGGAAATGAATTGGAATGAATGATTATTTCAAAATTTCAACCTAAATAAAATGAAACAAAAATTACGATAGCCAATACGTGCATTCATATTTTGAAATGGTCGTAAATCTATATCAAAAGAAAACGCATTTGATGTTTACATACATTGTAATGTCTCTAATAAAAATATATGCTTATTCATGTTCATAAAAGCGGTACTATAGTGCTTGCTCTGCTGAAAAAAATAACATTAGCGAAACTAACGCGAAACTCAAACTTATCTCATGAATCATGAGAATAAACTGTTTTACAACAACTTGAAATATAAAACCAAAAACCTTCCCTTCGCGTACAACGACAACACATTCGTCCGCAAAATATACGAAAGATTAGTTTATGGATGCAGCAGCTATGATCCGAGTAACAATTCATATTTCATTTCATTTATGACAAGAAAGGTTTAAACTATAAATCTCGCTCGTACACAAGAGCTTGGAGTAATATGAATTGACTCCAGAAAAAATCCACGGAAAACACAAATGATGCACAGCCGCACATTTAATATGAAAACGTTATCATTTCGAACAGGTATCTCATGTGAAAAGAAGGATACCGATCTTGAAGGGTATATAAAAAAAACGTTTCACATGAAAAGAAATCGCACTACCATTCAAGAATTCGAACGAAGACTCTTTACTTAATCGACTACTATTATTACGGTACAGTTTAGAAAAGGCTGTGGCTGTCAGAAACGCCCCATGAACGACCGAAAAATGCCAGTGTGAGACTCGAAAAAAGACGAAGACCTACGAACCAAAACACGACACAGCACAGCAATATTATATTGAGATTCTTTCATGATGAATGAAAACCACTGGATTTTCAACGGATGTGAAACATAAATGTTGTTCATAAAATATTTAATCGAGAAGTATGAAAAATACTCAATCGAGAAGTGCTTCAAAAAGCAAGAGCTCTTGTAATCTCAAATGTTCCGTTCTCTCAATTTTGCAAATGCTTTCAACTCTCAAAATCAATTCGCTATAACGGACCTCATCTTTACCAAAATATTAATATTTACTTTCACAATTTTAACTCTTTGGGAGTGAATAATTCAGTCCAACATTTTACGAATATATATATATATATATATATATATATATATATATATATATATATATATATATATATATATATATATATATATATATGTGTGTGTGTATATATATATATATATATATATATATATATATATATATATATATATATATATATATATATATATATATATTCACTCTTTTAACCCACAGTTAAGCCTTTTTAAAAGGGCTTTGAGGATGTTTTTTGTGGTGATTGTAATTTTCTTTCTGTATCAGTGTATCTGATTCTGACCAATGCAAAAAACTAGGACCTATATGTAAAGGAAGTAAGTAAATAACAACGCGACCGTTCCTCAGTCAGGCGAAATGAATTTCTTTGCGTCAAAAGAACTAAGCCAAAAGGACGGTATACCCACCCCAGTTGGTATGAAAGAAAGACAAGAGTTCTTCTCAAGTGACAGCAGCATGGAAGCGAGGGAGACCCACATCAAAACGTGATGCGCGAGCGCGCTTAACGTTGCCGACGAGGAGTGTCGGAACACGAACAGGATGTTTGAACGGGATTCGAAGAGAAGGAGATTGAAGGAACGGTTCAGCTCCCATCAAGGACCACCTCGGAACATTCGAGAACAACCCGCGTGTCGCGCGACAAGCGACCTCAGGGTAAGCGGAGTCTACAAAACATTTCGTTCGACGAGCCAATCAAGAGACACACTCTTGTTGAACAATAGAATTCAGCAATGCTACATTGGGTTCTCTGTGGTATAACTTTGAATTCCATTACCTCGACATCTGGCCATACCGTCAATAACATAAAATTAATAATAAGTGAAGAATTGACATTATATAAATATCAATACGTATTATATTCATCTATTTGCACAATATACATATATATATATATATATATATATATATATATATATATATATATATATATATATATATATATATATATATATATATATATATATATATATATAATATATATTATAAGATTCAAGATTTCTCCATCAGATGAGAATATATACCGGCCGGTATATAATTTTTCAAAATGTATCATAAATATTGATAGAATTAAGTTACTGGATTTGTCTGTCCCTGCTCAATTCAGTTAATAAAATATAGCCAGAACCATTAGGGCCTATACTGACTAAATCTGCAGCACACCTTCAAACTACTCGTTGTTATTTCCCTGCCATATCGCACTTCACGGCCGACACATTTCGCGCCCTCCTTCTCAACAGCCACATCTCTCAACAGTACTGGTTCGACCCTTCTGAAAGAACTCCACACACAACAATATCTCTTGGCCATCTCGACTGAAATACACCATGTGAAACCTGCCCGAGCAGCTTTTTCTACTCCACCGTTCGTTTACCCAGCTCTATACCTCGATCGCTCGAGTTGGCGGTACCGAACGACCGTCGCCCCTATCCGTTACAATTATCACTTCGGTGTTTCGAGCCGCGAACATTGTTACCGAGTAGAACAACTGGTGAAACCACCGAGCCACGGAAATTAACAGACCGCAGTTACATGTGAACGTATTAAGCGCAATACACAACAATAAGATAACATAACATGAAACGAGATAACAATGTAAGGTATTCTATAATACTTCTCGAGTGCAGTCTATAGTTAAAATAATGATGATGGCTTTTTCTATATGCAGGTCTATGGTATAGTTGTCGTTCTCTCCGCGAGGCATTCGTTAGGTATGTGCACCGCCGACAACTTCATTACGACGTCAATTAAATACTGCGGATTTTATTCCAAGTTTATACGGTTTTCTAGAGTCAAAGGAATGAGATTGTGATACGTTTAATTGAAGTAGTTCGCTAATGCTTCAATTTAATAACAGTAGATTTAGTCAAAGCAGTAATCCGTTTTATACAGTATACTTTTTCATAATTATTGCAAGATATAATAATGAAACTTATAATTTGCGACAAGTTGCATGGATACACGTGTAATTAAAAAATTCGTTGACTATAACAATTAGAAATGTGATGTCATGAAGCAGACATGCGAGTGCGTGCTGAAATAGAGTTAGTCAATAAATGCTACAACAAAGATGTAGAGAAACCAAGTTTCTCCATCAACTGTTGAGGGAGTCTCGTGGATTAGAAGGAAACGAATGAATGTATAATTATTCACAAACTCAAAGAAAAAATTACGAGCACTCCGAGCTGTACTCCCACAAAAGAATCGAGATAGAATCATAAATCATGGAAAAATACATTTCTTAGCAATACAATTTTTTATTTCACAACTGAACTAATGAAGATGAGGAATGTAAAGAATGTTGAATGAAAATGAAGAGCGCCGAGTTGCTTGAACGAATAATTAACGAAAATAAATAAAATACTAGGACGGAAGAGTAACGGATTAGTAGAGGAAAAGAATGAACACTTTCGTTTTCGGATTATACATGAACGGAAAAATTCTCCTGAATTTATTATTAAGAATTCTAATAACGGCATTCTATTTCCAGCAGTCATGGTCTATTTGTTTTCTTTGTACTTAACTACCTTATTGGGGAGTCAATCTACTCGGGCTTTGTATAATCATTATAGAATACAAATGTCAGAATATAAACGATTTTAAACCGTTCTTGCACATCCACAGTTTGTAAAATTATTTTGCTGAATACGTATCTACTCAGTATTTATTGAAAATAATAATACAGCAAAAACATACAATTAAACACACACCTACATTTTCACACTCAGTTCTTTCAAAAGAGTGATTATTATAGTGTTTGTCAAATTAGGCATAAATTCAAATTAGGCCAGGCCCATGCAGTTGTGATATTTCTGTTGGACCAGTATTGGACTGTTGGGCCACGCGTTGGACCAGAA
This sequence comes from Brachyptera risi, assembly GCA_964007535.1. Taxonomy (NCBI): domain Eukaryota; kingdom Metazoa; phylum Arthropoda; class Insecta; order Plecoptera; family Taeniopterygidae; genus Brachyptera; species Brachyptera risi. Next base: position 35,999,897 of record OZ023329.1, on the reverse strand, counting down.
CAGCCAAACTAAATTTTGAACTTAATTCCAGTTTTACATTTTTGATTAAAAAAAAACATCATTTCCCTTTTATCTGTCACCGAAAATCTACCGGATGAACCTCAATCGCAATTGCCGCTCCGAATTTCTCGAAAAAACAAGTTTGTTAATTTGTCAAGAGGAAATGGGGTTCCCTTTTCCGTCGTTCGAACATCCCTTTAATGACGACGTTTTTTTCATTATTATTTTTTCGTTTATAAATATATCTACTGCTGAGTCGGTCGCTCGGTGGCGCTCGAGGAGTGTGAAATATGTAGAGGAGCAAGGTAGATAGATGTATAATATACCACAGGGGGGCGATGAAATTCAATGCAGCAATTTAGCTTTACGAGCCCTACTTTTGTGCAGATATCAGCTAACCCGTGAGTCATTCTTTCTAAACGTCAATTAGTACAAAAGTGCAAAGTTGAGCATCCTTTCCCTCATCGAACGACTCCCTACAGTTCAACTCCTTCGTTCTCCCAAACATAACCAGAAACTAGATGTGAATAATATTGATTGAATTTTGAGATGTAGGATGAACCTAATCAATCATTAGGACTAATGACTAAACTAGATACGATATCATTCCCTATGAAGACCAAGAATGATATCCTCGTCACTGTTTGGACGGCCATTACGGGTCAGTAACGAAGGCCTCCGCCTATACATAATCTGTCAAAAGAAAATATTAATAAAATTATAAATAATGGTAACACTAATCCAAGGACTTGGATGTCTGCAATGATCATCAGTTTGTCGATACGCAATATGAAACATATCTGTCGAATTACTGCTGTCAATTCCCCGACTCATCCATCTTGCAGTAGTCCTAGCTCGAAGGACAGCTGAGGTTCATCCACCCTCTTATCATTCTCCAATGTCCCCTTCTCTATTACGCAATCGAAATGAAGTTTTTGTTTTTGATTAATGAGCACACAGGACGAAAGTATACATGTAAGCATATGAAGAATATATTGCTATAGGATCGAGACTGGCGAGCGGTCGAATTACTCGATACGGGAGACGGTCGATCGGAAACACCGATTGGCAGTTCACAGCTGCTTTCATACGCGGTTCCTTCGCATTATCGTCGGACATCCGTCTACCGAGCAGACAGTGAAGCCAACGTAACAGCTGTTTTGTATAATCGCGAGCGAAAGAAACAACATAATATAGTTGGCTAGTAGAAGGCATATATTTGTTTTCTCTCGTTGGCTATCTATTGAGCTGATTTATTTGTCAATGTCGAAACCACTCTACCTATATCCACGATCAGAAGAAGATTTTGAGCGACCGTCTCCCCAATCCAGCACCACTAGCTCACGGGTGATTCGCGCCTTCTGCTGTCGATGATACAAGTGTATATATTGGATTTTATATTCAAGGGAGGCTCGAATAAGCATGGTGCTCGGCTCTATCTAGTCGATGATGGGAACAATGAATTGCAAACCGTGAATAGTGTATTGCTTCGGTTTAACCGTGGCAATTTCAATCACTTTCATTAATGTTTGTATATGTATCAATTAAAAAGCAATAAAGTTGAATACGTAAAAGTGAACTAATGGTCGATTATTGTGACTAATGATCATTATTACTACAAAATCAACATGCGCTCCGAGGACATCGTTTTGGGTGAAGTAATTGGTATTTTTATTTTATTGGCCATTAGGTAATAACGATTAGCACGGTTAAAATAACTAACTTTTGCAATTATGCTAATTACAGATTGAACGAAATGATTCGTTCGAATCTAGATCGAATAGAATAGATCGAATAGAATCGAACTAGATCGATCTAGTTCGTATCACGAATATTCATCGTGGAGGTGCCAGCTTATAAGATGGTCTATATAGGAATACAACCGTTTTTAAAATGACAATTTCTTGCCATTATTGCTGCTACGTGCATGGCCACAGGCATGGCTGAAAAAGGGGTGTGATTATTCTACATAAGACCAATAATACACAAGTCGAGTGTAGATCCCGAGTATACCAACACATATTTATGTTATCCCGTAGGTTTAGCATCGTTGTTATTTTATTACATACATTTTTACTGCTAAGCCAAAATCTCGTACATCCGCGTCATTCATCTTTGCTACAGTGGCGTACAACTGTACAAGTGTGCTTCACTTGATCGAAGATGGTTGGTTACACATTACATTATATGGCAATTATAGCTTTTGTTTACATATCAATTCATAACATTTATCCCTTTCGGTTATATATATACGCATGGCTATTCTGTTTAAATGGATGGATACTTGAAATAGCAATGTCTCAACTTCATAAACTGATATTTTCAAAGGAATTTCAACGGCAATACACCAGAAACAGTAGCGTAATGGAATAAAAATTATAGCATGTTCATTTAACCAAGCTTCTAGAACGTAATTTCGTTGAACAATTATGAAAATCTCTCTGGTCAAGTGTAATCAAGTCTACAGTCGTCGTCATTCCCTCTTCGCATTTTCCCTGTTCCGCCACTGCTCTCCGACATGCAAAACTGGCACGGGGGCGCTGCAGTAAAGCTGGAGCGCTGCCATCCAAGAACCGACCAACCACTCCCATAGCACTCTCCCCGCTCAACCGTGCCAGAGAGCATAAAGAAACCCGTCTGCTTCATCATGTCGTGGTTCTAGCCACTCTCTGGTCTCCACTCGCTCGCTCACCTGCCCTCTCTCATCAACCTGCCAAGTTCACCTTCTAGCTTGCTCGACAAACAAACAAGAGACCAACAAAATAACAACAAATGTCGACAAAAAACACGCATCACCTATAGGTGATTATGTCCGTTGTCCGACGGTCAAGAAAATAAATATCAGTGTATACTATATATACACAACGAAACCGATTAATTGTTCAATGCCATTGGGACAAGTCTCTGGATGAAATTTTCATTGAGAACCTGCGAGGTGAGTGTGGTTTTTGTCAGTCAATGCAGATTAGTTTAGTGTTATCGATATTAAATAAGTCAAAGTTATGTAGAACGCCTCTTGTAAGTATACATGATAAAATACGACACGACAAATCCGTGGTAATGGAAGTACTGGAAAATTATCACATATTCAAACTCCTTTGAAACCAATGTTTTTCACAAAAGCAGATAAAATAATTCATGTCACATCGATTCACTCATGACACGTTAAAAAACAGGTTCGGGTCTATAGACTCGCCAAAAATTTCCAATTAAAAATCTTCGGATTAATCGAATAAGATTGAAGTTGGTGTCCTATCTCATTAGCCACGGCGCTCGCCTTATTCTACTTGTCATTGCCAGGCAGTGAGTGAGTGACTTTAATAGTACCGGCGAATGACAATCTCCCGCGCTGCAGGCTCTCTAGCCAGCTAGCAAATGAGTTGCATTATCAACCATGACAACGCACGTAGCGCAGACCGCAAGCAACCCCTTCGTTCCGCGCGCACTCCACTCTGTAAGCCGCTAGTCGACAACCCCTGATCCTGAGTGGTCGCGTTTCCAGTTAGGCCCTTTCAAACATTATATAACGAGCTCCGTGGAAGTTCCCCTCTCCTGAACCTAAGTGGGAAAATACTCTTCCTGCATCCCAAGAACCTTTCCCATCTCTACGTCGCATCCCAATGAAGATCCCTCTCTCCCACAACCCTCACACCAGAAGGAATGTAATTTGACGCATCCTGTGTTCAAAATAATTTTGTACTTTCATTTTATGGTCCAAGAGATTTAAAACCGACTCTGGTGGTCACTGTGAAAAACAACAACATCAGCATTAATGAACGCGGTGAAATTAGTAAAATAAAGGAATTAAAATGAAATTAGTAACCTAACGTCACGAACAGTATAACGACGACGATTACAACGAGAACGGTGAAAACTAGAAAATAATCTACACATAATTAACTGTTAGATTGCAGGCCCGGCCCTCTATTTTCGGTGCGAAGTCACACAAGAATGGTAGTTAATATACGTAAGGATTTGCCGCCGTGATCACTACGTCAATGTCACACGTTCGAAACGCAGACGCCCTTTCACGTGGACGTCACTTTTGTCACCGAACAACAGGCCAAAGACGCCGCAACGTCTCCGAGCAAAACCAGCGATCCGTAATCCCGGTTTTACAGCTAGATCTCTCGCTTTCTCAACCCGCCAAATAATTACAACGCATACATTCTAGTTCTTAGGATATGACAGTAGATGAATAAGACGAGGCAATCGCGGCCGCAATTCCACTGCCATCTCGACAACCATGCCCTCTTCTTGTGATTAATATCACTCGTGAAATAATGAATCGAGTCATCGAAGCAGAAAACCAGACAGTGTTACCACATGCAGCTATAAGACTTGAGAACGAAACCGCATAGAAATGTACTCGTTTTTTTATTCGTGTATACCCGTAATTTTTCAGAATAAATTGCCTGTACTCTAGAACTGATGCACTATTGTTATACAAAGAAAGGAATTCATGTCACAATATAAGCCAAGGGAGTGAGTGAGTGTTGAGGTTTGAAGGCGCGTCGACATATAAGCCAACTTAGCCAAGGGATGGAATGATGTGAATCCTTATACTTGGTAAGTATAAGAGAAGTAAGAAGGTCGGACACAGTTAAATAGGAAATATAGGTTTAACAGTATATTCATTATGTGGGTTGACCAATGGCTAACCATTATCGTCCGAATGGCGAGCCATCGAGAAATTTTCTAGAACGGTACATTCAAAACTACATAAACGAAAATCCAAGTCAAGGAAACAGGTCTTTTCGAAAAAATCAATACATGAATAAATTACCGATATCGTAGATGTCGGCATAATTTATCGATAGCGATAGTTATCTCCGCTAGGCGTCCACTGAGCACCGAACCCAAAGATTCGAAGTGTGATGATGCATATCGAAAGTACAAAGAGGGGCGGGGTGATGTACGAAGTAAAAGTTGAATACGACGGGCAGTGGGAGGGGGGAGAGGGGGGTCTAGAGCACGTGGTCGTGGTGTGTATAATCTTGCCATGTCGTTCCGAAAAGATTGCTTTGCTTCTATTGTTTCGTACGTCTTCGACTGGTACGGGCTCGCCTTAGCTGCCCGACTACAATAATGAAGGTCAGAACTACGAACCGAGCGTGATTTCTAATTCTTTCCCACACTCACACAAACATCAGAGCGGACAACGACGACGTCCGACATGTATGCCAGCCGGCGGCGAAGTGTGGTGGATACAATGCGGTTGTAATTAAACCTCCGGGGAGGGAGGAAGTACAGCTGACTGCTGTGCCACTCTCATATATATAATCGCCGTGTATTAGGACGATGTCAGAACTGAACACGGTGCCAGAGGTACACACATACGAAGAGCTCTCCAATAAAACGGACTGGGCGTTTCATTTGAATATAAAAACCGCTAATTCGTCGTTTGAAAACAAGAGCTGGACTGATACTCCAATTTTATTAAGGACACAAATATAAACGAAATAACACCCGGAAAACAATAGTTGATTATTATTTGCTCAACGACCCCACCAACACCTAATTCGGAATTAGTTTAATGAGATGAAATGGAGGTGGAATGGGATGAAACCCAGCTTAAGCGGGACTCGAACCCACACCCAAAGCATTGTGTCTCGAGTTGCCAAGCCATACTAGCGGCACTCTAAAATATAATTATTTAAAATGCGTTAATGTACATAAAACAATCATTTTGGAGTTAACGAAATATAACTATGAAATGGATCCAGTCCGATTCAACCCCAAGCATAACCGAAAATCGAAAAACGCGATGTAGTCCATATGTCTATTTAAACTGTCATCTAAGCAAACAAGAAAATAAAAAGGCAAGCACCGTCCCTAACTATACGATGGACTTAATCCCAACCGGCCTGCCGGCGCCCCCAATCTAGGGGATATCGAAACGGTGGACGGTACAGGGCGGATTCATCCATCCCCCAGGGTATGCCATTTTCAAACCCCATGAAACTGACAGTAGACATGGAGGCAAGGCAGGCAAGGGCTCAACCAGGCTTGGTTTCGTACCTCTATTATCAATATAGTAGAGACTATGGCCCCCGACTGACGTATACATGGGGACGAGCTGGATTTACAAGCGACATGACATGAACATTGCTCTGTAAAGGCCATTAGTGGATCAGGGGTGCATGGCCATCATCCGCCAGACGTACATTATACGAATTACGAAGATCATATGAAATACACAACCAAGGTTCTCCCACTTGGAAAATGAATTTATTCAACATTATTCACTATTCCTACACCAACAGTCGTAACAAATAACCTGAGAAACCCGCGGAGAAACCTTATTAATTTGAATGATCTATCATGATTTTAATTATATAAAATAACAACGTTCTTCTACGTATTTAATGAAGAATTGGTGAGGGCTAAATTTGAATGTCATCATGATCACTCGACTATCAATCGTCCAACGTGAATCATCAACCTGCCTGCATCCGGAAACACTTTCACAAAACCAAATTAGGACCTACAACAATAATTCGTGGAAATGAAATGTACCAAAACTACTTGCCAGTATGTGTACAGGCAAAGTAATATATATTTTCAGGATCTCACTCCATATTGTCTACCCCTGAATTAAACAGGACGAATACGACCCTCCTTCACCAGTAAATGTCAGGCTCGGCAATGAGCTTTTGATTACATGGTATATCCTATCCTATCCTCCCCCCCCCCCCCTTCTGTCCAGCTCACTCGCTCTGGCTAGTATTCGGCAACAACAACACTATCGGCCAAGCTGTGGGCAGACTATGGGGCGCCATGCTTGGCTGGCTATTTACGACCTCCCCCCCCCCTTACCCCTTACATCACCATCATCATACATGACGTAGACAACGTAATCACCTCAACCATACAACAACTCTCGATTAGAATACAAGACTAGATACTTGTAACAAGTATATGGGATCAGTTGATATGTTACAAATCACAAGTAGAAGCGAAGTAGAACTGAAGCGAGTGCGCCGTTGCTATGAGATGATAACGAATAGGCCGCTCGTCTAGCTCACCGCGTTCGAAACTCGAGTCAAGTTGGGCGTGGGTTCGAATACAGCATAATAACTAATCTAGCACCGTGCTCCATATACGCCTAAATAACCACATTGTTGAAAATTCACGTGAGTCAATATCGTTATACGGGATACACTTCATAAATACTACACATAGTATTTCTACACGTAAGTATAGAAGGATCCTTGTGCATTCACCGGTTCAATAAATGAGGATGTTTATACTTGCTGGAGCATTATTGATTGGAAAACTTTTGCGATGGATTTTATTGCAAAAATATTAACGTTGGTCCTTGTACCGGAATGTGATGAATGTGATATGTGGATGAATTGAGTCGAACATTGAGAAGGATATGCGAAATAGAAAGAGGATATATTTATTATATTAATCATTATAAAATAAAAAAAATAGATCAACGGTCTTTAAGATACGTAGATTCCTAGCCATTTATTGCGCATACTCAGTTCGTTTACAACACAATTTGTCGATTTAATCGAAGGAAATATCTAGTTCATTATCACGACGTAAGATTACGATCTTGACATTGAATCCAGTTACATACAGTTCCGATATTGATTGCCCTTTTAGTTTCACTAACCCACTTTTCACCACCCAGCCCTGCCTGAACCCGATCCACGTTACATAATACTAATATAATACTATAGCGTACACATCTGTTATACATAATAGATCATTTGCATTTCAGAGACGCGTAATTCTAACTTGGGTTATATACCGCTCGAGACATTAACAAGAACTTCGTGTCATTCATACCGCATATAATCAGGTTGAAAGTTTCGTGTGTATTGTGCACGTAGGTCTACTCGGTATACACGGGTAAATGTAACTGCACTTTACTTATCTCGACGCGGCTATACGTGCATCGCGTATATACCAGTGGTGTCCAACAATTGTATCCGCTAGCACTTATATTTGAAAAAATAATGTCATTTTCATATATAACTTGTTTATTGTTTACATATAATGACGTCACTAACAGCAAGATATTTTGTGTGTTTGAGAGAGGGGGTGAGAATGCGACGTTGCTAGATTCGACTAGTGTAGAGAAATAATTGTTATTTTTTCAAGAATGTCAGTCGAAAGATTGTTTGTGCCACAAGAGCTTTTAACTGCTGCCTTTTCATAGAGATAGTTTCCACTATTTCAAGAGAGAATTTAACGTAATAAATCTCTATCCCGAGCCGAGAAAGTTAATAGAATTCAACTTGAAAATGGATAAAATGTGATGATTCGAATCTTCCATCTCGAACGCAAGCTGAACAATTAATTCAAATTGAAATAAATCAAGTGTAATTCGGTTGTGATTTATATTCAGAGCATCAAGTTGCAATTGTGTGTTCAAAGATTCGTTTCTGGTCAAATTTGGTTCTCACACGCCGGCGTGGTCACCACTGGCTTACACCTCAACTACATCATGCGTACGTGTAAGTGTGTGTATATATATATATATATATATATATATATATATATATATATATATATATATATATATATATATATATATATATATATATATATATATATATTTGTGTGTGCACCTGATGAGGTTTAGCGAACGATAAGCCACTAGTTATGTGTCGGTAAGTATACACCTGATGGTATAGTACGTGCGGGTTCTCGCAACAATGACTCTTCTGGGGGTAATATCATCTAGGTCAAATAAAACTCGCATTTCGCGATGCATCCCGTTGTGTTTCATACATAACACAATAGATGTATTTTCTTTTTATAAAAATATATCCTTTACACAACCTGCACAGCCATGTACTCGGAATCTGAAATAACAGTTTCCTCTGGTACATACGCGGCTGTCTCGTTGACTAGATCAGCGTAATTGTAAAATGTCTATAACGGGGATGTACAATGTTTTCGAATAAATGTTTTGCGGATAAAATACCGTATCAAGTAATTTCACATTCTATTACGAATATTCAGCAACACATCCTACTTGGACGCACATGCGCAAATTAATAATAGGAAAAACGTCAGATGAATACTAGAAAACGCACACGAATAGAATTTAAAAACAAAAACGCTGTAACGTTCTGGACATCATATAGTCACACTTATTGTTCATTTCAACTTTTTCAACTGCTGACATTCTAGTATCTTCTTCATTTCCATTTTATTAACAATTGAGAACGAATGATCTCGTTTCCAGAAACCGAAAAATATACCAACTCGAAAAAGAAAGTATGTAAACTTACCCCAGTCTCTGGTGCGTGAGCATTTGGTGTTGACGATTGTTGAGGTCGATTTGGGAATTGAGACTAGAAAAAGAGAGAGAGCAAAGAAAACAAATTAGTTGTTAATAACGTTTCCAATTCTGTTTTCAACCAATTTATGCCGTGTATAGATATAGATGCACGACCTCGCCAGTGTATATAGGCAGAAGAAATTATGTAAATTTACGTCCAATTTTGTAGCCAACATTGAAATTACATTGCTGTTTTAAATAATTGTAAATTCACTTTTCTAACAATTCTCTTGCAGAACAGGTAATATGACTTACAGGCAGCAGTAATGAATCTATATTGTAATCAAACAACAATATATATCATAAACGCTGCAATTTTATTAATTACATAATCACAAAAGAATAGGATGTATAGGCATTCATTTTCGAGACACTGACCCGGTAGTACAACTGTACAATAAAAAAGCAATCATATCTATTTATCCTGGCAATCGTATTCACCAAATACAATTGAATCTTTTCAAGAATTCCAAAGCAAAACTCACAATCGTCAATGTTGAACAATAGGCACAAAAAGTATTTGGAAACCTTATTTCGCCACTACTGTAATACATGTTAAACAAAATGAAAATGCATTTTTAAATATATAGAACAAAATTAAAATGATCCTTGCCTAAAGGTATATTGAAACATGCCAAAAGTATATCATTTTGTTCGTGTTGAACAAAATGAATATTCAAATTACGTTTATGAAGTAACAAATATACACATATCTACAGAGATATCTAATTTTCATATGCTTCAAGCAACCGAGTTCTTCATGGTATTTTACGCGTGTAGAAATAAATAATCATCAATTAATCATAATTACTCTCGACTTCTCAGTTTAATACCCCACGGTGTCATTGATATCGCTTTTAATTTGTATTGCATTTTAAAGTTATCCATTATGAACACCATCCAACAATGAGTCTATTATTTATATGGTAAGTGATGTAGGTATAAGAACCCATCCTAGTTATATATTGTGCCATCCCCTAAGAGGCTTCCTATCTTCAACGTGGCATACATCCCGCTGTATAGGATATTATCTGTTAGGCGCTCCCCACAGACTGACTGCTCGTCTATATTGTTAAACACGGAGAGAACCATTCATTTATATCATGCTCTTGCTTGCCAAGATATATATATATATATATATATATATATATATATATATATATATATATATATATATATATATATATATATATATATATATATATATATATATATATATATATATATATATATATATATATATATATATATATATATATATATATATATCGGCTACAATAATACCAAAACCGAGTGCAGTTTCAGAGTGAGAGAAATGAAACGAGAAATACAAAAATGGTAGAGAGTATATTTTTATTATATATAGAAAGGGTGAGCGAAAATGTGAAAAAAAGAGGAGAAAGTTTGGTGTCGGAAAGAGTAATGAGCTGTGCAAAAACTATCGAATTATTGCCCTCAGAAAGCGTGTATGTGATTTGGGGTTTATTTATTGCAAATTCTGAATGGTCTACATTATTGTTTGTGTCAGTGATAAATACTGAATGAAGCACATTTGTAGAAAACAAAACAAAAATGAATGAATGAATGAATGAATGAATGAATGAATGAATGACCGATACATCAAGAGTAATAGTTATACTAATGGTATATTATTGGATCCCGCATTATTTGAGCATTATTAATTAGGAGCATTAGCATTAGGATGTATTCATATAATACATGAATATTTAATCGAACTTGTAGCATTTCGTCTGGCATGCGATAAGATCATACAGTACAGCATACTAACAATTCAATATTCCCTTCAAAAGATGAGTACAATTAAAACGACGAACAGAAAAATTAACCGAAAACTAAAAACCCTCTCAGTAAAAAAAGTAATGGCGAGCCTGACTAAATTGTTCTGAATTCTACCCTCCAAAATATTCATTGTGAAGTCTACTTTTTACAACTATACACTGGATACAATAGTTATAAATAAAATCCTCTGCATCACTTCTCGTGGATAAAATACTTTGCATTTCTACACACTCTTATCATTTGTACCACAACACACATGAAAGTGAACGACATTGCCACTGTTCCGAGTAGAATTACGTCGCCCGTGCTTTGACAAGTTTATCCATACAGAGAGAACAAAGCCATAGCCACCACCAATATTGTCACTCGGCGAGGGAATAAAGAAGTACCCACTTCAACGAACGGCATGTAAGGCAAAAGAGAGTAAACGAAGAGAAGTATATGTCTATTACATCTGTACATATGCAACCGCATGCTATTTCCTTCTTTTGACATTTGCAATAGCTGTTTTGTCCACAAAGAAACTCGTGGCTAAACAAGTACGGCATGGAAACTAACTGATTTCAGTGGAACAAAATGAAACGGGACGTGAACTATTTCATGTACAGAAACATAGAAACGCATACAACGAACCCAGGTCTAGTCCCAGCGACAAGAAAATATGATCTGTTATTGAAGACTTCGTATTTAGTGTACATGAAGTAATTTTACTAAAATTCATATGATTTACCATTTGCCAAATCACTGAAGAAAATATCACATATTTCATAGGATTAGTGACAAAAACAAGCCTATACGGTAGGCAAATCCGCAAATGTATTAATGTGTGATACATAACGGTCAGTCAGCCTAATGTATACTATTAGGCATAATCGAAGCATACATTTCTGACTAAGTTTCATGTTGGAAAAAATGACCCCACCAACAGCTGGCTTATTTGGAGGTGCTCAAACAGGAATCATCAGTTCCTTCATTTAGGAACCGATTATGAGGGTACAGGTTTATGTATAGTTTCAAGAAACATTTTTACAATTCTTAAAAGCAAAAATCGAATCCATTTATTTTTCATTTTAAAGAAAAGTTGTAGTGTATAAGACCTAAAAACACGATCACGTTGGGCGCAATGTCGTAAATCTACCAACAAAACGTGCCGAGTTGTTGGCTAAGAGGATCGGTATATGAATTTGCAATTTTTTGTACGGTATATTGAAGAAAAATCTTCTGCTAAGAAGGTCGATGCACACGAATGACTGCATGCTATCGACAAGATTACTGATTGAGAAATGGAACGGTTGACAACTAAAACTAACAAGGCAGAAGGTAAAAACTTTCCCACAGACGTGAACGACGATCTCGTGATGATTGCACCAACCAAGCTTACAGCTCATAAAAATGTAATCTGCCACTCAGAAATACATATTCGATATAATTGTCAATTTCCTTCAATCGCATTTTCTCGAGATAACGTAGTTTTTTCAAGTATTTACATGGACGTGCTGAAATGTGACTGAGTTCACACTACACAATTTTGAATATTTAGAAAAGGTAAGGAAATCATGAGCGAAGTGAAGTGATACTATTTCTATGTGTTACGTACGAAAATATCTAGTCAACCCACTCAGGGCAAAATACGTTCAGCGTCAACGTAATCTATAGGCCCATATATACGATCATAGTTTTCCGTCTGAAGATATTGTAGGCCTACGGACCAGTGGAGCGTTTAGGCCTAGGCGTACTAGGCGCGCGCCTAGGGCCCAAATTACTTTCTTGATATATCTTTGTTTTTAAATGATTAAATATATTTGTAATCTTCCTTAATCAAAAAAGAAATTAAACGCAATATACACTATTTGTTTATAACTGCTACCATATTATGTATTGTGCTGCAGCCAATCAAGAGTCCATAGTCGGTCATTTCATGTGTTCCCTTTAGGCTACGTAACGTATATTTGCTTTCTGCGCCTGCGCATTGTGCGGCCATTGTCTATAGCCATTGAGTCATAGATTGTCGCTGTTTCTGGGCTGTAAATTTACATTTCAGTATTTTTTTCTACATGATTTGATTTTTTTCTACTGAAAACGTCAAACTCCTCTATTTCTCCAAATGTACATGTAGGGGGGAAAGGGGGGCTCAGAATAAGATTGCGCCTAGGGCCCCATAAAAGCTGAACGCGCCACTGCTACGGACACAGCTTCACAACTGTCAAAGAAAAATCTTCTAAAATACTGTAGACCCATGATAAACATTCGCCTGAGAATACCTGTAATTTATATGAAACAGTACGCGGTGAGGTAAAACAAAAAAAAATCGATATCAAAAATACAAAAAAAAAAAAGACCAAAATATACATATCTTTATGTAACTGATCTTTTCGCCTCAGCTAGATTAGATTTGAGTCATCATCATTTGGACAAATCTTGCCTACCGATATTTTGTTATTTTTATCTCGTGTATACTGTTGAATCAAGTGTTGAAGATCTGTAAAATTACCCTGGCGGGAACTTTTTGCTCCATGGCGACTCAAGTTAATTAAAATTTAGACCGACTGAATAAATGTCGCCTCCTTTACATAACCGATAACAAATATACAAAACGTTGTTCAGTTCAAATTACCTGTTGCGGGTGCTGAGATTGCTGCTGAAGGTGCTGAGAATGTTGCTGTTGAGGGGGCGGATGGGGCGAGTGTGGGGGCGGGTGTTGACCGGGTGACGGGGGCGGGTGTTGAGGCTGAGGCGACGCCTGGGGGTGTGGATGAGGTTGAGGAGACGGTTGAGGTTGGTGACCCCCGGGGGACGGTACAGGTTGATGTTGAGGCGACTGAGGTGGCTGGCTGGGGGGACCAGACGAGGGGGACGGCGCCGTGGGGTGTTGATTCTGTTGAGGCGGATTAGGAGGTTGCTGTTGTTGCTGTTGGGGATGAGGTTGATGTTGTTGTTGTTGGTTGGGTTGAGGAGACGGTCCCCAAGGACCTCCCCGTTGGTCGTTACCCCCGCCGCCATAATGCTGCTGGGGTTGACCGGTAGGCCCGACTTGCTGGCCGTATGGAGTATTCAACTGCAACAGAAGAAGACGAAAATCATTAATTAAGCGTAATGTTACCATATATAGACAACACGTCTTTTGACCGACTAATGTGAGACAGTATAGGAAAGAACGAGAAAGCGAGATTGAGAGAGAGAAACAGATCAATGAGGTTTATAGTGATCGGGTTTCCTGACACTCTTTTTACTTCTATAGTCACCTTTCTCTCTATCTGTTAAACTTCATTAGTATCACGATTAATCTACAACTATAATGAATCTACCACTAGATAGTGATGTGATCTATCACTAGACAGAGCTTATACATACTTGATATATGTTAATACTATAGCATACTTTACCAGCCCTAATATATTGAATACAGATACAAAAATAAGTATATACAAATATTTTTGTCATCCAAAAATATTTTTTATTGATAATGACTTATACTTGTATTGTAGCCACGAAAGGTCGTCGTCTATCAATTAAATCATTGTGAAAGAATCCGTAGGCCCAATTATATAATATCGCTGTCATCTTTAGTGAATTAACGCAATTGAAAGGTGTAGTTTGACTAGTTTCTGTTTTTGATCACTCATCCCAGGGTGGAGATTGATTTTATTCACAAAAGAATAAAATATTCATTTTTCGGCTTACTTTTATTTCGCAAATATCCATGTTGAATATATTATATCTGATAATAAAAATTGGAACTACAGCTGAATTATAATTCACAATTTAGCAATTCGATAATTTAGCAAAATCAAACACCAATTTCAAGTATCTTGGCCACTATAAATTATAATATTTCACGATTCTACCGAATACTCTTTTAGAGCAACTACAATATCTTCCGAAAATATATTACACATAAGCCCTACTGTGAAAACGACTGGATAAAGTCGATGAAAATGAGAAAGGGATTTTCCATCTTCCGAGTCAAATTATCAAATTAGATCATTTGATGCAGAATGCCTACAATGTCAATACTGAAGAATGCTGGTGAATGAGGAAACTCGAATCTCACTGTAAGTGAGTGTTCTGTATACGCACAGAAGAACGTAATATACGAGAGTCATTATTAAAGAAATTAATCCAGCTGCTTGCCTACAGGCAGGTGTTTCTATAGATCATCATCATCATTATCATCATCAATGTCCATTAGAACTAAAACCCCTTTGTCATAACAGAATTCATCCCAGATCCAGGTGTTTGCCATTGTTTGCTCGTATTATTGGAGGCACACACACTCCCCAACAGTTCACGCAATAGAACCCAAACAAACAAACAAACAAATTGTACAAACAGCAACTGTTTTTTAGAGCTCGTATTATTATTACTAGACTGGATCGCGCGTCAAGCTCTTTCTTGTTGACATATATTTACACTGCATACTATTGCGAGCATCCATACAAGGCCATTTTCACGGAAACAACAATAATATTAAGCACAAGTTCAAGACAAACTTGGGTGTTTTTCTTGGCGTCCGTTCTTTTTGTCACTGTTGTGTAATTATGAAAGTATGTGAAGAATATTGAACATTAGTACGTCGGTTGGAATGTGATGATTATTGTTGGCTTAACGATCCCACCAACAGATACGTTATTTGGGAATACGAACAACCTGATGATATATTAATGGTGTTTACACAAAGGCATGCCTTATGCGAGACTCAGACCACCTACGTCACTTCAATTTCCATGGCAATGCCGGGAGATTCTCTTATTGTTATTATTCTTTTAGTATGAACAGTATAAATCTTTTAGTAATTAGTATAATTCTATCTCTGAATATCAATCATGAGTTATGGAAACCAACAGCTGCTAATTGTGTCATCTGTGAAATGATGTTATGAATAAGACGAAGATGTAGGTCCTACAAAAAATAAACGGCGGATGCGTAAACCCGAATCCGCTCGTTATCTACGATTAGAGGTCTTGACAATCCGACCAGGCCCGTGATAGCCTACCCCACATAGGATTGATATCGATGTCTTATAATTATGTATTTTAACTAAATATTGGGTGTTGTTCTATTTAGCTTAGTTATATAGGCCCAGTGTACTCCAGAGTGGAAACGTCCATCTTCTCCGATAGGCTGAATACGGAAATCCAGACCCGGCGCCAATATTTAATTACGATGCCTAGCATTTTGAGTCATCGAATCTCTTCACAATAAGATGTCAATTCAACTGTGTTATATAGGCCTATACATGAGAAAAAAATAGAACGAAATTCCAACACAGTAAATAGGCTATACATGGAGAATGCATTGCAAATCCAATAGAACGTCAACACTAGTACACAAGTCGGCATGCACGTTCCGAGACTCGCTCTGTAATAGTGATGTACACGTTATTTAACATTAGTCGGTAGGGGAAGGAGGGGGGGGGTGACAGGAAGGGGAAAGGGTGAAATGAAAATCGTGCTAGCGCCGGAATAATTACATTCTATGAAGGTGTGTATATGTGTGAGTGTATGTGTATGTGTTTGCCCTTGCCTGCCAAACAGAAACTCGGTCAAGAGCAAAAGATCACGAAACAATGCAAAAACCGCCTAAAGACCAGGATGCCAGACGTACTTGTGCCGTTCTTCGACGCAGCCATACCCATCCCGACTTTGTCAGCGGAGTATATCTATATATATGTAAATAGATAGATATATATGTTGGAGTGGCGGCTTTTGTGATTGGAAAGACGACCTTCACCGCCATGCAGGTCATTGCCCTACATACTTTCCTACCCTCATTTCATTTCAATGTTGTTGTTCGTTTTTTTTTCCAAATCACTCTCGGTTTCTACGTTTTTGTCAAAGGAAGATTCACGATAGAGTTCACGCAAGGGTTGTCAACCCCAAACGATGTGGAAATGGTGATATACAGGCAGTGGAGAACAAGAGGCATCAGCCATTTTTATTGCCAGTCAATCGCACTTGATATAGGCCTACAACGTTTTCTTGTGGAACTTTTTGGTAATACATTCATAATGATTAGTTTTCTTGTCATCAAAGGTAAATACTGGAAATGAAATAATGCATTAATCGAAAACAGAGAATAACACGTGCTCTTTAGAACAGTAAATACATGTAAATGACATGCCTGACCAAAATATTTTTCTGATTATGACTGTGGGACATTGATTGGATAATATTTACTAGGATAGCTGAATACCACGACAATAGAAGATGATAACAACGACACGGTCTCTTAGACCGCCAAACCTCATAAGCAGTGCTAGGATTTTGTGCTAACACAAGAACTGGACATGTTGCCACGGTACTTGGCTCATCTAGTAAATATCAACCAACCAAGTACCGGTACTCGTCTCTTGGAGCTGGATAGGTTTAGGACGGTTATTTCAAGTAGCGGTCGAGGTAAGGGCCCAGCTAATTAATTAGACAATAGTACCGTCAGCGAGTACACACACGTTAAGCCCACTACACTCCAAATCCATAGGTCTGTTGAGATTTAGAAGTTATATATGATGGTGAACAATTCCCACCAATGAACCCCCCAATTTCCCACCTAATGAAATAATCTTTTATCTCATCATCCCATCATCTCATTCATCATCCACCGGCGCCAATAGATCGTAGCCATCAGTATAGTGCGTCGTTTAAACCCAATATAATAATAATAATAAAATATTCTAAATAATGATTTATCTCCACTTATACTTATTCGAGTTCTACGAATCAAGTCAGCGAATAGAAAAGGAATGTAAAGGAATCTTCATCAAAAAATACCGAACACTTTCTTACATGATCTGAATTTTAGACATGTTTCGCTATTATTCTGTACTGTTATTTTTTCACCTTTTTTTCACGTCACACAATATCAGTCGATACAACGTGGCTCCACCATTGTATATGGGTAGCCCCAATAACCACCTATCCAATAACACACTGATATCATAGCACCCCACATTCTCGAATCGTTTTGCCGACATCTTCCACAAGTACTCTGCGTATGCTCGTAATGTACGGATGTTGTTATAAGATTCTTATAACTACCAAATTGCCAATGACTTTACCCCTTCAGAATGGAATTTACGATCTTAGAGTCGAATATAATTTTGTATAAAATCGGGAAATTGCTAGGGGTAATCAAAGAAAATTTCAAGGGAGTTCAGGAAGATTTCATGACAAGTGTACACCAGATTTCAGGAGTTATAACTCCTCGGAAAATAAACAGAAAATAAACTGGAAGTGAAACATGATCGAGAATCACTCTCGCATTTTTTTCCAAAAGATATTTTTCATTTTTTTTTTATATCGATTGAAAATTAAAATTTTCTGTATGTCTCGATCGATATTCGATCTTCAAGTTTCGACATCGTTTGCAATTTTCATATTGAACGGCAAGCGGCAACCCTAATAAATATACAATGAAATTAATTATGTGTTTGGAATGTTGGTAGCCAAACTTCTACCGCGAAAACAAGTTCATAACCGGCACATGTAGCCGAGTGGTTAGCACACTTGCTTCATGTGACCCGGGAGGCAGTGGGCATATCGGACCCGGTTCGATCCTCGCTACCGTCCATCTTTACAGGGTTTTTTCGTGGTTTCCCTCTGTAGTCTAGGCTATAATGCCGGAATGGTTACCACAATATAGGCCACGACCGCTTCCTTTCCACTATCCTTTCCATTACCCATGAAACCCTTATCTCATCATCCCATTATCTCTTTTTAATCATTCATCCGACGCCAATAAATTTTAGTCATCATATCAGTACGTCGTTAAAACCCAATAAAAAAGAAAAGAAAATAAGTTCATCACAAACTGCCGGCTGATATCAGTTAGTCAAGAAAATATGGCACTCGCGTGAGGACGATCGGTGGAGTGGAAGCTGTATATTTTACGTAATAGACCCACTGCGATCTGGATTCAATTTACCTTCCCTATACTCTCGAAACCAAAGTTTAAAATTTTCGTTCGACTGAAACTGAATTTAAGCAATTATGTTGTAAGCTGAGATTATTGATAAGGTCGTGGAGAAGAGACTATATACGACTAACATGAACTCACGCTAGGTTTTTGCGATGTCACAGCTAGTTCGTTGACGAGAATTATTGTAAAAAGTGATAAAATGCTGAGAGATTCAAAAGTTATGCGAGCATCGAGTTCAAAATAACCCAAGACGCTTATTCGCGATACCAATAATAAACAACAATTTTGTTCAATTTATCGTCAACATAATTCGTTTTTAGTCATAAAAGAATATAATATTTATTCAATTATTATTAATCGACACTTTTTCAAAATTCCATTTTATAGATTCTTTATAATTGTTTTTATAATTTATAACACTAGGACAATAATATAGCGAGACGTGCTCATAATGAAGAACGCGAAGTTACACCTCAGTCCAGTTGTCGACTTCTATATTGAAAATAATCCGATGAGAATTATTAAATTGATGATGAGTTGTAATTCTGACGCGTCAAAAAGTTTTATTGACATCTAATATAACAATCGCTATATATAATCGAACATACTATTAATAATTTCATATAACATCGCTGTAATAAATTAACACAATCAATAACTATAAAGACGCTGTCAATATTGATAATAAATCGTGAGCATTTTTATCGAATCTTTTTTTTTTACTTCAATATCGGAACATGCATCCGTCAGGTGTAAAGAAAGAACTTGAATGGCTGAATTATATATTAAGCATATTAAGCATATTAAGCATATTAAGCATATTAAGCATATTAAGCATATCGTTCATCTGTTCATGACCATGAGCCCAGAACATTTTTCTATGATTACTTTTGAAAGGTAATTGCTATCAAGTTTCAATGAGCGATACGTTTTAATTTCCTAAATTTTTCGCACGTATACACAGCTAAACGCGTATGATTAAACCAATGTTGTCTGATAGGAAATACGGTGTAATGCCCAATTCACTAATATTTTATCATCCTCGGCTCATTTTATTAATTTTATTATTAATATTATTATTATCTAGATATTATTACATTTATGACATCTGTAGGACGGGTATTGTGTTTTATATTGTATTATCTTGTGTGTATTGGTTGTTTTATATATCAAGTGTTGACTGTCCATATACTGTACGTATTATACATTCTATGTACCAGTCCTTTGGACGAAAATTGTATAAATAAATAAATGAATAAAATGAAACTAACCAGTGTAAACCAAGTATCAGTAAACCAATGGAAATTATGGCATGCGAGTTGAAATCAGCGAGGTATGGGAATGAGATATTATATAGGCCCCTACCTCTTTGGTCTAAACAGCTCAATATAAAACAATCTTTTGAATATAGATTTCATTGATTTCTTTGTTTCATACACAATTAGAATTTTGCCCTCAGCATGAACACAGAAATCAAAACACATTACTCTATTTGAATATAATGAATAGTCTTGTAACTTTGAGAAATAAAAATAATTGCCGTTTTAATTTAAAACATGCAAGTGAACACGAAATTACGATCTAGAGGACAGAGAAATAGCCACTCGAGGTCGTCTACAGTTTTCACCGTATCAACGTTAAACGGCTGGAGTTTTATCGAGAAAAATAACCGTGTTTTAATTTACTAATTGAAATGGAAACGAAAGGAAAATGAAAAATGTTGCAGCCTACGTGTTCAATGTGCTCACGATGCTTCTGCAGTGAAAATACCAGGCAAAAGAAAATTACTTTTTTTTCCGAGGAACGAAGCATCGATGTGAAGCTATAACTGAGGCCACGGCCCCTTGCGAAGGTTACCAACCCCCAAGCGAAATATGCGCTAATTAAATTTATGTACAATATTATACATTTTAATTTTGAGAAAACAGAATGATGTAATTAACCGCACGGACCGGGCAATGTTTTTACAATTTGGTCGCTCTGCTTATGGAGCCAATAATATTATTCTATAATAGTCTGTAAATACTCAACAGTTATAAAGAATTTATAACAGAATTAATTTTCCAAGTCACGAAAATTTGACCAAAAATAACAATTGCACTACTGAACAATATCGTTTATTTGCCTGGGATAAGTGCATAACCAGTAGGATCCAGACCCAGTGTATATATAAAGAAATGTAATTACATACTGATATGCCAAAAATAATTCTTACATGGTATATAGCCTATATATATATATATATATATATATATATATATATATATATATATATATATATATATATATATATATATATATATATATATATATATACATATATATATATATATATATATATATATATATATATATATATATATATATACTGTACACATGACATATGACATACACACACACATGTATGTATATATATATATATATATATATATATATATATATATATATATATATATATATATATATATATATATATATATATATATATATAATATATAGTGAAAAAAAATTTGAAAAAGAAAATTATATATATATATATATATATATATATATATATATATATATATATATATATATATATAATTATATATATATATTTAAAAAAATTTGAAAAAGAAAATTATATATATATTTATATATTAATATATTAATATTAAAAGAAAATTATATATATATATTAATATATTAATGTATTAATATATATATATATATATATATATAATTTTCTTTTTCAATTTTTTTTCAATATATATATATTATATATATATATATATATATATATATATATATATATATATATATATATATATATATATATATATATATATATTATATATATATATATATATAATTTTCTTTTTCAAATTTTTTTTCACTATATATTTATATATATATACATATATATATATATATATATATATATATATATATATATATATATATATATATATATATATATATATATATATATATATATGTGTATGTCATATGTCATGTGTACAGTGTATATGATGTCAAGTAAGATCAATACAGACAATGTTGAATCAGGAATTATGTAAATTGGAGTCGAAGTAAGTCCAAGTCTGCAGAAGTAGAAGTATTCAAAACTAGGAAACCGGAATGATACATATCTTTAACACACTGTAACTTATTCAAATCAGTCTCAATTTCCCGTTCTTTGTTTACGAGCAATCTTAACAATACGATCTTTCATAACATAAAAAAACGGGTGAATTCTAATAGCTCTGCATGAGGTAGATCAGATAGAACGATGACGTCTCAATAGAGATGATGTTTTCAATTAGAGCTTTAATTGCACCCCACGGCGACCCCAACCCACTAAAACCATATAACAACCTGGAGATGATGGGGCGTACCTCGAGCTCTGTTTCGAAATACTCGAGCGACAACGATCAACAGTACTAAAAAAAACCGATGAAGTCATCTAAAATAAAACCAATTAATGTCATACCAGTTTAGCAAGCGGATTTATCTCGCGTTCAATGATTTGTAAGGAAATCTCGACTTATAATAGCGAGAGGTGACATACATCACTTGATGTTCTATGCGTCGATTGAAAAGATATTCAAGGAGGAAAATCCGATTTGAATTGAATATCATTTTGAATACCCTCTTCTCTCCCAACGAGGATGAGTTGATTTTGATTTCGTCGCTTCATTGTATGCGAATCCACTCTCTTTCTGGTGACTTCCATTCCATGAATACTCGACAATCAACTTTCAGACTCATACACAGCATCCGAATCAAATACATAATTCATTATTTGTATTTTTACTTGACGAACTTTCAAAATACCAACTTCTTCAGTTCTAATAATACGTCCATCTTACTTTATTCCAATTGGGTTTTAATAAATGGAAATACATGGAGAAAAACTTTCATCATAACGGAATTACGTTGTGAAGGGATTACACGATTTGTAGATCTAACAACGGGAAATGACGCAATGGAAATATATAAATGAATGGATGAATTCTATGCAGTACTAATTGAAAGATCTATTATGACTTTCAATAACAATGAAAACGAAGAAATATACTACCCATAAATATATAATAATGAATGATTATATCCAAATGTTGCTCTATAGGTAGCATCTCATCCAATTACACGTAGGTTATAACCTAGGTAGAACAGCGAGAGATCGTCCCATTCTCTTTCTACGAATAATAAAATATATCATTTATTATTATACGTTTTCGTTCCCATTCATAAATTCAATCATCAACAACAGCACATCCCGAGTGAAACCAATTTCGAACGAATTGCAACTGTGAACGCATATTTACAATAAATCTGAAACGTGAAACGTGACCGAACTCGATATCCAAACGTATGAAAACGTGGTGACAAAATACTATAGGCCTACCGTGTTCTATACTTGTATTCACGAAAGGTCATTCAGCTACGAATTGAATAATAATTTGTGAAACTTTGATAACAATTGTAGAAAAACTAGCTGAAGTTTCGAAAATATAATGGTTCTGTGTGTGGTAGTAGTGTTTCCAATTGTGAATCTCCACTTAAAAAATCACCCAATCTCAAAATACAACAGCTCCACAAATATTACAATTATATATTGTGCTTTATATTTTGTTGGCCTATAAGAGTTTCTTTTTTGATTGATACAACCATAGCAAATCCTATTCTCTTTGCTTAGTAGTCCTATTCTCGTAGCTGATTAGGAACTCAGCGAAAACTGTAATAAATAAAATACTAATATAGGATAAATATAATTTTATTAAAAATTCAATTGAAAAAAAATCAATTGACAGAAATGAAAAAAACGAGACAAATACTCGACACAAATTAGAATCATTCTTGTGTTCCGATGCTGTTGAATATTAAACACACATAATGTATAACAGACACAAACGGGATTATAGAGGTTGAGAAGATGTGAAAATAATGATCCCTGGTTCTATTGTTACGTCTTTTCCATCCCAGTTAATTCTAACGCATAATTTCCCTAGTGCCTGGAAATAAACAACAACTCGAATGACGTCATTGAAATCCAAGTGCACACCTTTCACGAGCGAGCACCAGCCAACGTTCACGTAACAAGGTGTTGCAGGTATAGGGTTCGCATTTTTTTCTGAGAGGTTATTACAGACTTTCACACGTTTTCCAGGTTTGTTCTTGCTCAATTCCACGTACGATATGTGTTGAATTGTTTCACGAAAAGTTCACGAGATAATACAAGGTATAGGACTGGGGACTTCACCCATTTCAATGATCATAACCAACACTGTAACAGTGTAAGATACGAATTCAAAAAATAAGTCACAAGATGCAGATAATAAAATAATTTTGAGTCTAATTTTATAATAACAAATGTTCAAGAGAAGGTCCTAGGGTATTTATTCAGAGTAACTGCAATACAAAATCATTCAATTTTAGCTCTCGTACCAATTGAAATTAATATCGATTCAAATTAGGCCTATACAGTTGAACAAAGTTGAACAAATTCACTGTTTTGATAGTTTCATTTAAAAAATATTGTATTGAATACTATAAACCATTTTCCACGACTTTTCATTGCATTTGTAAGCCATTTTCTAAATACCAAGCTTTTCCAGGTTTTCCAGGCGGTTGGGACCCATGTAACCCTGAAGTATTTTCTATTCGTGGTCTCTGTCTAGTTCTGTATCACTTATCTAGTTGATCTGGTCCCTCTCTCTACACTGAATCACAACTCTTGACGAAATT
This sequence comes from Brachyptera risi, assembly GCA_964007535.1. Classification (NCBI taxonomy): domain Eukaryota; kingdom Metazoa; phylum Arthropoda; class Insecta; order Plecoptera; family Taeniopterygidae; genus Brachyptera; species Brachyptera risi. Next base: position 35,975,146 of record OZ023329.1, on the reverse strand, counting down.
AGAAAATATGTACACCAATGTAAATATAGGTTGAGCAAAAAATATGGACTTTTTATGTGGTGTCCATGCTCCACTGAACAAGATCGAGTGAAGTTTATTACGCAGACTTTTTGTGAAGATTCAAATTCCCATCAATCTTCACCGCGTCACTGCTACACAATAATCACTTCCCCACTAATTTCGCGGATCATTCATCTCATTTGGTGCGTAAGTGTGACGTTACGTACTAGATAATGAAGTTGAATCATATATCAATGACCGAGTAAACTGTAAATATATAATATAAAAACATCATATAATCAATAACACCATTCCATAGTATGTGAGGAATGACTGACTGAACTTACGACTAAATTTCGTGTCAATATTAAAAGATACTATATAGCAAGGTATACAGGCCCTGTGGGTGCAGTTATTCTAGGTTTATCTCGAATCTAGATATAAGAATGCTCTCCCTTGGGTTTAGGAAATACTTGTAAATATATAAATAGTTTATTGCAAATTGCAATGATTGTATGAAAATAAAGAATCAAACTCAAAGAAGTGAAAAAAGAATATGAAAACGTGTCTGCCACTGAAAAATGAAAATAATTCCACTGACATCTGGAGAAAAGGTATGAATTAGTATAATAAATCAGAAAGCAAAATCAAATACAGAAGATGGCTCAATTATTCGAATTGAAATTTCGTGCTGATGACAGCTATATAATCAGAGATTTTTTTTTAAGTTCATTGTTCAATAATCTATTATTTGTCGAGACAGATTAAATGTAAGCACGTGAAAATTTTGAAAACAAACAGATAAAGGCCGCCGTTCAAGTAGGAGTAGGCCTACTGTAAAATTATTATTATGGATATTTTTCTAGTGAATACTCCGGTAATTTTAATTTCTGTAATTTCATATAATTTATTTCCTTCTGCAAAAACACATGTTAAAAAAATATAGCAATTAATTGTTTTACTACACAAATTACGGAAAAGTGTGATATGATATAAATCTGATGTTAACAGTAAAATGGTGTACATTATAGCAGTCCTGAAATGACTACTGCAATTTCCATTAGGAATTTCCAATAAGACATTATTAATATTTATTACAATCTCCAGCACTGTCCAGTTTCAGTCCAGTATTCGAAGAACAAAGGCCACCTAGACGGGACGAAGAACGTGCTATCTGTTCGGAGCGACGGATTAAATATAATCATAAGACATGCAACATGATATTGCACGCAGAGACGCGACCGACCACCCGTGGATCTAGAAACTGCATGCCTGCAACTCGGCTAGGCGAGGTCACCATCGGCGCTGGTTGCTAATAGAAACGACGCCGGCGACGCTGCCTCCGGTGGTCATTACACTAATTGCAAGGTGTCTCTGTTATCCTACGCTCGTGCTATTATTATTATTAAATTATAATCGCTTTTACACATCTCGATAAATGATCAGATAACGCCTACATAGGTTTCAGACGTTGGATATTATAAATGTCGCGATTCAAAATCTAGAAAATGATCAATTAAGTTGGAATGTGTGACATAAATTATGTGCGACATTCTCATTGAAGTAAAAAAGACGCACCTTCACTCGAGTGTGACTTTTATAGTTATTGATGGAGAGTAAAACTGTTTCAGTTTCTGTTGCTGTCGATGCATCTACGTGTGATGAATAACATCAATTATTCCGTATAGGTTGGTATATATATATTATTTTTTTACATCAATCAGCACGTCAAGTAGAATGAGCGCATATGTATGGATTTATGAGCACATATGCATGGATTTAGGAAGTTGACCAGAAAGAGGAGAGTGCCAACTGCTAACGGAAAAGTCACCGACATATTTGATCATATATAGCACTGGACTGGACTGAATCTGGTAATGCACGTAGGACAACACTCGTCCAGTTTTCATAAGATCAAAATGTAATTAATTCAAATTGGAAATGGGTAAACGCGGACTATGGTTTAAGAATGTTTATTTTTAGTGGTGTTTCGAACTTGAATGTCCGTTCTCTCTCTCTCTCTCTCTCTATCTATCTCTCTCTCTCTCTCCCTCTCTCTCTCTCTCTCTCTCTCTCTCTTTTTGAATGCCCAGCACGTGAACGAGACCATAATCCACGATCAGAATCAACGTGAAAATACCAAGTTTCATGTCGACATTCCTGTTTCAAGTAGAAATTACTGTTGTGTCCTCTCATTGTTTATCTTTGAGCTTCAAACAAAAATTCGCACTTTTAAGTGCTTGTAGGCATGCTCAAATGTGTGTGTACAGGGCCGTATCAAGACATTTGGCGCCCCTAGGCCCGAAATGTTTTGACGCCTCCTCCGCCCCCCTCCCACAAGTATGGTAATTATTTCAGACTAGCACACTACCGTATCTCAGAAATATGACGAGCACTGAGTTCTTATTCAGAAGCCTGTTTATGATTATTGTGCTGGGCTGTTACTGACCTATCAATGAGAAGGATCATTTTATAAACTTTGACCGTCACTAAATAATATATGTTGAAATTATATTATTGAAATTTGTTAAATGGCAAGACAATCATATTAAAAGATTACATTAAACACTAGAAGAAAACTGTAGCAATACAGAACAGAACATTGTTTTTAATGCTAAAAACGTGAATAGGCCCATATAGATTGTATGAAAATATACGATTTTTTGAATTATATTCAATCATTATTTGATTTTTGAGACGCTGTGACGCCCCTTGAAATTTGCCGCCCTTGGCTCGGACCTCGTGGGCCAAGCCGTAATACGGCCCACACAGCCACAAGAGACTTACAGACTTGAATATATACCGATTTCTGTACGAAATCGACAAATACAGCTATACGATCTGAATTGTGAATAAATCGTTGTCATATGTACCTGGTGTGGTGAGAAGGGCTGTGGTCTGCCCGCCGGACCAGGCCCAGGGCCAGGCGGGGTAGGGTACCGTTGGGGATACGGGGGGTATTGCTGGTGCTGCTGTTGACTGCCTGCACCGGGTTGCGACCCAGGACCCCCCGGTTGTTGCTGTTGCTGGCTAGGCTGCTGTTGTTGCTGCTGCTGCTGTTGTGGGGGATATCCAGCACCGGGACCAGGAGCACCGGGGCCAGCAGGACCTCCCAAATATGGGGGTTGTTGTTGTTGTTGTTGTTGTTGTTGTTGGGGTCCTCGGGGAGGTACGCCACCCTATAAACAAGAGAAGACCAGTTATAGAAAACACATGTACGTATTGCAACCACCTACTGGTATAGAAAACACATTGCAGCTTGAATCATAATGACACGGTTCCAGTATTTTCCCGTCCCGCTAAGTGGACTTGACGGAAAGTATTTGATTGATTCACTCGATTTACTGATACGGAATTAACCGTGTAACCGTGTTGCTATGAAACACAAGGGTATGCTTAGAGTACACAATTAAAGTATATATGTAAATTATGGTCTACGTAAATCAGTTCAGTTCAGTTCAGTTCAAAATTCTTTATTAATATTTAAATATAATTGTAATTTACTACAAACTATGCCCCATAGCCAATTGGCTAGTCTGAGGCAATACACTAGAAAAATAATACATAATTAGTTCATGGAATACAATAAAGAATAACACATTTACAAATTACATCTTGCAATTGAAATTGAAATGACAATTATTGAATCAATATTGAATCTTAAAGAATAAAGTTGTTGAAATTAACATTACACTCCGTTAAACTAAATTATTAGATCACATTATATTCTACATAAGGAAATGTCAATCATTATTCATCACTCCTGCTGATGTAATAACCACTCTTTTATTTCATTTTTTATCGTTTTATAACATTCTAAATTCTTTAAACCTGCCGGAACTTCATTAAATATGCTAGGTATCGTATAATGAAGTTGTCTTTTTCCATACTTATTTTTAACCTTAGGTACTTTTAATCTTCCTTCATTCTTCGCCCTTGTTTCAATTCCATGATCATTGAAATGAAAACATTACTGGATATACCGGTACAATAATCAGTGATGGGCATTCCAGTGGGCATAAGACTGCACATGCACAAACCAAATAGTCCAACGAATTGTTAGATTTCATCGTACTTTGTAAATGTTGAAAATGATATGTACTTGACACATGCTGTGTCAAGACGTTGGTGCACAACGATAGCTCAAAAAACAATACACTATATGGTCATGTTATATGATTCGTTATATAAATCATCATATAATTAAAAAATTCAAACAATTGCTACAATGCCATTGGTACTAATTGAATAACGGATCCTCACTCTCCTGACCCATGTCGAAGTACATTCTGGGAGCCTTCCTTTATCTGTGTTCATGGTGGGCCACCAGTAGAATAGGCCTATTTGGCCAATCCTGACCCACTCATCCCAAGCCTATAATTCAGCCATAAGCCGTCGACAACAGTGAGTGCGCAGTGATTGAGTTGAAAAACGTATAATTATCAATGGATGATAACTTGAGTCAAGGAATTGGAAATCCGTTCATTCGCTTTTATAGTAGTCCTACTTAGAATGACGCTGATCTGGATTGTGATTTGTATACAGTAAAATACAACAACAAGATTGATACGACATCATTTAATACTTGTACAGATAGAATACAAAATATAACATATATAACAGGAAATTCCGATTCCAATAATATAGTATTTTGTGAAAACTCGTACTGTTGATGAAAAATTTTACATTTATTATAAGTGGGATGGTATACAAACATTTTCTTTCTGGGAAGATGGTGTAAGACGTAAGTGATCATTTCTCTTTGGGGTAATAGCATCTCTCCCCCTCTCCCCTCCCGACACCCCTTCAACACAGCGAGCGCAAGCAGCCCTTTGTCTTGCATGAGATTGAAAAACGCTTGCAAGTTGCAGAGATGATGAAGTCAAATGAGTAATGACAATAAGTCAGGGATAAAGAGAGAAAGAGAAGAGAGAGAGAGGAAAGGAGAAAGAGAAGAGAGAGAGGAAAGGAGAAAGAGAAGAGAGAGAGGAAAGGAGAAAGAGAAGAGAGAGAGAGAGAGGAAAGGAGAAAGAGAAGAGAGAGAGAGAAAGAGAGAGAGAAAGAGAGGGGTAAGGAGAAAGAGAGATTACATATGGCTTGGATTAGTGAAATACCAGACGGTATCTTGCAGCACGCGACTTTTGTCGGAGTATAAGCCAGATGAAGGAAGTAAGCTTTGTGCAGTCTGAGACGAGTCCGAGTTAATCATTGGAGATGGAAATTATTCATATCACAAGCGGCGACTACAGTGAATAGAGTGAAGACTATACATATTAAACGAAGAATATGTAGACTAAATACTAAATAGTGATGACTTTTTAATATAAACTAACGTTGTTATTTAATGAGGAAAAACTGCATAGTCGTGATATAAACAGAAGAAGACAAGAGAAAATAAATATAAAAAATTGAAAGTCGACTCTCGATATTTTTTTTCTATCAACGTTTGACCATCTTCGGCTTACAATATATAATTATGTATTCTGTAATTGTTTTATGTAATTAAATTAAAGAGAATAGCGCAGATATCGAGAAATCGAAATGGTTCGGAAACCTTATAGATGGACACTTCACACCATTGCAACTGACAGCTATGTATACTTCTTAGAAGTAGAAAGTGTTTTCATTGAAAGCAAATTTATGCATTTATGCAACGTGACAATGTGCTACTGCAAACGTGATCAAACGTGATCGGTGTATCTTCCTCAAGTAGTTGGAAAAATTGTTCCAACTTTGAATGAATGTCATACTTTTTTACCATTTATTTCGAAGATCCGATTTTACAAAAACCCAATTTTTATGTCAGGTACTCGATAGCACCATCCAAGTTATATTGGCCATAACTCGATAATAGTCTACAGATCTCAAATGTTTTCACGATGAAAATAGAGGGGCGTTGCCGATGGGAAGGGGAAGTGTGGGGGGAAAGGGGGTTGAGGTAATGGGATATCAAAGGGGACTAAGATGATTATCACTTGGGGTTTTACTGCTCTTTCTCTCTCTCTCTCGCTTTCTCTCTCTGTCAACTAATGGGCCAGTCGGATGTAAACAATGGCACACGCCCGGCCACGCGAGGAAGACTTACGAGACACCTGTTTTATTGATATGATATAGGAAGGTGCACAGAGAACGAGTGACAGAGACAGTGGGGTAGGGGGGGGAGATGGAAGGAGAGAGTGAGAGAGGACAAGATAATAAATCTATCATTCAACATGTATATGTAGAAGCACTAAGCAGTATAAACATAAGTTCGAAACAGCTGACTGGATGTGTATCAAGCGAAATCATAACAAAACTCGTACAAAAAATAATAATACATGGGAATTGCTAGACAATATACTGAAGTATCGCAATTCTCAAGTGACCGTAAAGTGACTATAAGTTCAAACCCCGTTCTAAACCAACCTAACCTACCCTGGATACAATCTGAGCCTGTCAAATGGTCGATTCATTTTAGTATTTTTTTTTTGTATATTGGCTATACGGTTGCGATCACATCAAAGTACATTAGAATGCATCCTGAATAAAATATATTGATATTAGACGCACTGAAACTATAAGACAATGTAAATACGCACTCCTGAAAAAAATGGCATTTGAATGTGCGTAGATTTTATTTCAATTAAAATGTTAGTTTCGGACCAACCCATTTTATGTAACCGCAAGTGTAAGTATGCGTAGTCCTTGGTTTCCTAAATGTTGCACTCCTGAAATCCCTGCAAGACCCTCCACATCCCTTTTCGCCTCACCAACGTGAAAATAGTTTCAAACAAGAGACAATGCTGGTGGAATGCGTACTCGATGAGTACGTATCCCACCAGCAATAATCGCCCAAACTGACCCTCCTCAGTAGTACCTTTCAAAATTACGAACTTCAAAACACACATTAATCACTAGTACCGTAAAATCAATCAAATATTGTGATGTTGAATGCAAATTACGAATTCCTACTAATGGATCTAAATATCACAGAAATATCGTAGAGTGATCGTAGAGTGAGTAAATACTAACCGGAACCGGAACGCATTAGCTAATTAGTAATTAATCATTCCCTCAAGAAGTCGATCTCCTTAAAATTCCTCTCGTAGCGGCTCAAATGAATGTACAAACAGAGAGAAAGGGTGTGCCTTAATGTGGACTAAAAGATAACGACAGATGAAGCAAATTTAAAAAGAAAATCCTCGTTTCATACGAATCTTACAAGAGTTTATCTAGATCGTCGCCAAACGACACCAAAGAATTGCTCTCTGAGTTGCCGCACTGAACCTTGATCATAATCTGTCTGACGATGACTTGGATATCCTTGCTATAGCTCTCTCATATATATGTATACATATAAATATATATAAATAAATATGAATATATATATATATATATATATATATATATATATATATATATATATATATATAAATATATGTATATATATATATATATATATATATATATATATATATATATATATATATATATATATATATATGTCTTACAAATATATATATATATATATATATATATATATATATATATATATATATATATATACATATATATACGAACACGTGGTCGGTGTACTTGCTAATCGGTCTAAAAACCGGCTCGTTGACAACTACTACAGATAAGGTCATGGAGCTTTTTATATTCGCATCCATCCACTTAAATAATCTATATTTAAATATGGATCTATATAGACCCTATAAATATACAAGTTACATCACACATGTTTAGACTACACTAAACAACTATTAAAAGTTCATTCACATTTTTCATCTTGCGTAAGTTACGGAAGGAATGTGAAGTGATGGGGGGGGGGGGGGAAAGAGGAGAAAGGAGGGATAAAGACCTTGTGATTTACATCATTGTATTTTTCTCGTCGTTCCCGCCAAAACAACGACCTACAAATCATCATTTCGCTCCCTCCCTTCGACTCCCCCCCCCCAGCCCTCTTAACAACTCTACGTTCTAGATCACATCTTTCATGAACACTTGAAATGTATCCATCCGCATAAAATAATCATTCATCATTAGGCGTCTGTATGCCTGAGACTAGAAGACGCAGACTATAACTACAGATTTATATTTCACGTCGATTGTCGCGCCCAAAATTGCAACCTATAACCTACACGGTCTGAGACTGCCAAGCCAAATAATCAATTCGCATCCGAATCGACAATGCGGTAATAATTGTCCAATTATTAGACACTACAGCAAGAATAGTGTGCCGCACTCAACGAGCAGAGTTGATAAGAATCTCTTTACAAAAAAATGACCAGTGGGTTTTCTCAGTTTTAGAAAAAAATACCATATTGTTAGTACCCATCTCGTGTTATTATGAAATTGGTTTTTTTCTTGGTTAGTAATTTTTGTTAGTGTTTTTGTTCTGGCCAAGTTTTCCTTACTGCAAGTGTGAACAGTAACAATGGGCAACTGAAGTTCAATCATTCTTTGCTGTATAGGCGTACTTGTGCCTCATTTACATTTAGCTGTAAAAAGGAAAATACTTGTACACAGCAGCTATATTTATTAATAATATATTACCCATTAGGCTATATGTTTGGATAATTTCTGGTGAATATTAAAAAAAGCTTTTAGCTGGGATCTTTTAGGTGGGTTTTTGGATCTGAATCTTTCTGAGTTTCATCAGCCTGGGCAAAATTTTTCAATCCTGGCAACAAGTCTAGTCCATGTTTCTGAAGCTGTTTGGTATCCCTACGGCCTATGCCCCTACAGCTGCACAGCTGCCGATGCCACATGAAAATGTAACTGTCGATCATCCTGGCTATAAATAATACCTATAATTTAGTAGAAGTGCCGGAAAAAAATCAGGCCTATATAGGCCTATGTATCAGTCACAAATTTGAAATATATATATATATATATATATATATATATATATATATATATATATATATATATATATATATATAAAAGAAGATATCACAGGTATAATGACAGACACCAAACTTATAGAGAGCGGGGCCACAAATTACAGCATAATTGTCGGTTACAATCCAAACTCAATAATGGCAGTTAGTTTCATGTGTATATTATGGATTAGATTTATATATTGACGTACTCGTACCGTCGAGAAACGGAAATCGCTTTTACAATCATAATACAGTAGACATTCCACAAACATTGTATCCAAAAAGTATCAACGTCTACTGTAGAATACCTACTTCTACACATTTAACTTCTTCTACACAGAAGCTGAGGGATAAAGTAAGAGAGAGGGTGAGTTAGAATAAGGGTTGAGGTTGTGAGTGGGAGGGTGGGTGGAAGGGGGACCGAGGAAGCCTTATAAATGTGCACCGATGACTTTGACCCCGATTTCGCAAAGTCTCATCCCATTCATTCATGTTCTCCTAAATCCCCCACGGCAGACAGAAACGGGATAATACATGACGGTGGTGGAATTCGGCGGGTTTAAGAAAACTTCGCATGACTTTGTCCACTTGTGAGTGTGGGTGTGTGTATGTCTCTGTCTCTCGCTCTCTCATATATTTATATATATATATATATATATATATATATATATATATATATATATATATATATATATATGTGTGTGTGTGTGTGTGTGGATATATATATATATATATATATATATATATATATATATATATATATATATATATATATATATATATATATATATTTATATATGTGGTACGGAATATATTATATATACGGTATCTCAGGTATCTCACCTTCTGATAGATGTTTATGGAAACGTACGACGATCGAAAATAAAGAAGAAAAAACTGAAAAGTGAAACCAGTTCTATAAGAATGTGATGTTCTACGTTGAGACGTTGTCTTGTTTCTTGTGCATATAGCATCTAGTTCTATATCGGCAATTGATTCATTGAACTTATATCTACAGAACTGCAACATTCCCGCACGTAAAGCATATACGTTGACTTTATGCTACAGGCCTACTGACACAGTGATGCTGGGATTCAATCATTTGCGAGAATATCTAACGATTTCCGGCTTCCGATATTGCTTCTGTTTTCACTGAAATCACGTATTGTATTAAAAGCTCATCTTTTGTGTTATCTATCATTAAGAGGCTACTTTACATCGCACAACCCATGAGTAAAACCTATAGAAAAACCTATAGGGGGACGCAAAAAGCGTCAATACAGGCCTTTAGCTCCCAACACATGGTGGGTAAAAGGTAGGACTAATCAGTCTAATTATTTTTGCAATGAAACAACAGTGAGTATATCTGTGCCTCTACGTTCAGTAAAAATCATAATTCCATATCATATTACTCTGAAAAGTCGTAAAAACAATGAAAAACAGGTAGAAACATGTTGATTTTTGACAATTATTTTGAAAGGATTGAAAACATACTACGAACTGAAGCTCTTCGTACGAGTCACGTATTGAATACTAGTGATCATCTAACTGAAAACTGTAAGTTGATACGGTGATTGGTTTTCCGTTGCCAACTTGGGCCCCGAACGTCTGCAATCAAGCCGGTATAGGCAAGATGTAAAGCGGCCTCTTAATTTGAACTCATCAGTCATAGAGCGTCAGTCAAACAACCGATAGCCATTATCTACGCACACGTTGAACTCGTCGCAAGAAATTAATCTCAGCGAATGAGTCATTGGCAGCAATCGACGAATAATATTATTTTTCTGTCGTGACACAAATAAATTAAATGTCTGTATAACTTTGTTTTCGGCCATGTTAGTAAAAAAATACATTGAATGTATGAAATGGACAGCTGATCATGAAAGCGTTTGCCACTGCCGTTCAGGGGTTCCTCGCCCTCTCGGTCATAGCAATAACAAGAACAAACGTGTTTTTATCGCAGAAAGTCAAAAGATCACGCGATTACGAACGTCAAACCATTCTCATCTGAAAAGAATTGTTTTGATCCGTGTTGGGGAGAAATAGACTCGACGAATAAAATAACAATAATTACGTTCTATATGTAGATCAAGATCTATTGTTTACCAGTTCTTCGGTTTTGTCAATAGAGGACCAGATGGAAATCTTCTCAAAGGTTATTCACGTAAAGGGGGCGAGAAGATGCATAATGTAAAGGGGTAGATAGGGAGAGAGATACCTCGTTAGTCGTCGTCATAAGAAAGATAGAAAGAGAGAGAGAGATATAGAAAGAGAGAGAGAGAGAGAGAGAGAGAGAGAGAGAGAGAGAGAGAGAGAGAGAGAGAGAGAGAGAGAGAGAGAGAGAGAGAGAGAGAGAGAGAGAGAGAGAGAGAGAGGGATTGACTATTCGAGAAACAACATGAGACGTGGCAATAATTCTCCTTGTCACTTGGTATTATGCGTTAAAATGTAATTTGAAACATAGACTTTTTGCTCGTATACATATTATACGTGATCGAGAAAAAAAGAAGAACTAAGCGAAGGGAACGACGCCGTACGAGCGAACAACGGGGCGGCCATAACTCCGGTCGACGCGGATCCATAACCTTCCTACTGACTCCTCCTACAGTTGGCAAATCAATGCGAATAACCGGCGAATAGGGAAGCTGGCTACGAAAGCCTGGAGAATGGGCGTGGCGTGTATCCCCTCGGCATACTGGGCGGGGATCCAAAGTATTCGGGTTCAATACCAGAGCAGGGTATTGCATAATATACCTATCTCTCTCGGTCGCTCGCTCTCCATCTAGACTCGTGTTTCCAACTCGAATGATGTGATTGATTGCACTATGATTCAATTGGTATGTATATATGGAAACATACAACTAAATTCTACAACTTTTGACATTTAAGTAATGCACAAGTATAGATACAATCTCGCATTCAGATCGTGCACTCGAATGATTCAGTCTGTTTTTGTTACACATATACTTGTGTACGAGTTTCAGATATCTAGATTCATTCCTGAATTGTTTCGCATACACATTTTATTTTCAAACAATTCCTCGTATACCAGAGAAAGCCACAGTCCACATCTGAAGACAGTCTCCAAATTTTGAAAGCTTACAATTGAACTATACATGATCCGAGTTCTAAAACTTACTATCAAATGTGTTCCACATTCAAATCGAAACAATATTGGTAATTTTTTTTCTAATCATACTATACGCATATTTCACATTATATACATTCCAAATACTTCCAAACCCCCAAAACCACGAACTTCAGTAGAGCCGTAACGGTTTGCTCTAAATATACTTCAGTTCAATAAACCATGGGAATTGGGAAACCGGCTTATGCGCCAAAAACACACACGTTATCACAAAACGGCGGTGCCAGGAAAGTTACGGGGGCCAAAGTATATCTCATTCTCCTATATACAGCGAATCAGCGGAGGCAACAAAACTGTTCCACGCAAAACAACGAACTTACATGCAAGCAAGCAAGCAAGCCAGGGAGGAGGGCATGTGGTGGCTGGTTCTAGTCGAGCTGTGTCGCCGATATCAGCGGAAAAACCACAAGTCTAAGCGGATTAGATTGTCGTTCCTGTGCGCGATGGAAACTGCCGAGTCAAGCAAGAAGAAATTGCTATTCTCGTCGTCACACAACCAGGCAACTCGGTTACCATTGGTCGGTCACTTGGCATTCGTACGACAGGGCAAGGAAAAACGGACGTAAAAAGTTGCGTTATACAATTTAGAGAAACGACAGATTATCAATAGAGGAAACAAGTTAATGCCTTATCTACAGTTCTTGAAATAGATTGTATATATAGCTCTCCGAACAAGTGGATGTTTTCCGCCATATTATCAATGGTAATCATTTATATTGTACCTTTATAAAATGAAATCCGAAAACATCCAATACGAACTCGAGTAAGTCGTGATCGCAGCGACGTGATCCCCGTACTAAATTAGACTTCCCTACAATAAATGACTTACGACAAAGTGTTAGAACAGAACAGTATGAAACATTAAGCGCACGCTATCACTAAATGAAACAATAGTATCAAAATGATTTATAATTAAAACTAATATATAATAATCGAATTCTAGGCGTCACTAAACTTTGGATCGCCATATAAACTCACAGAATAGTAAAATCAGAAAACAATCATCTTGTAATCGGTTTATTAAATGATCGATAGCGAAGTCTTCCATCCCACTCTCATGGAGCGTTGTAATTGTGTTTTTATAGGTACTGCACAGGTCGCACGGTTCGAATGATCAACATGAAACTTTTTGTGGTCACGCAGGCTTACTCATCCTACTTCGAACTGTATAGTTTTTCGATCAAATCAGTTGGACCATTTTTTAGGAGCATTTTTAAAAACCATAAGATTAAGCAGGGCGGGGAAATTTGAAAAGTAAAATCTCTACAAAAATATTCATGTTTCCATTGAATATAAACACATAAATGGTATACATTATTACAAATTTTCATACAATTCGGACCGACCCTGTTTAAGAAAATAATGTAATACAAAAAAAAAAAAAATAATAATAGAAAAAAGTAATAATGAAGAGAATAATGTGATAATGGATCGCATCCATCATAAAGAAATGTTGTTCAAATGATTTTCGTTCATCAAAGAAATAGAAATAATTGTATGTGTAGGATCACAGATTTCTGGATTCAAAAGCTGCCTAAATGGCCTCGCTGTCGATGCGCCTTAAAACCCTAATATTAATTCATTCTCGAAAGCTGCCGAATGAAGTATATTTTAAACGAGTCAAGATGTTCAGACCTTTAATTTATACTTCATATAGCCATCTCGCTCATCTTACAACGACGCATATGGTGTGTGCGCCTAGTACTTTTATAATGTGATTACAGATCACCGTTCACACACAGATCACAGTTTTTTTTCGTCATATGGAGATTGAATGGGGTTCCACCAAGATTACTTCAGCCAGCTGTTTATCAATCACGTGACATGCAGGACGACGACGTCGATAAAGCAGCCTACAGCAAATCACCAGACTCACGATTGATCGAAAACAAAGCTTTCGGATAGAACAATGCGTCGAACAGTTCGCGGAATAAACAAATTATAGCGGTCCGGAGTCAACAGTGACTATATATAGACTATAGAGTATAGAGTATAGACAATAACGCCGGCTACGAAACGTGCTACGAAGTACCAAACTACGTTATTATTGTATACCGGTAATTGTATGCGTGTACACTATAGGTTCTTTCATACAAACAGTAACAATTGTGTATTACATAAAGGTCGAGAAATTCTTTTCAACCAACTTGTTAAAAATTAAACAATATACAGTAGAGGCAAAATAAGTATTCCAAAAGACAGGACAGTCTCTTGCACATTGTACCTATCCTATAAAATTAAAAATTAGGAGTTTTGGTCTAGAGTTCTTCGGAATTCTTCGAGATTCAATCGTGAAGAACTCCTTGGAATGAGCGTTGTAAGTGAATTTAAAATATTACGTTTGGCACTTCCACGCGTGATATTGGATGTTACTCTTCTAATAAGTCAACTCTTGAACTTGGGGCTGTACGGAGTCTGATTCGAAACTATTAAGGCCTGAATCCTGATTTAGTAATGAAATTACACTAAAATGAGATGTTGGGGGCACCCGGTATTCGAACCCAGATACCAGACAACGTTATAAGTAAATCGCCTCACTAGAGTCGGTCCAACACATTGAACATTAGAATTGATGCCGTGAGTTCTGATAACAGTAGTTTCATATATATATATATATATATATATATATAGCCTCTAGATATTGATCACGAAACACATGATCACGGATACTGTACATAACAAATCGTCGCAAAGCCAGACAAAATGAGGGGGGGGGGAAGAGAAGGGAGAGCGAGAGAGAATCGTGATTTAGTAAAGCCATTTCCCACACAGGTCTGTACAAAAATCTCCTCTATTCCATCCAATTCCTTCCCATCCCACTAACAACCATTACTCGAATGACTGACCTCACACCACATTTCCCCTCACCCGATGGAAACCCATACCATTGCCAGGTTTTATGAATGGATTGGGAGTCACGTGTGTTAGTAGTCTGTCTGTCTACACCCGACGGTTTGTAGTAAAACTTAGGCATAAGTTGTATAGTAACAATAATAGAGTTGATATATAGACGACTTCCCCCCCTCCGCTTTTACCCCCCTCTCCATCCGTCTGCTATACTATTTATGAATGAAAGGTTCTCGGACGACCTTCACAAGCCATTTAAAAAAGATAACACCGGGTTCACAGAGGTCATATAGGAATTGGTTTACGTTTCTTCGCACATTGTCAACAAATAGCTGTGCGATAATGTGACTCATTGGTACTTGACACAGATGGCGTATGAGTTGATTATCGCGAGGCAAATATGACAAGCATTCAGACACATTTTACAGTAGATATCATTTTGATGAGTAGGCCTATATTTCAAACAGACTACAGAAGTTTGGTGGAATCATTATCGAGATAGCTCAAAATGGTAACAGGAGGAATATATTTAATACATGACACTGGCTTCTCTGGAACGTTGAGTGATATAAAACCAAGTTTTGGCTACACATTGGCATTCGCAACAGATAATCATGCTTCGTAGAAATTAAAAACGCAGTGTGAAAAGAGAAATGAAAGCCATACTGGTGAACTCAAATAAAATATTCTGAAAAATCCAAAAAGTAATAATAGAGAATACAAAGAGAAAATGTATCAAGATCAAGAAGGCATGCAAGAGCAGCGTCCTTACAATGAAAGTGGATGGATAAGATATCAAATAAATACCAATGCCTCGGGATACTATTTTCCACACCACCACGGAGACTTCCTCAAGTTTGTGTGGGTTGGGGTTGGCATGCCTTAGCCACGTGCTGGGACTGACAAAACCACCCCTTTCACCTTCTCCCACCCACCCACCCACTCACTCACTCACTCACCCTATCGTCAAACTAACCCCCTTGAGTCGCCGCCATAACAAACACACCGTCTCTGACGTCACGACGACCCCCTCCCTCCCACAGCCCCACACCACTAAACCCTTTACAACTGCAACATGTTAATAAATTTAAGTAGCAATGAGGGAGACCACGTTTTCAGTGTGATAGTACAATTTAGTCAAACAGTAGAGAGAACGAGAGAAGAGAAAGACGGAGAGCGTTGACTCCAGAGTTCCCTCAAGGTGAAGGTCTGTGATTGAACTCCGTTTTCACTCAGTTCAAAGTGATAGATTTCAAGCTGATCTGATGTATGGTGTACACACTTGTACTGCACCTATGGTAGATCAGTTGAACAAGGGAAATTGCAACTCCATTCAAGTGGTCTCAGCTTTAAATCAGTAGGAAGAAAACTATCATAACAATAACATTACAATAACTGATTTATTGACGCCCCCCTCTGAGAGAAAGAACATATAGTTGCCACCAAACGCGGTTAAATACATTGTCATAATTTGACAGCTACTTTCAAACTCGAACATTTCAATAAGTATTAATAATTCATATTATTCAAGATCTATATAGATCCTTTATACATTATATTGTATGAAAATTGTCTCAATTATGCTTTTCAAATGGTGTTGTTTCTCTCGAACAACCAATTGTCTGAAAGACGCAAGACGAGATGTGAGAACTGTATAATTATATTGGCTATACAAATTATAGTCGGGGTTCGTAAGAATCCAAGGTGCCCATTCTCCAAGGCATTTACACAAATAATTGCAATTTACCGTAACTTCTTGACCGGAAGTAAGTAACCTCCGGGCACAATGGACGACTTTCGTAAAGTGCCATCCATGCACCTGTCACACATGCCGCATGTATGTGCTCAACGGATCCAATACGCCATTGTCATGTAAATAGTGCACAAGGAGCTATAGGGACATGGACGCATGCACCTGTATTTATTAGGCAACACACACTGGCACACCGATTAGTTATGCATGGTTGTTGAGACTGGAAAGACCACCTGTTTTTCCATCATGGTGACCATGAAGAGCGCGCCTTGGTTGGTAGGCAACTTGACGAACACATTGTTCTGGACGAAGCTTCAACTACTTGGCTTACTTGGAGAGCTGATATAGACTTGTATCCAAGAAAGAATATTCCAAACGATCGTCACGTCAACTACCCCAAATTTCTTGATATTTTCAAGTACTAATTCAACTAAATTAGTTCCATTCAATTTTTAAAATCAAGTTAAAATTATAATGATATTCAATCTGAATGTTATAGTAAATACAGATTTATTTGAAGACGAAGACAAAAACAGTTTAAAAGCTTATATTATTGTACGCAGTTCTGCGTGAATTAAGATGAATTATATGTACTATTTATCTAGATTAGCTCGATAAATCCATCAACAAATATCAGTATAGCCACTGTAGTCCAAAATAATAGTATATAATGAAAAAAAAAACTGGTTGATTTTAAATGTATCAGATTCATATAGTTTTAAAAATGGAAGTACAGAAAAGCATACAAATCTGGTGTAGGCCTACAAAAAAAAATAGTCGCAACAGACGGACGATCGCACTGTTCAAACATAGATAAACCTAAAAGTCGTCACCTTGTCTGCTGTGATTGTTTGCCGTCTATAACCACATGATCTATGCAAAGTGCACGTGGTGTGTGGTGTTGTGCAATCATCACGTTGGCTAGGGTAATGGTTTGGTACTTGTGGACCTCGACACGCTAAACGAGACCATAGCTGCACATTTCCACTGTTATTTGTCGCGAGATAAGGATTCAAGAGTGAGTCTGTTGAGCTGGTGAACGCGATTTGATGAATATAGGCCTACAAACTCGTCATTGTCATTGTCAATGGTATTCAGTGAATGAATTTTTATCGTTGCCAAGTCCAATCTTTTTTTTGTAATTATAGAAAATTATAATCTTGAACTAGTTTTTAATTAAGACCGTAACTATATAGAAAAAGATTTACGAAATATAATTAAGATTTAATTACCAAGTAACAAGCTATTATTCTTAATGGCTCAGGACTAAGGCCGGCTGGTTCGCCTGATAATTAGTCTTGAATTCTTTGGTAGTAAAAGTTTTTTAAATGAACGTGAAAAATGTGACACCAATCGCAAATCAAATGATTTCATTCCACAGCAAAAGAAAATCTCAAATAATATATGGTTACAAATTACAGTCATGCGTACAAATCGCGTACACTCGCAGTCGCACACAATTCATACAACAAATCATACTTCCAATGCACATTAGATTACCATCATTTCCCTGCACCATCCACCATCCAACACTTTATCATCGTTTTTAGCACTATCTACGAGGGTATTCGCCTACAATCATGAGCTGCAGGTACTTCCAGCTCGCAACATACCGTTGTCTACGATTGTACGTACGGTTGCAGTCATATCAAGTTACATTCAAATGCATCTAAAATCCAAACATACTGATATTATACGCACCAAAACTAGGAGGCAATATTGTGCACACGCACTCCATTCGAAGGCCATGGAAAAATTAGCTGTTAAATGTGCGTAGATTTAATTTAAATAGAAAATTTAATTTCGGATCGAACCATTTTCTGTGGCCGCAACTATGTATTTTTCCTGTTTCTGGGACAATGATAATGATATCAGCTGAATATATATATGTATACATATATATATATATATATATATATACATATATATATATATATATATTATATATATATATATATATATATATATATATATATATATATATATATATATATATATATATATATATATATATATATGTATATATTCATTCGTCATATATCATATATAGAGATTCCTTACCTTTTAAAGTGTCCGTGGTCATTGTGCAGGTAGAAGGGGGGGGGGGGGAGGAGTGCTATAAAAAATGAGCTATATCCCATTAATATTTAATGTTTGTACAAAGCCATGTTATTCAGTGAAAGTCAACATAAACGGTATTCGTGACGCTATATATTACAATCATTACACTCGATACCGTACACTACTTTTTTAATGAATGAAAATCGACGTCACACACACACACACACAAACACAAGGCAGCACATTTATTTCACGTAAACATTTCAAGCAGAAAGCTCATTAATTTTCTTTGCTCGTTCGGGATCTCATCGTTTGAAGTTGATTAAAACAGTGTAAAAACGTTCTCTTCTCTACAATATACAGGACGACTACAATTCATCTCAAAAGAAGATGGAACGTGTTTTACCTTCTGTTCTCTGTGGTCCAGATTGTAATAAGCGAAATTCCTTGATCGTGCAGGATAGCCCGTAGGGGTATTGCCCTCGCTCCGTGTGTGTGTGTGTGTGTGTTTGAAAGAGATGGGTAGAATTAAATGTATGTTTTTCTGGGTTTCAGATTTTCTTCATGCGTGGGTTTCTGGTTTCTGCCCCTTTGCATATACTGGAGTGTTTTTAATAAGCTCTCCTGACAGTGGTTCACTATTCGCTGCACATCAGAATGCAATTTTCCGTACATCAAAAGAAATACTACTTTCGTTCATTATTGCATTCGTTTTTCAGAACGTGAACAATAAGTCACTGCTAGGTTGTTTCAGTAGATTCGGAGAATATAATAATCCTATGGTAAAACATATGTGGTCATTAACAATACAAACTATACATACTTGCACATACCTATTTTCTACGCGGTATAATAGCAACAGACATAAAGAACACAAGAGTTGGATTAGCTCGAAAGGTCAGTCAATGAAGTTGGAAATTATATCTGATATTTATATATATACATTTGATTGTATATATATATATATATATATATATATATATATATATATATATATATATATATATATATATATATATATATATATATATATATATATATATATATATATATATATATATATATATATATATATATATATATATATATATATATATATATAATTCTATACGCAACATCTCATTATAAGTTTATATCCGTTCAGACGTTTCAGTTGTTCAGGAATTTTGCTTCTTCATTCATTCAACGTACTGAAATCTTAGCCAAGATCCATTGGCGTCGACGAATGGTGAATGAGATAATGGAAAGATGAAATGAAAGGTTATTTCATATAGATGTTTCACGACAACGAGACGGAAACAATCGTGGCCTCCCATTATTCACAATAACGGCTTGATGAAAACCACGAAAAACCCGTTGGCAGTCGACCATGGCGGGAATCGAGCTCCGGTCTCCATGATGGCAGTTCGTTATTGGGCATGGAATATTGTAGCTCATTCCATATCAACTGTTATTTCTGCTGACCACCAGATAAGTTCGTTTGTAAATAAAAAAAACTTGACATCACTCCACATAGCAACGATATTGAATTTACAATGGAATTTTGCAATTGAAGTCGTAGTAAAAATATTGTCAATTCCCGATCGGAAATGACAGTTTCGGGTAGTTATCATGGCCGGGTGGGAGGATGTGCACGGATAATTAGCGAGCGCGTCCCGCGGGTTGGCCACAGGGATAACAAGGGAAACGCACGAGTCGATATGCCGGGTACACCACTTCCCCATACCACTAATCAACAGTTTCGCTCTGCAAACTTATACGTGCATTACAACACACGTTGTTATTGTACAGCCGACAATCGGCATGTGCATGTGTGTTACATGGACGCTTTTACTGATCTAATGTACAACAAGCATGCATCAGTCATTGATCAACATTTGATTCAGTAACTAATTCGGTGCCAAGTTTCAGAACAACTACTGCACATGGTTCACGGACCTCGATCGGACGAATGGTACAACAAAACAAGATGCGATGTAATTTATGATGCGATTTGTCTAGAGAATAATCCTCGCACGGCCAATCAAAACTGAACCAAGTGGAAACGACAAGCGATTGTAAACAATAATTAAACCAATCAAAACTCTCACCGATGTTATAACAAAATACATATTACTCTACGTATATAACATAACAACGAGACCGAACGAGGAAAATAATTCACAACCACTCAAAAACTTTTGTTATAAATATACGTGCATGGTAGAATAGAAGACAATCAAAATACAATGCGCTGCAACGTCAATAATGCTTGTTTTTTCCAACAACACCGCAAGCATGAACGGCGTACCAACAAAAACACTCGCTGCCAACACAAGAAAAAACACTGATCAAATAATCTATAACATTTTTCGAAACTGGTAACGACATCAAAATAAAAATGTACAGAATTTCACGGCATGTTTCATAATTAGTTATGTACGAAAATAATAAATTGATAATTACTACAATAATAGTTTCTATAATTACAAAACGTCATGCAGAATTGCAGTTTGAAACTATCAAGTAGAAATAAATTTCATAACAGCTATTGTTTTTTGTTGTATGTGTAACTATAAAACGTAATTATGAACAATTAATGCAACTGACTAACGTTTGTCTGCAACGTATACTATTTTAACTATATGAACGTAACAAATTAACAATCATTGCTTTAATCGGGTTGAAAAGCAATATATATAGTGTACTGGATTTGTGTATGTTTCTGTATTGCTATAGCATTAAATACATTCAAAACAGACCTTGTTTATAGTCTCTTATGTTTCGAACGAATGAAACTTAATTCAACATCATTATCAATACAATAACGAAGAGACCAAATCCACTCATCTTTAATTGAAATCAACGCTAGTCAAAAGTATATACAAATCAACTATATATTCAACTCGGCTTATTGAAATACGACCTGTATGTATGTATAGTCATTGTGAACATTTTTCAACGATGCACAAAAATGAATGTAACGAATTTCCCATATCCTTATAATTCGATGTCAATTATGAACATTTGAAAAGAAAACTAGCTAATAAAAGTATAATCGACCCGTAGCTCCGGTTGTCAGATGGAATTACGCCTAGGCCATCGTAATTAACGCTAGAAAAAAGTGATAATCATTATAAAACTGCATCGTGCCGCGCATCAAGTCAGTTGGAACTTGTCAAGTAGAAATTATTGATCTGGGTGAATAATAAATTGTAAAACAAATAGAAATGAATTGCTGCTATGATCACGTTTGACGTAATAATTGGCGAGAAAGAATTACAACAGTGTGCAAGTAGAAATATAGGCATGACGAGAGAATGATTTTAAAATAGATGCTGCAGCCTGGTGACAAAATTGACGCTACAAAAACTACATGATTATTATGTTGATGATTCATTGACATTAATAACAATCAACTACTAACCCCCGTCACACATTTTCTATTCCTTTGTTATTCAATTGAAATTCCATTAGGACTTCAACTTTTTAGGCATTTCATTATATATTTTAATTTTCATCATCATTTGTAACTAGAATTAAAATTATAGAAGGTTACAGCGTATAGAGATCAGAGATGAAGGGACAAAGCAGCTTAGGGCTCAAGAAACTGAACAAAAATGGAAGCAAACAAAAAAGTATCGAATTGGTTTAGGATATGAACAATAAATTAAAATAAAAGCTTGTATATCCACCCCGGTTGGCCTACAGCAATTTCATGAAACAGACTCTATAGACTATAGAGTACAATGAATTGACAAACAAAGGATTCCATGTTGACAATACCAATAGTATATAATAATCGGGATCATATCCATCTGTTTTCATTTTATGCCTCCATATCTCTCAGCTTGTTATTTTATCTCTCCGGTCGTTGACATGAGTTGGCGAGATGGAGCCGATACAAGGCGCGCGCGATTCGATATCCTTCCATGCTGGAATTTATTTATTGGATGTTTCCAAATGTCGATTAAATATTGGAATACTAATTATATACGGTATAAGGCCGAGTCCACAGTTCTCATAAGCGCTGTGAGAGCGTCTTCAAGTTCGACATCGGTAGAGTATAAAAAAACATGCATCTAAAGAATGTCTGTTGAATTTTCTTTGCCATCCGATCGGTTCAGACTGTTGTTGGCTCAGAGATGCTCAGAGAAGCATCTGGCTCAGATGCTGTACAATCTGGAGTCAGACAGGCGCGGATTCGATTCCAGCTCAATGTATAAGTTTTGTAAACGTACGACAAATTAACAGCTACTCGTTCGAACCTTCATATAACCTATAGCAGGTGGTATGATGGTATTTTTTTCTAAATCTGCTCGGCTCTAATATTCAACATGGTGTATAATTCCCTCGATATTTCCATTTCAATCAACATAGCGTATAATAATTACTAGCCAATAACCAATATGTCGAATAATGGTGAATACTGAATGGTGTACGGTGAATGATAATGCGGTGCATGTACCATACTTCACGAATTATTAAATTTAGTGATTTGCCAAGGTGCAAGTGAGTTAGTTATATAGGCTTACACGAGACGAGACTATGTACGGTATTATAATATATACATATATGTATTTATAAACACACATATATATATATATATATATATATATATATATATATATATATATATATATATATATATATATATACACATATATGTATTTATAAACACATATATTTATATATATATATATATATATATATATATATATATATATATATATATATACATATATGTATTTATAAACACATATATTTATATATATATATATATATATATGTATTTACAAACACATATATTTATATATATATATATATATATATATATATATATATATATATATATATATATATATATACACATATATGTATTTATAAACACATATATTTATATATATATATATATATATATATATATATATATATATATATATATATATATTTATTTATATATATATATATATATATATATATATATAGGTTTATTACTCTTCTTGCCGTGCACGACTCGTCCAATAGAAAAAATGATTTTGTAAGTCGTTCGACTCGTTTGGCTATCACAGCCAGTACAAAACAAGAAACAATATCTTTCTTCCATCTGGATTCTGGATTCTGGGCCATCATTCCCGTACTTGTACCGATCCGATTTACGAGGCTTGTACACTCGATTTCACTGTTAATTTCTTCATTGCAGTTATACGGTTACCCGCATTACTGGTCCGAGTACCGTGTACGTGAGAGCTGAGAGACGGGAGAGCAACTGTAGAATGTTGAGCCTTAATTTCTGCAATGCCGGTACACGTTTTGCCACACAGTCGGTACGGTATCAAAGGCAATGACGATCAGCTGTTGCCATCTCTCTGCGCGAGTTTTTTTTTCCCCACTGTATGTGTATATAAATATATATATATATATATATATATATATATATATATATATAAAGGTCGTTAGCCATTATACTATTGCATAGGTCTATAGAGCGATGCAATAAATCAACTCCCTTTGGTTCACTTCCAAATTGTAGGGGGCCAAACCTCTCCCTCCCTTCCCCTCCACCCACTGCTGACGTATTAGGAGGCTGCTGACAGCCAAACCAACTGACCTACTCTACATTTACCACTCGACTGCTATCACGATATATAGAAAATAACAAGAGAACAAAAAAAAAGTTGAAACGAATTTTCATGGTCAGTGGCCTTTCGACTGTGTGCATACTTAACAGGTTTTACTTGTACGTGGTATTGATCGTTTAATAATACAATACGACTCAGTGAAGAAGATGCATTCTCAAAATTGCCAGTCGAGAGAAAATCTACTTTGTAAATGTAATTACCAATTGCATTTACGATCGCTCATCATTAACCAACTTTGATTTTAGAGCGAGTCAACCAAGAAACTAGAAAGTCCATGTCAAGGAGAGATGAGTCTGGCGTCGGAGCTTTTTTCCCCGTCAAGTTATCCTCACTACTCGCTTCGTTGAGGTGAGAGCTACGGATCCCTTCGACGAAGTTCGGACCTTTCAGTCACCCCAACATAGCGAGTAGTGGGGGTAACTTGGCGGGGAAAAAAGCTCTGACGTCAGATTCATCTCTCCTTGACATGGACTTTTACATACAATCCACTCTAAAGTGACGTGACGCTGGATTTTAGGAAAAGTCCAACGATCACAGAATGGGACGAAATGATCCAGATTGAGAGAGATCACGTCGTACTTCCAAACCAGCTAGTTGTTGGTGGGGTCGTTAATCATCATCAACCACCACGTATTTCTCATTATACGACGGTGCAACGAACTATACAAGTTACAACGTATGCCAACATATTCCTCACCAACAAATTAGTCATAGTCACCGCAGCCTGTTTGTGTGGTGTTGCTTGGCGCACACCGTATTAATAATAAACACTGACCTTTTCATTCCGGGTTCGATTACCGTCTGACGCCAACACCTAAACCACTGGAAACGCAGCGGTGCGAAACGTGATACATAGTAACCTTACCTATACAGCTTGACCTCGCCACACTGGCTCGGAAAAATACGATCTGCGGAATGAGGAATTGATTTCTCGATTCTCGCATAAAACAAAGCTATCGTCAGTAGTACAATGCGTTAGTAGTATAGCATGCAACAAAAATTGAACTGGTCGACTTCATGTCGACGTACGTCCATTTGTTTCTGAACAATTAGAGGTAATTTGATAAAATAAACTTATCGAGGAATTACGATTGCCCTACTAAATATATATAAATACATACATCAAAAAATAATTCGGAGGTATCCGATATCTACACCGTATTCAGTACTAACCCAGACAATATTTTACAATAATCTCCATCACATTATTCACAAAAAAACACGGTAGTTCTTGTAAACACGTCATATATCTCTGACAATGTATACAATTAACAGCAAAGGGGAGTTGGCGCGTATTAGCATCGGAAATATGATTGATAAGATGTAAGATAAGAGTGCAATTAACAGAATAGAATAAAATACACGTGTAAATTCTTCCATATTTTAGTCACGCCCGAGTGAGACTGCCTGACGTGCCTGTTGATCCAACGAGCATCTATACTGACAAACGTTCATGATTTCTCAAAAACTGCGTGACCAACGAAAATAGAAACACTTATCGATAAAATTAGTCGACACCGACTAGCATTACAACATTGATCAGTGTTGAATTGTTCCTTTTCCCACGTTATTAAAAATACGAATAGGTGGTTTAATTATTTTTCTCCAATACCGGTACCGTATAATCGGTAGTAATCCGAAAACATGCTATGTGCCGGTTTGATTGCGTGTAAGGTAGGCTACCTTACACGCAATCAACGCAGTTAATGAGATACCGAAAAGAATATAAAATAATACTAAATATGTAAAAGTTCGTAAGCTTTGAATTGAGCCAATTTCTATCTATCCAACACTGTTGAATTCAAAGATTTGGTAGCTGTGTATAGGGTACCTATGCATGATGATGTTAAACGACCTCACCAAAAGCTACCATATTTGGGGATACGAATGTGCGGGTGATGGGGGACTCGACAGAATTACCCCTCCTATACATTTATGACTGAATAACTATGAAGAGTTTATAATTGTACACTTGCGGTCACATAAAATGGTTTAATCCAACAATTAAATTATCATTCGAATAAATCTGCGCACATGCATTTACGTGCTAATTTTTCCACAGACTATGCGTGAACGTAGATTGCCGATTGCGCATATGCATATCTCGATGCATATTCAATTTGTCTTCCAATATAATTCTATAGTGCGTATAATATCAATGAATTTTCTTCAGGATGCATTTTAATAAAGCTTGATCGACCTCTTCATGTGACCGAAACCGTACATAATACAAGTCGTTCCCTAAACTACTTCTGGACGGCAATCGTTATCATTCAGTAAATACGATGAAAAAACACCCAATTCAGTCAAGTCGTAACCCCTCGTCAACGATTGCATTGCAAAAGATCGCATGGTGAGATGAAGACTGGCGGCACATTTGCGTCCACACACACACACACAAGCACCAAGTCAATGGTTACGTCATCAGCGACGATGACGTGTACGGTACCGTAACATTAATTCATGCACATAACCGGCGATATTATTATTAGTGACCCATGCTTGGCAAGTCAAGTCGACCGCGAACAACACCCATACATTACAAATAATGCATTTCAATGTGGTACGGTTAACTAGACACATGCAATTGGTAACGATAACTGTATATACCAACACCACTCGCAGAGTGATGAATGTTTTTTACACGATCAAGATAAGTTGTGAGACAACAACTGTTGTATATATTATGTAAGCATAGTCAATAGGAGTCTGTGCATGCGGTCAATGCAACGGGTGTTCAAATCTTTCCCAGCACACTTGGCACACTACAAAAATACCAAACTTAGGATAAGCTCACATCAAAATCGCGAACAGTTAGAACACTTTTGCGGGGGTGATATGCCTTATGCGGGACTCGAACCCGGAACCCACATCCGGCTTCACTTCAGTATCTGAGGCAGCGCCAGACAGGCGACTACAAATAGTTTTAAGTAATATATTCCATTGAAAACAATTAAATTAAATGAAAATATATGATACAAGCAAGATATTACTATAGATTACCGTCTAGATAGGAGATAGGTCATGAGTTATTTATACTTTTTGTATGCTCGATATGGTATACCTAGAGATTTACAATGGGACATACATGAATAAAACGTATGGGTAATATAAATTATTATTACACTACATACACATAGGGTATAATCTACGAGTATTGGTGCGTATATTAGAATGAAATTAATACTCACTATGGAACAAGATAACAAACAAGAATTAAAACAAAATAAAGGAAAGGATCCGCACTTTGTACCTATTTTCATTTCGTACTTCTGAATTTTGAAAACGTTATACGTATGACACTCGGTGAATTCAAAACGAGATGATATTCAACATTCGCGCGTGAACCGGTCGCCGAGTGCATCTTGTGAAGGTCGCCGTTGACCACACCCAACCTCACATACCACCCTCATCCACTGTCACATCGGACAGTTGACAATCCCTCGGCTATATATACAACTTCTCTGACTGATAGTACTAGATCTTATATCTGAAGGCGCCCCGCCCTGACACGAGACTGCTCTCAGGAGTCGAACAGGGGACTGTTTTTTCACACAACTGGTATTGCATTCGACGTGGAATAATGTGGGAATGGAACCCTTCATGCTGAAACGATATATAAGTTATAGGTGTATATAATATTTACCGTGTACACGTATATTTACCGTGTACACGTATATTTACGTGTATGTGTCGAGTCCAACTTTTCTATGATGTGTAATTAAAATTGAAATGTAATTTAAATGCCATTACAATTGCATATATAGCTATATACGTATTCCTATTTATAATGTAGACTATCGAGAAACGCATTCTAGTCTTGTTTGATGCGAACTAGAAATGTTGTACGGTCTTGTACCTATGCCTATTATAGTGGCTATATATACCACACCAACCGATCATAATCCGGGGGCGGAACGTGGACGCAGACTGATATCAGGTCGTAAATTACCAAGTGGGAGAGAAATAAAATAAAACCATAGAAACATTTAATTATTAATTTCAAATTGAAATCCACATTTCTTCAACTCCTTTCAATTCCATACATATTGGGTTTAACGACGCACCGTACTGATTGACGACTACGATCTATTGGCGTCGTTGAATGATATATGAGTTGGTGGAATGATGAGATGAAAAGTTAATTTATTCTAGATGTTTTTGGATAGTGGGAAGGAGTCGGTTGGCGGCCTGTTGTTGAGGAACGATTCCAGTATTGAATGACAAAGGGAAACGACGAACAACAAAAACGTCAGGATGGTCGACCATGGGATCGAGCCCCGGTTTCCTGAATGACGGTTCAGTGTATCAACCACTCGGCCACTCGTCTCAGTAATTCCTTTCAAATATTTCCGTTATCTACCCACTTTAGATTACCATATCCCTAGTCGTGAACCAAGGAAAATAATGGGTGAATAAAATCTAAATTTTCAAGTAACGGCGAACGACAATAATTATGACAGTGTAGCTTGAAAGAATAGAAACAAAATAAGGAAGGTATAGACAGATCGTTCGCAATAGAATACCTTAACGGTTCACATGTGAAAATGAAAGGAGAATGTGCAGGGAGGGAGAAGAGGGCAGATAATTATATCCATAATACGAGGTGAAACTGAAAGTATAAACAATACATGAACATCATATATAAACAATATCAGCTGACGCGAGTGCGACAGCAAACGAGCGTTCTCGCGACTGGTGGATTGAATTTTTTATATTGCCTTGTTCAACGACGCACTGGAGTGATAACTAAGATCTATTGGCGTTGAGTGATTGACGCGGTTTTCTCAAGTATTGGGAAGTGGTCGTGTCCTGAGTAGAAACCATTAGGCTAGAGAGAAAAACAGGAAAAACCTCTGTAAACATGGACGGTGGCGGGGATCGAATCGACCCGGTCTGCCCTCGCCTCCCGGTCACTTGAAGCAAGTGTTAGCACTTGGCTACCTGCAGTGCCGGTGAATAAAATATACGGGGCACCAGAAGAGCATATACGGGAATAAAGTCGACTCGGTTGCGTGACGGATTTGGGTGTCCAACCCTACCTGAACCCTGACCACATTTCACAACCATCCATTGAAGAGTACCGCGAAGCCCATGTCAAACGAACGAGTCGACTTTATTCCGGTATACGCTCTTCAGCGTTCTCAAATATACTGAGTAGAGAATGACTGGGTGATAAATGTACTGAGTAAGAAGAAACAAGGTTTTTACTTCGTTAATAAGAATCCTAGCAATCAAAGCTAAATGGTAATTCTTAAAACAGAGATTAGAATTTGTCAACGAATACAAAATGACTGTACTCATTATTTAAACTCATCAAATGTATGTCTATATCTTTCATTTCTGTTGAACGGCAGTCATAAAAATAACCCACACAGTAATTTCGTATTCGGAAACATGCAACTACCATATAGGGTAAACCGGCTAAATCGTGACAGATATCAACATATTGAACGATTTATTCACTAGATATAAAAAAAATCCTAATACAAAATCAGCTATACGGGGGAGCCTAAACTGTGCCTATATCAATAGATGGTGCAACTGAAAACTAAAAATGGCCAACACTGCAAAAATAGCCAATTTACAGATATATACAATAATAATAACAAACACTCGTGATCCTGCGAAGGAGTCTGCCGACCGCATCCTGCATGCGAGCTGCGATAAATGGCCAAACGGGCCAAAACCTCGTTCTATAGTACAACCATTGACAATGCACCAGTGACCAAGATTAATAAATTTCATCTGAGGACAGGGCCTGTATTAACCTGGTTGGCACGATGCCAACTAGTACCATCTGTGAGCAATGCAATAATACTCCATCACATTCCTCCTTTCTTGAGGCCCGAATAGCGTACATGGTGACGTAACAATGGGACAGAGAGAGAGAGAGAGAGAGAGAGAGATCCTTACACATAACCGAACCCGAGTTTCGATCGAACATGTATACATTAAAGTTAAAACACACGTGTACCGATGTCATAAAATAATGCAATACAGAAAATATACCTACAATAAACAGACAAAAAATTCTGCCATCGTAATGTGATTGGATGGTTAGCGTAATTGGAGTCGACATTAGCCAATCAAAGATGAGCACATGTCTCGTGACGTCAGCGGAACTCACTCGAACTCGACATATCTAGAAGAACGTGATTCGTGTTTACCAAGGTATTGTCTCCGATGGCTTTAATATAAGCGGAAGCAATCAAAACCACGTGCGAATCGATTACGCCAAGTATCAAGTTTTTCGAATTAATTGCAGATGATTCCAACATACAGAAGATATTATAATCGATTGTTTTAAATACCTAACAAATCGTTAACACGAAAATAATTATTAAAAATACATCAAAGTAACTACCGGAATCCTAGGTAGAAGTATGTATAAAGGATATAAGTATTTTCAGTGAACTTTTCAGTTGTACTAAATTCATGACGTACTTATTATTACGGTAATTAATTACCGTGATCAGGGCTGTATTAAGGCCAAGGCCCACGAGGCCCGGGCCTAGGGCGGCAACAAGGGGCGCTAGCCCCTCAAAAATAAAACAATAAGTAAATATATTTCTTAAAAATCGTATATATTCATATAATATATATTCACGTTTTGAGATACTAACTAATGAATAGAGCATTAGAAACAATGTTCTGAATATTAATTGCTACAGTTCTCTTCCAGTGTATAATAGGATAGGTATTTGTAATATTTCCGTCTTGACATTCAACAAAATGCCAATATTATTATTTCGACATGTTAAATTATTAGTGACGATCAAAGTTTATGGAATGATCCAATTCTCATTGATAGGTCATAGTAATGGACCAGTACAATAATTTCACATGTCCTTCTAAATAGAAACCTAGAGCTTGTCATATTTCTGAGATGATGCGCTTTTCTGAAAGAATTACTATACTTGAGGGGGGAAGGGGAAGGGGGGGGGGGAGTGCAAAAAATATCGTGCCTTGAGGCGCAAAATATCTTAATACGGCCCTGACCGTGGGGCATATTTTTCTCCAGTCTCCTTTTAATATTTGCAACGGTTGCATGTATAGGCCTATAAGACGACGATACGAACCTGATGCTTCACTGCATCTACTCGTACGTGTCCTTCACTATGAACAACGTTAAGTCATCTCGTGATATTTTCTAAAGCTACAGGAATAACCTGATACGGGATAGCTGGAGGGAGGAATTCCAAGATGTTTTTCATCTCGTGTCTCTCTCTGTCTCATGTGGGGGAGAGGAATCAATTATTTGTGATCGAGGTAAGAAAACAGTTCCGAGAAAAGCTGCTGCACCCATTGGCAGTGCGGCGACCAACACGCGACTCGAGAGAAAGAGGAAAAGATTCAATAAAATTAAATCACTAGAAAGTATGACGAGGTTTGTTAATTTTTCCCCTGGGAATCGAATAAACATGAATTTCGATGTAAAGATCAAAGTTATCCAAATCTTAGTCACGACTTACGACGTACAAAATATTTAAAATCAAAATTATCTGCCTAGCCAGAAATATCGCCAAATCCAACGCTCTTCAACTCATTTTTTTTGTACAGTAAAAATAATAAACGTAAGTTGTGATTGGCTATAAATTCTAATAAAAACATGATCGTATTAATGATAAGACCGTATAACTGCAACATATCTAAGACACACGTCGAATACTATTTCACACTCGAAAAACAACAACAAAACACATACAAATGCACGAACAGAAGCAAACCGAGAAAAAGCGGTTCGATTACAACCAGTGAGGTGGTCTTTTCGCAGCGCATTCTTATCGGATTATTCAATTTATTGTTTCAAAATTAGATTCTACACGTTCGAATGGTTCAGACTAAACTAAGCTAAGCCAAAGACTAGACATCCCTCAGACACCCTTAAAGTATACCTCCCACCCTCTCCCTGTCCCTCTCTCTTTCTCGCTCTTTGTGAAATAACGTAAACATGCCATAAGGGTTGGGGAGGGGGCGGATTGGGGTGTGGGGAAATCCCTCGGGTTAAAGGGGTTACACTTCTACGGTAGACGACGATACCATGCAGTGTATATATATATATTTTATGTGAATGTATATGAATGTCAGAATATATTATGTTTTTAGAACTGTGATTTGTCAGGAAAGATTTGTCCACACCATGGAATTTCGTCATATACAGCACCACTGAGGACGTCAGCTTTTTGACTAGTCTATCTTGTCGGCCTCTCAAACTCACTGTTGGAAGAGACGGACAATAACGTTGGAATTCACCGACCCCAGTCTTCGTTAGTTCCTCAGTTCGCCGCAATGCTATGGCAACGATCGGTAATATTCATATGTTACTAGAGCGTATGTGCGTTGGAACCGATAATGTGAACAGTACTAATTAAAAGGAATCTAAACTTCAAAATTTCATAATAACAATGTAACAAGAAAAATGCTCCAAGTTCAGCTACGAGAACATTCAAAACGTCTCCGATAAGATATTTACTTTTACATTCGCAGGGATGACTTCCGACTCTGATCAAACAAATCTGAAGTTATTTTCAGGTCTGTAAACAAAAAATACGGTTGCCGTCACATATAACTCCGGAGACAAACAAAAAATGAGTATTTATGCAGTATTTATGCCAACTCCATTTCTTCTCTCGGTTGGCACTGAAAATTCATATTAAAAACCTGCAAATGTATATTCCCAAGCTATATGACAAACTCGGTATAAGTTAAGATTCTTTTGGCTCACTAGACCGACCATTTGCTAATAATGAATAAATGGCGTGTTGACATGTTATATGCTGCATCAAGTTCAATGTGAAATGAAGTACAAATCACAAGAGAGGGTCACGGTCACGACGCACAATATAATAAAAAAAGACGGTCGAGTTGTGATTTGAAAGGACACAATAAAGGGGGCAGGCAGCCTTGCAACACGGTTATCACCGATTGAAATGAAATATGCATTTATGTATATAAAATGCCGCACACGAACACAGAAGAAAGAGAGTTGTCCCGATGGAATAAAAATACGGTTTCCGGTGGTTTGAAACCAGGAATATCGTCGTTTATCATGGAGATTTAGGTTCGTTTATTTGGAAACCAACTTACACTATATTGAAAAGAGAAAAATGCGGATACTATATGAATAGCCTACACCAATATCACTTACTTTTCTTTCGTTAACGAGCATTTATTAGTACCCATTGTCACAAATCACAATTGAAAATCGAAAAAAAATGGGAGTTGATATCATACAATGAAGCTAGATTTCCATTTTTACACCCATTCACACATTATCCACCGCTTTGTCTTGTAAGTGCGGATGAGCAGTGAATTAGCTTGAAGCAAGATGCTAACGACGTATATATGATGATATCTAATTGGAAGTCGTCCCATAGCCTCTGCTCGAACAACCATGCCCTATAGATAACCAAGTGAACTCGACGCTTGCTTTACTTCTGTACTACACGAACGTTTACATGGTACGTGATGATGTATATATTATTGACCTACTGCAACGAGCTTCCTTACAGTCGTGATATTTTAGGTTCGTTCAGAAAAATATGATGATGATGAGCGTACCACGATTCCATTGAGCAATCTTGAATAATTCATTTCTAAAATTCAATATTTATTACTGACATTTTGTGCAAAATTCTTCCAATGATGAAATAAGATCAAAGAACCAAAAGTCGCGTGAAAGAAAACCGAAAGAATAGGCCTATATACAGTAGTACGAATAAATATAAGTATATAAAACAAATAATTAAAATTCCATCTTGGGCACAAGTTGATCAACATTTGAAATTTAATTAATATGAGTAGCTATTTCGGGCTAATAATAAAAAGATCTTTGCCATTATTTGTCGTTGCTAAAAAGCAATACGAACCGAACGAAAGTACGCCTACCGTATAGGCAACCAAGCGTGCAGCTATGCTTATCGGATTGCCTATATATACGACTACGGCCTGAACGAAATAAGTACCGTACCCCAATATAAAATATATTATTTTTCAGACCAGTCATGATTCCCCGATTATGTAACAAATATTTATAGCACCTTGAATCATTTCTACTTTCTCGAGAATATTTGGCCAGTGTCCCGTCCCATCTTCTCTTGTGCTGAACAATAACAATGGACTCTCGACTAGTCCGTCCCATCCAAGCAAAGGTCAATGGCTTCTAGCTACAGGCTTGGCACATGGCATGTCCGCTGTTTGCGTCCAACTGGGCACACTGGGCATCTTTTCCGACGACCAGTATACATAAAGAACGATCACCACCCCCAAATAGCGGAGGCCTATGTTACTTGTCGAGAGTATTATACGCAGTTTTTTCCATTTATATAGGGTTTCACGACACACTCTACTGATGACTACGCTGTATGGGCGTCGGAGAATGATATATGAAATAATGGGATGATGAGATGAAGGGTTATTTTATTATGTGTTTTTGGATAGTGGGAAAGAGTCTGCGTGGCCTGTTGTTAAGGAACCATCCCCGTATTGACCTGAATGACAGAAGGAAACCACGAAAAAAAGCTGATAGGATGGCGGGAATCGAACCTCGGTCTCCTGAATGACGGTTTAGTATATTAACCACTCGGCCACACGTCTCAGTCGTTGAAGTCTCAAGTTTGAAAACAATACTGCATCTGAATGCATATAAAACATAAAAGGGATGGATAGTTTCAAGTTCCCCTACGACACGGTGAACATTTTCTTTTCATGGCAGAATGCGGAGTGATATTTCAGGAATTCGAAATCTGGAAGCAGCATTGGATCGAATTTTTGTGTTCAATCATGTCATAGCTAAATAACTGTTATTTTGTTTGAATACATACCTTTTATAATCCCGTCTCTTTTGTTCATTTGTGATATAATTTTTTAATATAGCACATCAATAGACCCCTCCATGTATAAAGCTTCCAAACTTGGTCAAGTATTTCTATTCATAATTATAATTAAATAATAACAACTTAAAATGTACCGGTACTTGATGTTTAGAAAATATTACGACAATTTACCGATTACTTCTCTACCCATACCAAGGAATAAGTACGATAGATATAAAAAATCATTACTATTAGACGAACGAGTTCACTACATATAATTAGGCACCGAAAGTTTCATTTTTCTAGTCATTAGTTGATTGGTTATCAAATATAATAAAACCCAACATAACATGGTCCATAAATTAAGTTTTGCTATAAATTTTCTTGTAATATATTGCTAATGTGGTTGGGAGAACGTGAAATATATCATGGTAGTGATATGTTCCTGGCACATAAAAAAATATATCAAATAATACCACCCTCTAAACAATAAAAGGTAAACAAACTTGGGTCACTGACCTTCATCGTAAGAATCGAAATATCAACAACAATTAGCAATGGGCGGTCTCTCTATGCGATGATCGAGAAGGAAGAAAGAGACAACACGAGGGGATAAATGTCAATGAACTTGTGATTGAAGGCAATGAATGAAATGTTACACAAGGTCGCGTAGGTTCCACACATACCTTAAACTTGTGCCAATGTCATTAAAAAAAAGTGTGCAAGTAAATCTAGCCTATATGTTACACCAACCATGCGTAATGCAGCGTAAATAAATAAAGCTCGTTAATTGCATGTTAATGAAATTGCATAGGAATTATCGTAGTAAACATCAACTGTAAATGTGATCTGGCAAATGAAACATAAATATTCACATTGCATGCTTTATACGTAAGAACGATTTAACTCGTTTTCAAAAAATTTTTAATTGAGGTATTTCTTACACTATCTGCTCAAACCCCCAAATGAAAACAATAATCAACCCCAATTCCTGACAACATTCTATAGAAAGACATCCATGTCTGTTTTAACTTTTAACGAACCTTACGACCAACTATGACTCCGTAAAGTTCGCAAGATGAGCGAGGGTGTACAGAT
Organism: Brachyptera risi; assembly: GCA_964007535.1. Classification (NCBI taxonomy): domain Eukaryota; kingdom Metazoa; phylum Arthropoda; class Insecta; order Plecoptera; family Taeniopterygidae; genus Brachyptera; species Brachyptera risi. The sequence goes on along the minus strand of OZ023329.1, from coordinate 35,938,934 downwards.
AGTGCGGTGAAACTTGACAACAATATAGACCGATGATAAATCCAGTAAATAAAACATATTTTTAATTTTCCAATTGATTTGGTTCTCATGCGGTGACGTTTTTCAAGATTTCACCCTTTCAACCTAAAATGTGTAAGCACCGATTTTGCTCTAATATTATTTGCTATTCGGGTACGGGACTGATACGAATTCCGAAGTAGAACATGTCGAGGAAACAAAAAACAAAAATCGCAAATGAACATCGATTTGTTGATCGCGTGAAACTGAGTCGGCGCTTCCCTCATCTAATTAACGCCAATCTTCAACTACAGATACAAATTTTGAAATACAAAAGAGGATAGTATACAACACACATGTTCAACTGAAAATGTCTATATGAAACAATAAATGCCGCAGTTCGTTCCTAGATTTATTGCAAGTTTGTATGAAACAATGGTCAATAGACACAGTTTGAATCTTCTGTGCAGTGTGTAGGCCTAAACGTACTACCAACAGCGAGAAGTCACGTCTAGACCGATCACCGTGTCAATTACGTCACGAAAGATTCACGAAACGTGGTCAACAACAATGTGTACATGTACATGTACAGCAACGGAGCAATATGCAACTCATGGAATCGATCACTCTAATTGGATCACATTAAATCAATCGCAAGATTTATTATTGGCATGCCGTGTAGCGCACAAGAAATGGATGGAATTCCATTATCTAGACCAATCTGATTATTCGTCACATAAATTAGAATGCCTTCACACAATTAGGCCTATTATATAGCATTACGCATTGAACGAACATTATAAACCATTTTATATAGATTATTTTAATGAAACTTGTTTTCAAGTCACTATAGATGAGAGAAATTGATAAACATAATATGCTTTCGAGCACCAAACAACCACACGGTTTAGAACCAGCAATTTGAAATATATTTTTTCAATTTATATTGGATCCAACGACGCACTGTACTGATGACCACGATCTACGGGCGAAGATGAATGATATATGATGGGATAATGAGATGACAGATTATTTCATCAGGTGCTTTTGGATAGTGGGAAGGAGTCGGTCGTGACCTGTTGTTAAGAAACCATCCCATTATGCACGACACAGGGAAACCACGAAAAAGAAACTGTCAGGATGGCCAACCATGGCAGGAATCGAACACTGGTCTCCTGAATGACGGTTCAGTGTGCTAGCCACTCGTCCACTCGCATCAGTTGATATAATATTGTCAAGTTGGAATTTATAATAGAGATGGTATAATCGCATACACATACATAAATTCTAATAATAGAGTTTGCTGAATCTTGTAATCAACTAATGAATTAATTGAATAAGCAATTAAAATGTAAACGTTCATGTCTTGTTTCTGCATTATGACATTGAATTAGAACGAAAGCTTATAATATCACACTAAAATAATTAACAACTTTGGAGATAAATTATATTATTAGTATAGTTACGGTAAGTAGTAAGTGGCAAGTCTCAAGTTAATATGGAAACTAGATCATTTCCTGCCAGTGGGAGATTGAGATAATTTCGCCGAAGGAAACTGAATGCTGTTATATCATTTTATTAGCGGTTATGATGATATTCTAGTAGATCAAACAATGATATATTATCAGTATACAGACAAGTTACTATTACTAGACAGTCTATACGAGGAAGTCTTGACGAGATAGCACATATCTTGAATACATTCACCAAAGTAATAACTGTATTCCTCATAAAGGTTAAATGTGATACACAAATCTCGATGTCATATTCCAATACTGACATGATCTTACAGTGAACGTTGTTAACTATCAAGAATTTGATTTTTTTTTTTGTAAAGTATATGCACCGGTCCACGGAAAAATTCTCCATTCATGGGATACCTGCTATAATTAGTTTTAAAAACTCGTTGCGTTGTAAATTGTAATGTCCAACATAATAAAGGTGTTTTCCACGTTACATTTTCGCAAGTGCCGGAAAGTCTAGTTTATATGAAGAAGTGTGGACTCGCCATGCACTAACGAATGATGACATCTCTTATAGTACCAATTAATAATATGATCAAATGGCACTTATTCTATACCGACATATAAACTAGCAAACTCGCAGTCGTTTGGTATTAACGACGAAGCTCGTTACGAGATATATCACTCGTTTGTTTCGACTTTGATCTAAATTACAAAACGACTGAACTAATCTACCTGGACTTGCAAAGATATTGGCAAACAAATGACAATAAAAACGATGTGAACGTAATCAAGCACTACTGCAGGACACGACGGAGACTTAATTTGACACAAATATGTTGGTGGGAATCGCCCAGAGCATTCAATTTTGTAACCTTATTTTTAATATGTCTCTAAAACTGACCTTCTAAACGCAACACTCACATGCTTCGTGAACACGACATTTTGTGTAGGCCTACATTATTTTGTAGTAGTCACATACGAATCAAATTTCAAATTGCAGAAATTTGACAAAATTTCTCAAGAATGATCACGCGTGAAATGTATTGGTTTGAATTGTTTCATATACTTATTGTTGATTGTACGTGGAACTTGCTTACGATAGCTCGAATATACATTTACGCCTGGACATTTCACTTGGTACCAAGAACTCGATGAATTTCTTCTACCGGCACGCCTTTTGCATACAACAGGATGATAATCCCAAAATCATTAATGCCCCTTACATATACATATTCAATTATTTATATATGTATAGTATAATTATGCTTCCAAACCGTTCACGAGCGTTAATTGATTAAAATGAAATTATCAAAACTGATTAATTAAAATCTCTGGGTTTTTGCCAAGGCAGGATGAATTGACCGCGCTTGCGGCCAACCATGATGTAACCCTAACACGAAGCTACCTGGAGTATAGTTAAATACTCGACCCTTTTTAGCTGAATTTGGCACAAATAAAAAGATCACGAAAAAAACACTAATCCAACATGTAAAATGTTCCCTAGGAAATTTTCTCGAAAATCTACCGTTACATTCTTTCCTATAAAATCTTGATTATCATATTAATGATGCATCCATAACAATTTTTTAATTACTCTTGGAGTTCATGTATAGCTCTATTTGTCTCGAATTTAAAATTATTGTTTCGATTCGATACTGTCATATCGATGTTTACTGATTAATGTCTGTAACACTAGTTTTCAACATAATATATTGAATCGTCTGAAATGTCTCATTGGCTGTCGCTTCTAACTATCTCAGCCCTCAGCACAAGTTTTGTTTCACGTCTCATGTTTAGTACATATATGCCGAATGACGTGAGGTAGACCAGTCACGAAAACATCCGGCGAATCCGGTCAAACGGATTTCACTCGGAATATTTGATGAAAAGGACCATCAATCACATCTTTCCATCATTTTATACAATATTGTTGGAAAAAAAAATGGAACAATGTTTTCAAATCAATATTCTTTTTATAAAAGTAATTTCACGGCGGTATTCAACTGGTAAAAGTGCCGTCTCCATGTTTACTGCGGGCAAATTGCTCAGAACGTGACGAACAAAAAAGACAGTTCTAGGACGCTCGTCCACTGATGGAATAACGTGTCTACTGTATGCTATAGGCAGCTGAAAAGTACTCGTCGCATTTCAGAACCTAGCTGCAACGTTGCCGCTCGGACGTGTCGCCACTGTCTTGGTATACGTCACTGCGGGTAACCCAACGGCAGTGAGGTTTCGACCTAAATAAACTCCGGTCGGGCTCTGCAAGGATACTTCGAGATGTAAAATTACCGAGTGCTAACATTAAAACAAAACCCTTTATGTCATAATGTGGCATTCGAAATACATGTCATATTTCCACTACTTTGCCCCATTGTTATTTTATACACATTATGATAATACTGCTATCTATAATGACTTGTATAACGTAATCCTAATAAGCACCCAGCTGTTTCTGCTTGAATTCACACCCCTTTTCTTCGGCCCTAATGACGAAGAGTTTCCAAGGGGTGAGGGAGGGGGTAACCTTACAACAAGTGAGCTTATAAGCATTCCATCATTTTAGTCACATCTCTATCTCTCTCTCTCTCTCTCTCTCTCTCTTTAAAAACACAACATGCATTATTACGTGACCGGACTTGATTTAATCGAATTCCAATACAAAGAAAGAGTGGCAGGAGAGTAGGGGGGGGGGAGAGGATTTTAAGATATATTCAACATAAACAAGAAAGTAATTCAGCGAACGGACATAACTTTTCACAAGTTATACATACGGAAAAAAGGTTGTACACGAAAAAGCTGGAAAATTCCACCGCTGGAGTTCAACATAGCTTGGCTCTTACGTGGAAGCAGTTGTTCTACCCGTGGCAACTGCCGGCTTCACCTCGGAATGGGCACGACCCAAGCGAGCGAGCGAGCGAGCAAAGCAACAGCGCCGGGTTGCCGCCATTCGTCCACCAACCGGGGGTTCTTTCCATCGCACTCTCCGGCCGAGAATAGTACAGGCTACAGCTAAATAACGTTACCGACCTCGGCTCGGCTTATTATTCTCCCGCCAACTCGGCAGGCAGGCAGGCAGGCAGGCAGGCCGGCTTGCTTGCTTGCTTGCCTTCTTTGCATGCCTGACTGCCAACCGGCGAGCGAAGAAAGAACATCTTTTAGACAAGACTGAATTCGCTAGCCAATTTCCTGCGCTGTCATTAGGCTGCAAATCAGGGGTATCGAAAGTACGATGCGCTTTGCATAGGACCATCATAGAAACCCCTTTATTATTTATTTTATATTCACATTTTTTGAAACGACACAGCTTATAATTCTGAAAACCACAGTACCACATCAAATAGTGTCCCGTTCGAAGTTCGAACTCAAGCCTACCAACTTGAACTCCTGAATAAACATATTGTGGCAATTCCATCTGCTCCTAAGAGACCCAATCGAGCGAAATAAGCAAAAAGCAAAAGTTGATGTAATTCTGCCCACATTTTGTGCACGCTAAGGGCTTATACACGCTGCACGTCCAGTGGTGAGCTCTCTTGATTGGTTTGCAATTCTATTTGAGAAAATCCCGGCACGCGAGCCGGTTACGCGGAAAAAACGATCCGGTTAGATTACGACGTTTTTATCAGACTTGACACATTATAGGCTTACTCGAACCGACGTGGTTATTACGACGGACGGGGACTGAATTCAGCGACGTCTATCATCAACTATTATTAATTTCAACTGACTTTCTATCGATCACGTTTTCATATTAAATAATATATAGCGGCGTCCCACGAATACCTCTAATCCGCAAAATTGGTTTCCAACCAATATTCACTGCTTCAACAATTTTGTCCGAAAATAACCAAGTTGAATAATTCAAAGCTGTAAAACCAATCATTTCCAATTAACCAACTAGTTCGCCAATGACAGCAAAATCCTTGCCATAATACATATAATGCATAATTTGATCCCACGCTCAGCTACAACGATCATTTGATTCTGATATAAAATTGAATGAAATAATAAGGCATTTTAAGATCCCTATCTCACTCATACATATATACAATTGTCAATAAACGGTGTTTTGGCAATGCATGTGGAATTGTTGAAACAAGTTCACGCCAAGTCGGACGAAACATTGACAACGATGAACAAAAAAAAGTTGTCAATCAAACATGCACCAACTGCCAGCTAGCTGTACAGCAATAATGATTATTCAAATCCGTGTTTCACATTTCACATGCAGTGCTGTACATTCGTATAATTCCTTTCATTATTATGAGTCATATTTGTGCACGGGGAAAGTTCTTTGCAATGTACACACCGACGGCACAGAGCACTCCAAATAGTTCGCGATTCCTGTTCGTTTTGTCTCCACTTACGTAACTGTATAGGTTAGGCCCTTTTGTCCTCCTAGCACCCTCTCTTTACCTAGTCTAGTCCCTTTGGCGCAGTGCAGCATAACTCATGTGACAATGGTGGCCCCTTCAAAAAAAAAAAGTCCACCCAGCAAAAAAAAACAGTAACAATCACGAAAGCGCACATCCATGCATTTATAAATCGCACCGTGAATTTTTCGTATACATAAACACAATTGCAATTTTCATTAACGCTTTCAACAATCATTCAAATTTGACAAAAAAAATAAAATGAAATGCCATTGGGTAGCAAATTCGTTTTTATTTGAATCGATAAATGCCGCGTTCACCTTTTCTATTATCTAGTGCTAGGAATGTACAACTATTTATGGAAAACAGTGAAAAAGAAAGAGAGGCAAACAAACAGACAATCCATTGATCCATATCCGCGTGTGTCGATTCAATTTCCATTATTTATAGAAACGTGAAGAGAGAAAAAAAAACGAAAAGGAAAGATATAGGTTTAGATCCGATCGCCGAGGCAATAAACTAGAAAAACAAGTCACGGGAAAATACAGATTGTTCCCAAACAACGCGACTGCATTTGGAACGTGGTGTTTAGTGTAGTGGAATATCACACTGTTCTCGGGGATGGAAACGCGGATAATGAATTATTGACAATCCGTCGCGGCGCCGCCTGACGTGTAGGCAACTCGACGCACTCGTGGCCGCAATGCAGCCGTCGGTCGGTTCGACGAGATGGAAACTAGCACAGCATAAGAAACAAATAACAAAAACCACGAATACGAAAGTTGAACGCTCTAAAAATTTTGAACATACGTCGCTGCGATACCATTGTTCAACGAACAGAACACTCTTGTTACTCGACAGTATACGAATGAAAATTGGATGATGAGGGTTGAATGCATTCTATGATTGGTCACAAGCTAGAATATGTATTAGTAATAATGAAAAAGTTCCTGCCACAATGAAGGCTATATACAAAATGATATTTCTCCTAATTATAAAATCTAGTCAAAGCAAATTAGAGTATATTAGGATATATCAACGTTCGATTCAGAATTTTGTTGACGAAGAACAGTTCCCAATGACCGGACAAACGACACTGACCAAACAAGGCTATCAATAAAACCTTAATAGAAACTGTCGTAAAATACCGTAAAAAAAAGCACGAAAAAAACAATCATCAAACAGGATTTTCTGTGATTTATGATAAAAGGTAAAGCATTGAACTCGACGACCTGCGCAACATTACACGAAATAACCTTGGAAACAACAAACAGATTATGATACCCAGTGAACATTTCGCTAAAAGCAGGATGTGCCCAAGCACGAACATTATTGTGCCTTCATTTAAACAATCATATTTGAAACTTTATTTGTCCACAAATATCGAATTGAACCTATTTCATCACACGACTGATGTGGTTCAAATTAATTTTATTCACGTTCATTATCATCATTTGTCATATTTTTAATAAACAATTGAACTCTGGCGTTTACCCATTCTATTATTCCCGTTGCGTACTTGATAGCCAGTACACCACTGGTCGAGATGTTTCTCGATTGATATGCTGAAAAATGCCGAAACGTAACCAACCAGTAACGTCTCAATTTGAATTCCAGATAGATACAGTCATCTCTAGTCAGCTATCTATAGTATAGTATTGAGAATACAGAGAAAGAGAATATATATTCAGCAAAGCCAGTATCGCATATGAACTAGCTATAGGGCCATCTGCATGCATAAGATATCTGTGGACAACGGCATTGTGCACGTTGCCATTCATGGTACAGTAAAATACTTATCTTCAGCAACCAAATGCATTGTTACGTCAAGTTGTAGACCCTATATTCATGATGATGTTATTAGAGTTGGTAAGGTCGTCAACTATATATCAACTGCACAGAAAATTAATGAAAAGCAACAAACATGACGTTACGGCAAGGGTTCGAATCCCACGTAAGAGACGTAAATCACGGGTTTATATCAAGCTATTGTGATCTAGCATAATATCCGCCCGTCAGTCAAACCCAAGCAGTGAATAATATAGACCTTCAACACTAACTATCAATCAAAAATAAAGATGGCATACGGTAATAAAAAATACGTTGACTCAGGATCGCACGATTACTAAAAAGGATACGCTCAAACTCTCATAACACTCCTGTTCTAGAGCAGCCCTGTTTCACTTATATATTAGTCCTCTATAAACATAAGCTACCCAGCACATTACAATTTAGAGCATTGAATAGATCAAGACGAGGCGCTATAGGAATACCGCGGTGCAAGACATATTCAAAACTTTCCACTAACGGGTCAAGTTATAATGAAGGGGCTAGAAACCTGCGATAAGTTAAAACTAGCGACAAACTCGGCGCAAGAAACAGCGTCGTAATTTAGATTGTACAGAAAGCGGCGCCGTCAGATATACCGACGGTACGAAGCGAGCGTCGAGACGCCAGTTAAAGCAAATGTTGTGCCATCATCATATTCAATCTCAAATCTGCTTTACTATAGGTTAAAGAGGTCGTAAAAAGCTTCCAGATAAAGTGAGCAAACTTTTGCACACGTAATAAAAATAAAGAATGATTTGCTATAGTAGACGGACTTCAGTATCAGACTGTATTATAGGTGTACAGATTTAACATAATGGGTTTAAATGTTATTTTATTTTCCAAGCTTCACATAAAATTTGAAGACAGTAATGCTGAACAGATGATTCGCTATCTTCGTTATGGAAAGGTATACGGTTCTGAAGAATCACGAACATTGGAAGACGAGTCGTAAAATGTAAATAACATAACGGGAAAAAATAAAATATATTTCAACAAATAAAATTTCATTTCGTAGCAATTTGAGATGAAAACGTGAAATGGACCAAGCCAACATTAAGAGTCCAAGTGATGGCAATGCAAATACAGTGAATAACTTTTACATTTTGGTGATTCTCAAACGTAGGCCTATATAATCTTCCTGTAAAATGATAATATAACAACAATTACGTGTTGAATCTAATTTAGTTAGTAGGCCTATAGACATATCTCCACGTATACATCTCCAAATAAATATGCACACTAATCATTGTAAAATGCAATCATACAAGAAGTAATCGAAATTGAGGACAGGTTACACCTGAGAAGCACTTGAACGTTTATATAACAACAGTATATCTGTCATTACTCGATTTACGTACTATGATCGTACATTTCGTGATATTGATCCTACCTATCAAAACGACGTTCATATCGACAATTGTACAAGATTCATGTGGTGTTTATTAAAAATAGCCCCATGCTACATGACAGGAATATTTAGTATAAAATATAGTTCACTGTCCGATAAACCATCTCGGAAACCAACTCATTAACTTCTCGTTCAGTATCTGACTTATGTAACGGTAATTTCGGAGGGCCATTAAAATCACATCCGAAAACGCCCGAGGGGTTCAAGTCCGCAGAAATATATTTACGAGGACCTAATTATAAATGCATTATATTCGTGTACCGGTATCGTAAAGAGCCTTCGCGTAAAAAGTTAATTGCAGTAGGCCTACCTTCGCGTATAGGCTATATAAATAATGAAGATACAGGTCCGAGTCGACAGCCGGGAAAATAATTAGGTTGGAAATATAAAGAAATTTCTAGAAGACGGTAAGGTATAGTCGTACCACTGAGATCATATCGTGGCCGGGTCACACACAGAGCTATGCCTATTAGATACATATTATGTTTCATGTTGTTCACAGAGAATGACACCTTCTAGGTTGTACAGCATCGATAACATGTTCTCACAATCTGATCAAACTTTTCAATCAAAATAATTAAAAAATGGTTTCCTAATTAACTGCATATACCTTATAGTAAGCATACACCATAACACCATTAACACGCCTTCTTCGAACAGTTCAAGTAAAATTGTAAAATCATTTCAATCACGCTAATATAGACCCATATATATATATATATATATATATATATATATATATATATATATATATATATATATATATATATATATATATATAAATACCGGCACATGTAGCTCTGTTGCTCACGCACTTGATATATGTGACACGGGAGGTGAGGGTGAATCGGATTCTGTTTCAATCACCGTCTACATCCATCTTTACAGGCGTTCTTCGTTGTTTCCCTCTATAATACAATATAGGACCACTTCCTTCCCACTAATCTTTCCATTACACATAAAACCTTCATATAATCATCCCATCCCATCATCTCATTCTCATTAGCCAATCATTCGTCCGATACCAATAGATTTGTCATCATTATTGTGTATCGTTAAAACCCAATATAACAAATAGGCCTATGTATTAATATATACCGGTACCATTCTATATACAGAATTCTACTGTCGGATCGTTATGAATGAAATGAAAACATTAGAACACACGAGAAAAAAACGAACAGTTTCATTATTGCTTGACAAGAATTCACATCTAGACTGGAAATCAGCCGAAATGTGGGAGCTCAAACAAGGCTGGCATTGAAACGACTTCTTGGTACCGATGTTCACAATGTAATTGACTGCAGAAAGAATGCGAACGATATAATCCTTCCTCAACGTTCGTTCATTTTGGGGCGTTTGCCAGCCAAAGTCAAGGGCGCAACTTGGATCGCACGCTAAATCATCTGTCACCTTACAACAACAAATAGTCGCGTATACAATTGGTACGTTATCCCATATTCAACACTGTACTGAGACGAGTTCATAAGGTTAGTACTGATTCCGTGGCATTATGCCCACATTTCATTACATTCACATAGCACAGCATTGTATTAAACGCCAGAAAACTGCAAAATAAAATTAATGAATCTTATTCATTGGAATATTCGTGTTTTTAAGCATAATTAAAAGTAGTATTTCATTATCACATGCTCACTCTTACCCCCACAAACACCTAACCTAACTGTTGAATGTTGATGGGGTTGTCAAGCAAACAATAAACATCATCAATAAAAGTCTTGTGAATCCAAATTCTTTTTTTTTTTTTTTTAATAACATCGAAACTTGATACAAAATCATTGTTCCCCAATTAAGGCTATGAATGAAAGATAGGATCGTTTGGACGGGGCACCACAAGGGCGATCTTACCACCCCATTTTGATTATTTAAAACTAATGGTCTTCAACACCAGGACTGCGCTGTCTGTGACCATAATTTTTCGCAGTAGATGAAAGTCTTTCAGTATAAACACACGAATGTTGATATCTTCCACTTTGAACTAAGTCTCTTGGGCAATGATTACTTCTTTCCCTTGACAGCAGATGTAAAATTGATCATTATACAAAATGCACAAATTAAATTAGTGATAGGCCTATAATGTTATAATCAGTAATTATATTAATTAACATAATATATTAATTAATTAATATTAATTATATAATTAATTGTTATAACCTTTTTTCAACATCGCAATCTTGATATTCAATCATTGTTTGAGGATGAATTAGTAAGACCGTTCTGAAGCGTCACCTCTTGGTTGTTTCAAAACTTCAATACGGTCTTGTCATCAATATAAATAACTATCTCTGGACCATTTTTTATTAGAATGTATTAGAATTTTGAATCAAAACAAAATTCAGTATGACTGCAGCCTCAGAAACTAAAGCTTCGCTATATTTATCCGATATTCCTTATAAATATTTCCAACACAATGTCTATAATCTACACTAGAATGTTGAAATTAACTAGATTCACCGACACAGATATTATCGGTATCATTCTCAAGTATTTCAGTTATTCAAGCAGGCATTACACAAAAACATATTAATTTTGAATTCAACATTATTCACGAAAATTGAAAATGAAAAGTGAAAAAGGAACAATAAATCGACATATCTAGGCTCCTTTGTATTTTATCTACATACCTCTCTGTCCACCACATGAATATCAATCATGCCAGTCATGGGGAATATCTGGCACCCTACTTGCTATACTAACCTAACCCAAATACCCAATGCTCAGGCACATTAGACCCATTCATGAACACAACGTTGAATATAATATGCGACTCTCAGAAGTGACCACGCCATTGACTCCTCACTCATGTAGGGTGAAAGTACCGGTAAAGCAGTTACAGTATTATGAAGAATATTCGGACGGTATTGGAACACAGAACAGATCTACAAAAGATTATTCAACATCAATTTGATTTTTAAATCAAGACTACAATTATTCTAGCCATTCAGAGGTGTAGGCTAGTATGTACCTCAGGTCCTCCCTAATGACAAGTTTGTGGACAATAAAAATGTCATCTTATACTCGCAATATATACTTGAGGACATATAAAGTATACAGTTATTCGTCTACTGAATCGTGTGCCCCTCCCCCACTTCTTCCAATCTCGCAGGTCTTTTGTCTTCTATCAAAACATTTGTCTACTTCATTGTTTAGTCTATCACTTCCCTGTTTTATCACCTAGTCAGGCTCATAATTCTTTCTCTCTCTCTCTCTCCCTCTCTCTCTCTTTTCCTTTATTCCCCTTTCTTCCCAGCTTTATGGGCGAAGTCACTCACGTTCGAGACCTTACCCAAACTCAATTCATGTAGAGATGTGTTCACCAGTTCATCTCAAACAAATAAATTTGCCAATTTGATCGCCTCAAGAGAGAACCGTATACGTCACACTGAGTCATTTTTATTGACAGTTAAGTTCGAAAAGATGGAAGACAAACTTGGAATCGTTTCTGGCATTTAAAGACGAATAGGCCAACCCTAAACTAGTCATCAATAGGTATTATAAATAGATGTGGGTAATAAACCCCCGTAGTATCATTAGTAATAAAATCCAAGTTGTATTTTAGAAGCAATAACATTTCAGAGGATCAAAAAAGCTACCGGCAATGATTATTTATATAGCATATATAATGTTTGTACCCAATTGCAGTGTCCTCCTGAATGAAGGCCTACCTACATATTGAAGAGATAGATTATAGGTCCCTAGATATAGGCTACAATTGGAATCCATTCACAATTGAATTGAGGCTTTTAACTGAATCAGCAAAAATTATGGAACAGCGGTATTTCAAAAATAAATCGTACTATATAACAAAATTAATTATATAATAGGCCTATACCGGTCCCCTTATATATATATATATCAGCTCAATATCAAACCATGCACTAAAAATTAACCCAAATATACCAAAGTATAATGTGACGGTAAATTTAGCTCAAACATGATCAAACGAGCAGTGCATCAAGTTGTGTATGGCAATTGATTTTTGGAAGATGGCTGCGTGAAAATCCAATTCTACATGACGAAATAAAACCCTTTACTATAATCTCGTGTTTATTAAGAATACAAATCACGGATCTTGATTATTATTCGGGAGTCTAGTCTTCTTCATTTCAGTAAGTGCAGCTGAAGATGTGGTCTGCAGGTGAAGGTGCACCAACTAAAATAACGAAGACTATAATAATATTTTCCTATTGATATGGACAGGCAGAACACGAGCATTTGAAAGAAATACCGTCGGGATTTCACGGGGATTCGAACCCAAATCTTTAAATTCCAGTCAACATATGACATAGCCTACTACCCCTATATCAGCTACCACTCGACATTTACCCAAATATTCTAAGGTAATTTCACGTAAGCACTTAATCGTTTCACAAAAGGCTATTATATATTGGATAGTTCATAATAACCATGCATTATCCCCACTCTAGTATCCCGTTGGCGATCATTCATTCATAAATAATCACTTCGTAACTTATGACGAGAAGGGGAAGAAGGGGCGGGGGAGGAGGTACGGTATCGTGTAAATGGCTTCCCCCTCCACTTCCACATGTTATAGGCCCAACACAATCAACTTTTAAATACTATAGCGTCCACATGGTCTCGTTATCAGTTTCTATGCGACACTATGCGAACCAGCAGATGGGATTGAAAAGCGTGCCACTGTGTCTAGGTATGTGTCTACTACTCGATATTATGGTGTCTACATTAATTATGTGAAGAAATAATCTGAATCGTAGGCAAGGTCACATGAGCCATATGACACATGATAATAATTTGTAATGTAATAATTGCAGGTAGTCGATACAAGCACTAGAGCTGCCGTTATAAATAGGTACTCGACGATTGTCATTTCCGTACAAAATTATTGATCAACAAAGTTGACCTTTATGTCTCGTTTAATTCAGGATTATACGGTACACTACGATTCGAATACACATACCTGAGCTTTGACCAATGTTGATGTAATTTGAATACGTTATTCTCTTACTCTACATCTATATTATACATATCTATATTGATCTATAGTCAAATTTATTTCTTGACAAAACGACCTGCCGGCTGGTGGGTAAGGTGGGATTATGAAATATAATTTTTTGTATTAAAGCTATTGAATTGGTTTAAGATGATTTGAGGTGTGCTTGCTGATGCTATTTGCTGATGCTTCTGCATATTTTTTCAACAATAATTAAAATAGTATAGGCCTAAACAAAAAAGCAATTGTGTAAAAATCGATCTATAGGTAGGATGGTACGCCCGTGTAGGGAGGATTAGACGGTAGCCTCCATCAGCCTCAATATAATAGGTTGTGTACATCAAATTGCACAATACAGGACTTATCTAGGACCTAGGCCAATTATTTGGCCTCAACAAAATTGGCACTGAATATTTTCTACTCTTGATACTTTCTCATTAAGTTCACAACAGAATTGAAACGTAGAAAAATAGTTTTAAAAAGTACCTGCACAGCTACTGAAATATCTCTTCGTTTGAATCTGTAATTATCTCTGAAAGAATCATCAAAATACAATCACAATCTGATATCACTATATCCATTGCTGTCTGACCTTAGAATGAAAAAAAAAATTAAATTGAGTTAGGTGTACGGTACCCTACACAATTACCAGAACTGGTCACCTTTAGTATCGGAAAAAAGATATCGCAGTAGTGAAGCATACCGGTAACGCAGTTAGCAGTATAGGCCTACTTGTGCACGATACGACTAGTACACGAATAATTGCAGAACAGTTGGAGTTAAAATACAATATCACAGCATGACCAGAAGACTAATCGGACTGTGATCTACCTTGATCACCTTGCTCTACATAGAAAAGCACATATACACACCACAATTAAATGTTCCATCTTACTTCCTACCGGTATCGGTACCAAAGAACTACCGTGTACTAAATGTACATTGATACATTTTTGTAACCGACCATACCGACATCATGCATGTTGTTTCATTTTGACGATGGTTAGCAATTGGCCTAAATGTTTCTCACATAAAAAGAAGTGTCCAATGAGATTGGAAAATTATTGGAAAAAATCAATCAAACAGAATTTTACACGATACATAATTTAGTTATCAATTGATACACAATGGGTAAAGTTTATTTCTGAGCTTGCAATAAAAATAATTCGGTACCAGGTAATCCGAATACACACACTGCCCTTACTGATAGGCCTATGCCTACATCACATAGACTGTAGACTGTTCGATATATATATATATATATATATATATATATATATATATATATATATATATATATATATATATATATATATATATATATATATATTTATATAATATTTAGATGGTAGATTTATTAGATGGTATTTAGATGCACCGTAGGTAAGCCGTAAGCCTGACTGCTCCGATTCAACATTGACAAATTCGAATAACTGCGTAATTTTTTAATATTTATATTTTACCCGCTGCCAGGTTCTGTCAGTGCACCGCACTACAATGTAATTTGTCCCATTTTAATAGCTCTCCAAGATGCGAAACACGTGTCTTGCATAATAAAACAGGTGGGTAATAATTTCGTTACATCTGTATAAAATAATATTATGTTACACATAAACGAGTAAAACGAGCACTTCTACTAAGCGGATGCCTCTTACAATACAAGTCGTAAGAGAAGCGAAAGCAAGGGCACAGCCAGACGACCCTAGGTTCGTATCTCAGTTAAATATATTATATATATTATATATATATATATATATATATATATATATATATATATATATATATATATATACACATATATATATATATATATATATATATATATATATATATATATATATATATATATATATATATATATATATATATATATATATATATGAAAGAAACAGAGGCAGCGTATACGGACTTCCAACTATACAACACTAATCGCAATACGCGTGGCTACATTTCGTAACTATAACTTGATTGATATCGATAACTTGAAAAGCTGGCTGTGATGGTTTAATATTTCTCACGGATCATCATGTTATTCACCACCGTAATGGTACTGGAAAAAGTTATATTGCTTTATGATTTTTAATAAATTTCCAACTGTTACTGGCTAGGCCCATAATAATACTAGGTTTGAATCTCGGATGATTGATAGGTACGGAACCGGTAATGAAGGTTGGCCGAAGAAACCCAAAGAACCTACCCAAAATTCGAATATCAACCTAAGATATTACAATTTTCAACACGGCCCACGATGCAATTAAATGAGTGGGGCCCTACTTATAGACCTACCGTATTATGTTATCGATGACAGATGATATTCTATGAACATAAAAAATACTAATATTACCGAACATTATACTTGTACAGCTACGGTATTTATTTAGGGTATTATGATATTTCAGGACATGGTTTATGATACAAAAAACGCAACTGCATCTTTCAAAAGCGTCTTATCTTCAAGTTGCAGTGATATTATGTAACCACCAAAGGTATTACAATGGTGCCAACGTTCTTCTCTCGTGGCTACACGTTTAGTGTTAGTAACTAGCAAAGGATTTAATATTTTGCTCATTTTGTAATAATAATTGAAATAGTACACAAAAAAGCATTTGAGTCTTCATCAGCCTCAAGACCATACGCCATAAGTTTTAGGGTTTTAAAAATCAAATTGCACAATAGACCTACAGGACTTAAAGGACCAGGTTAATTATTTAGACTCAACAAAATTAGCAATGAATATGTTCAACAAAATGAAAACGGAAAAATGTCAATTGGGACCTAGTAAAATCCTTAAAAGTCTGGTCATAGTAAATAAAATTGGCCTATAACATGGTACCATACTGGTATAATCAACTTTAATAAGCTAGGTAGATCTATCAATAGATTCAATATGTTTGATAGGCCCTACATGACAACGGCAGCATACAGTGATGTGATTTTTAAAATGTTATACGTACATAGGCCTACAGGGAAATTAGAAGTGAGCACAAGCATCCAACGTGAACAAAAATCTTAGAATTGTAGGCCGACGACAAAGAAAACAACCATGAAGCCAAATCATCATCATAACAGAACAGTAAAATACAAATAATATTGATAACGATACCGGTAATAATACCTTAGGCCTAACAATCTTTTAAGCCTGTAAGGCAACAGGTAAGCAAGAACAGTAGGTTGGCGAGTAAAATAAAGAACAAGAATGGCTAGCCCTACAAATATTAGCAATCGAATGTCGATAATATTCCGTGGATTAGGCCGATCTTGTGAAAGGCCAATACCATAGGCAAACAGTCAATTTTGCCCACACGTGGAATGTTTAGATTATCTACAGCAAAAATAAAAAAATAAAATCTAAAAATATTAGAAATATCAAAATACACTTACCGGAGGCTGGTTTCGGTATCCTGGAGAAGGCTGTTGAGGACTGTACGAAGCTAGCGGTCGTTGAGGTGGCCATGTTTGATTATATGGCATATTCCCTGGAGCACCTTGTTCGCCAGCTTTTTGCATCCCAAACTCTCCATAACTATTTTGATATCTATGTACAGGATTCGACGATTGTAACAACTGATTTAACGTCGGTGTTGGCCCTGTCGGCTGTGAGATACTCTGCCCTGACAGAAACCTCTGTTGCTGTCCGTGAGGTGAAAACCCACCCACAGGTGTATTCATATTCGGACCACCACTGGGTGGTCTCGGTGGCACCATCGGACTGCCAGGCATGGGTTTTGAGCTCGGAAAGCCTTGTCTCATGCTCTGTGGACTGAACTGACTGAAGGGATGATTCTGATGTAAATTACTATCCGCACTATTTTGTACAGGATTACCAGTAGTATGATGGTCAGGGTGGTAATTTCCTCTAGCAGGAAAGCCTAAACTACCATAACCTTGCATGTTACGTCCACTATCCGACCCTTTACCATAATTTTGATCATTCCCTGCAATTTGTTCAGAATTCTGTGGATACGGTTTACCATCAGAATTCAGTTTACTGCTATCTACACTTGAATTATTCGTATTTTGTTCACCATTACCCGAACTATTGTGAATAGGGGGACCCGCACCAGCTTCTTGTCGATATTGGCTCATCTCCACAGAGTGGCTATTATGACTGGGTAGTTTTGTCTTTATGTTCACTAAATTATCAGATCCAACTATACCTCGTGCACCATTCTTCTCTGTTCCATTTTGTAAAACCGAATTACTTAAATCTGGAGGCTGGTCTTGTAGCACTTGTTGTTCGCGATCATTTTGTTGGCTCTCAGCTTGCGTTGCAGCCATGTTCTAGGCAGAACCTTGCTCGATGCCAACACCCCGCCACTGCAATCGCATCCAGCTATCACTTACGTTATCCCAAAACTTCTCGACAGCCACTCTACAGTAAACCATAATCTTTCCATCACTTGCCTAACCATACATGTTTTTAAAAAATTGCATACGTATGTGATAAAAGTTTAAAATAACACAGACACCTTCCATCACTCACCATTATTTCGCATATCTACTTCAATAGCGCGAAAGGAGGTTAGGAGAAAAAAGATATATCCATCCGCAACAATAACAACAAAAATCGCGTTCTCGTCGTTGGAATAAATGCACAATTCTCAATTAAACATGCATGTGCCTTATTATCACATGTGATACGGTCATTCTAAAAGCAGTTGTTTGCATAACAACAAAGTTCACTTCGACACGATGAATGCGAGGGACTACTTTCTCAACGCCGCTTCTAGCTTTCCCAGTTGTACAGTGACTGAGTCATTTCTTCATACCGTATGAAAAAGATAGGCTTGCTGGCAGCAGCTTGGTTGGTTATAGAGCGTACAGACTGACAGCGAAAGCTGAAGCATGAATGTTGCTTGCTTTGTGTAAATCTGCTGTACAAATTTGAGACAGCATGGCAATGCCCTTCTGATATTCATTTTGTGAAACATATGATTCAATCGTATCTATTCATATAATTCCTTGTCACTTGCAATGCATTTTTTATAATTTTATTCTATTAATTACTTTTTATTATTTTTTCAAGCATGAAGTGAACAACAGTTCGGCTAGTCACAATTTTTTCATTTTTTTTGAAATTCATCTTCATTCTATTGTGTCTGTAGTATTGATGGACGTGAATTGTGATTATTATATAAGTAATACTAATGCATCGGTTTTATTTTTCAATATACGCGCGGTATGATATTAGTTTCGTGCTGGATCACATACGGCAGCACTAGACGTTCTACACTTCACTTGGTAGTTCACTCCTATCTGTCAGAGCGCTAAAGTCGTATTTTCTGCCACAACACGGGAGCCGAGCTAAGCAAGCTGTTATCAGTGTCTAAAATTGAGATTTTAACCTTTTTTTGTAATCCTTGTAATTTTGTATCCACATTTTTATGTGAAACGTGTCAAACAAACAGCAAATAGGCATGGCTTCGATGGGTGGCCCTATGGCTTTTGGTACCGATGGAAATGATTTTGCTCACAGACAACGTGTTGCTGCTCAATATCTAATGAGGTGATATTTTTACCCTGGATTTTAAACTTGGGCCTGCCTAGGTCCTATTTAATATCAAGGTGTTGCCTAGACAGCTAGACTTATCATTTTGCACATTATTTATGAAATTTAAATTAATACCACTGTACTATTATTATTATTGTTTCAGTGCTCAAAATAAGTCACGGCTTAAATACTGCATATTTTTCCATTACCTACTCTTCTTTACGATGTTAGCGAAACTGTCCGCAGACATTCTCGACAGATTAGACATATTTATACTAGAAATAGAAGAGCTACAGGTGCCAGAGGTATGTCTCAAATATATTTTACCATGTTAAAGTATGTTGAAACTCTATTCACCCAAGACTCGAATCCTGATAGATGTACCGGTAGTCTATATCAATAAAGTTGGGGAGATATTATCTTTAGAAGAGTTCTATACAATCCCATTTTGTTATCATAACCCAGGGCTTTCCGACTAGATATCTCAGAGGCCCATTTTTTCTTGGGGAAATTTGAGGTAGGCCACACAGTTAATTGTCCTATAATGTTTATTTATTTTTCACTTGTTTTCAATATGTTATACAAACATTATTGCCTATACAAACAACATACCAGTATTTTTAAGGAAGTGTCTATTTGCACAGTAATACCATTGAATTGTAATACTTTGCGAACAAGAACCTAAAACGCTATTCTCAAAGTAAAAAATGTCCGAATACTTTGCGAGCAAGAACCTAAAACGCTATTTTCAAAGTAAAGAATGGCCAAAAAATGGCAAATGGCCTAAAAGCTGTGAGTTGGGCAGACAAAGCCAGGTTGCGGACAGTAGGTTAGGTTTTTGAGGTTAGGTTAGTGTCCAAGCCTCGCGCGTACCACCGGCAGGCGGAATGGAGCCGGGTGCTTGTCGTACAATTTACTTTGCGAATAGCGTTTTCGGTCCTTGTTTGCACAATTTACTTTGCGAAGAGGGCCGGCCTATTTTTAATGCACACATATTCAAGCTGCTTTCAAGTGTTTTTTATTCAAGATTCAATTATTTTTAACTGATATGGCGCAAGGGGGGTGTGCACAATGAAGCCAATGAGCACAATGAAGCCAATGAGCACAATGATATTCTCATTTTGACTAGGGCCCCTACACAGAATATTATATTTAACCACTTACTTAACAGCCTGGTACAAAATCACTACCCTACCTCCCAGACCAGATTTTTCACCAGTAAAATCATACAGATACTTGTGTTTGGATAGTCTTTCATAACATTTATAGCAGAAAGGAACGTTTTTATTGTATCGATATAGGTATTTAGGATTTTATAGTTATGTCGAAAAAGATACGCCATGATATAGGTATTGTTGTAGGCCTACTTGATATGTAAAACAAGAAACAAGAATTTTTGAGGAATTTGTAGTCTTTTAGTTGTGTTTTGGGTGTTTTATTAGTGGTATCATAAAATCATGAATAGATCTTTTCTCTATAGTAATTGACTAATTGCATACAACTTTACATGTAGGATGGAGTAGATATAAGTTGATGATATAAAGTAGGCTTAAATTATTTGAAGACAAATAAAAAAAGTTATTATTCAACAAATATTGCTGCCTTTCAAGTACTATGTGTCAATTCTTTTTGTAAACTTTCATGTCCTCATGATTATAACTAAATGCTTGCTCATACTACAGACATTACGGTAATTGCAATGTGGTTACTGATCACAAGACGGAGGAACAGAGTGTGTCAAATGCAAGGCAAGCAAATGGTCGTAGTTTAGAGGGGGTTTTAGATGGAAATGCAACCTAAGCCTGTGTTGCATGGAGGCTTATGATCAACAATTCTCTTCATTTCTCAAAAAGACTTATTTATAGTTTCAATACCGTTAGCAGTTTTTAAAATTCAGAGTAAAAATACATTGTGAAGAGATTGTCATGTTTAAGCAATGCCCAGTTTCAGTAGGCCTATATATTATACCAGTATTTCTTCTGATTTTATTAAACTGGGCCATTTGACGGTCCCGAGTGGATTTCTCGGGAAGCCCAGGCAGGAATGAACTATTACTCGATATATCCATCTTTCATTTTCTCTGAGAAGTTGTATTGTTGTACTGAGAATTCTAGGAAAATTGTGATGACCATTTCTGACTTGACACCTACACAGATCTAGATTTTTGTACATCCTCACCATCACTGTAGGATGCAGCTGTTATTGCGGGTACGAAGTTTGAAGGCATGTCATATTGGCTGCTAGTGCAGCTGTCGAGTTCTTTTTATTTGATTAATTATTATATTTTATTTTAAAATATCCATTTCAAATCTTTCAAAATTGTCTTCAGCACAAATAACCTCGTTGTTGAACTGCTGTAAAACAATACAATCATGCTTGTTTCATTCCAAACCTTGAAGAAATGTTTTCAAGCCTATCATTTAACATTGTTTCTGAGGTGAATCAATTATGCTACATTCAGATTATAAAAATGCACTCATGCTAGTGTTGATGGCCAGTGAGTAGGCTAGTCATAATATTATAAAAACTGAATAAATTGAAAAAATTAATGATTGAGTGGGAATACATAAATATCGTCGCTCAAGTGGCAATACCGCGTATCTCACAATTTGCTAATTGTTCAGGAAACAACAAAATGTGTTTCAGAACTGACTTTAGGAACATCCTATGTATGTGTATTTTGTAATTTGATACCTATGAACGCGATTCGGTTGCAATTTCCCTCGTTCGCTTCATCCTGACATTATTGATCACTTACGCGGAAATGCGGTGCCGATTTATGCCACTTAGACGGTGTTACAACACTGCTAGAGCCCCTAAAACTGCGTAAGTAAAACACGTGGAGATCAAGTTAACCATGAAAGCTGGCTGATCACGCGGTATTGTTGTGGCCATCTGGATATATGCGCTTTCGTTTTTAGTTCTTGGAGTGTTTCGATTGGTTCCCGTGAGTTTCCCGTATTACAAAATGAAGCCAATGACACCACAGAATACAAATCAATCATTAAGTGATTTTTCGAAAAAATGTCAGATACCGGTACGCGGTTTTGCCACTTAGGCGACAATATTTGTACCGGAACTCAAAATAGTAAATGGTAGAATACATACCAGTGTATATTCGAGCACCTCCCTGGGTAATTCATTTAACAATGTATTCAAATTTTCTTACGAATATAATATTCTGCTGAACATTCCTTTCAAGCCGCTCATGTGGGAATACATCTGGTGCATCAGTCTCTTCCTATCATTCTTGGGACTGGCTGCAGTCAGGAAAAATCGAATTAAAGCCATGCAACGATATATGATTGGCATTGCAGTATTTGGATTTGGTCCACTGTTCTACGCTGCTATATATTATTTCAATGAAGCGTGGGAATATCTAAGTACAGGAGAAACAGAAGATATTATGGTTTGGAAGGTATGTATTGTATATTAAATGTATAGGTGAATTGTGTATAGTTTTATGTAAGTATCATTACATGTAGGCCTATGTGTATGTATATTGGCTTTGATGGTGCAAATAGGGCTGACTTTTGAAATTTGTTGACTTTTAGAATACATAGAGCACTCTTCATGTGTACATCCTATGTACACTATGAATGATGGTGATATCAAGATTACACACAGATTTTCACGATATGTACTGTACATCGTAGTATCATTGTAATATTGAGAGTGCGTGACGACTGTTATCTTGTTTCAAAATATCTTATAATGCAATACCAGTAGGTTATAATATTTGCAATAATTGCACGCCTGATTTCAATTCACGCAATTTATTTGGGTAAAAAGAGTAGCCCATCAAAATTTGGTCATTGTCAAAACGTAGCAAAACACTTGAAAATGAATCTAATGAATATTGGTAGGACTTGATAGTTTATACGTAATTGAATTTGAATGATTTTGAACTACCCATTCCAACAGATGGGTCACATTTTGATTTTTTTTTTTCGTCAAAATTTTATCAATAAGCCTATTTCAGAGAACCTAATCATGAAGTGTATTTGTTGAAACAAATACACTTTAAAATTTGGTCATTCTTTACATTCAAAAATGAATACTGCTACCGGGTGTGTACTTTGTTTTAAAAATTATAAAAATTATAACTTGAATGATAGTTTTGAAATAACTGAACCTTGTGTGTGGGAAGGAAACTAGGCTATAAGTGACTGATGACCTTTCAACCCTATTGGCCCAAACCTCACTTTCATTACTAACATCCTATTCCTATTACACATCATGAAAGCTACTAGGGGCTTATAGTGAGATGGTGTAAATACTAAATAGTGCTACATTAACTCTTGTTTTTATAATAATAATGATAATACATTTATTTATCCACAGCATACATATTACATTTTATGTTTCGTCAACTGTCAGTGTAATTATTTCTTATAAGAAATAATGGTGATCTTACATAAAAATCTGTTGAGACCTATATGATAAGATTCTTTTTCGAAATTATATTTTACTTTAGATTTGAAAGTATGTATTTTGTTAACAATATGCTATTCTTTAGGTAAGCTATTATTAAATTTAGCACCATTGTGGTTGAGTCCAGTTTCATAAAGAACAGTTCGGTGATAATCAATATGGGGGTCGTTATGGGGGACATATCTTACGTTCAGTTGATAAAATTACCACCATAATGCTATTTTATTCGGTAATGTAGCTAACGTTGTTATATTAAAACTTGGAAGACACGAATCATTTGTTTGCTTTAGTTACAGCAACTTTCATGATGATTCATCAATGATATGGGGCTGTCCATTAATGATATCACACAATTTCAGGGTATATCACTCCCTTCACCCTTCCCCCCTCCCTTTCTCCAGTAGTCACTGAGATTATGACCCCCCCCCCCTAATGATATAATCCATTTAATTTTCATCCCTCCCCCCCCCCCTCCATTTGAATTTTTCATGCAAATTTGGAAAAACTGAAATATCAGTGATATTGTTTCATTGGGATATTTAAAAAAAAAATTGTATACCGGTACTTGCAAAACGTGTATTGCACACATCTTTTTCGTATCAATGTGAATGTGTTGGTAAGATTGCCCTTGTGGTGCCCCGTTCAAACAATCCTACTGTGTCATCCTTGGTCTTAACTGGGGAACAAAGATCAAGTTTTCAATATTATCTTAAAAAGAGAACTTTTGATATATAGCCAAGAATAAATACAAGTTGAAGAAAAATAGGCTGGGTTATTGGGTTATTTTGTGCTCGGAGAGAACTGTTCGATGAATGTGAAATTTTATAGTCCTACGCACTACTCATCAATCGTTATCATCCTCATAATAATAGGTCTGCAACATTTCAAATTTTCCTTGGAACTTTTTTTTGGGAGGGGGGGGGGTTAACTTGATATTTCCAAAAATCAATACGGACCCAATATATCATCACAATAATGGTAGCAACTGAATATCAAACAGTACCTACAAAATAACACCATGCACTCGAAACTTTTGCCACATTAGGAAGCTCAGTAAAGAGCAATTCAAAATTCCAAACATACATGGAAATTATTAAAATTGTTCTTAGCTACTAGTCATTGTTAATTTATTGTACTTTCATGCATTAGTCAGAAACGAAATGAAGATTATCGACAATCTATAATTTGGAAAATAGAGCAAAACAAAGTATGTGTGTTTCCTAGTAAATTTGGTTACAGTTGGTCAGAGTGGGTCAAAATAAGTCAATTCAGAATATCCAATTTGCAATAGTGAAATTTTGTCATTATGTGCTCAGGCAAAACCTTATTGCGGTATATTATTTTGACTAGTGTATTGTGTCCTTCATATTTGTGTACGATACATTAAAACTTATAAGCCCATTCAATACCAAGTTGAGAAGTTAAAATAGCATAATGACAAATGTGTTGAACAAATACTTGTTTATGTTGGTGCTGTAAATGGAACTCGAAAAGTTTCAAGCGCATTGTAACACTATTTGTAGACTACTTATTTTTAATTCTGACATAGTTTAATTTAGTTATAAATTGGAATTTTAGGATTTAAATGTGCATTTGAAACAAGGAAAGTGCGTCTATAATATAAGCGTAAAAATCGCCATGCAGGCTCTTTGCAGTGAGCCCTTCCAATAAACCACCAATAATATTCCATGGCTTTTTTCCATAGCTTAGCATTATGTAACATAATTTGTTTTATTTTTAACTGGTGTACTTCCCATTGTCCAGGTCACCTGCCACTACTGGTAGTTGATGTGATTTACATTGATAGCATCTTAGTTGATTCTTTTAAAAATCTTGAATAATATGAAACCTTTCAACTGAAACTATATTTTCTTGTTTCAGGGTTATCCGTACGGACTTCTTTGGTACGCTTTCATCATCCTCGCTTTTCAAGTACACTTGTTCTCGTTGTTTTTCTCGTGGAATCTATTGTTTGCTTGGAGATCACGAGGATCGGCTGCTAAAAAGATTGATTAATTTCTCATACAACTTTACCTCCCAAATGTCTGTGTGCCATTGCCAGCAGTTGATGTCTTTTACCCCTCGAAAAATCATTACGGTACAGCACCGTATGTTGAATAGCAAACTTACTTGTCAAGTCCCAACCATAGCATACATACCTGCTGATTTATGTTGTCAGTAGAAGAGGAATCTGTTTTTGCCACGGACCACTAGCTACAGTATTGCTATAAAGTAATTTGTGTTTAAAAGTAAACTTTATGCTAAACGTGAGTCAATTATTTCTAGGAGATAGGTTCTATTTTCTAACTTCCAATAAGTGTGTGACATTGATCAATGCCAATAAGTTGAAACAACCCAGTTGAATAGGTTGATTACATGTACGCATAAGCAGATTATTATTATAGTCCCATTTAAAATGGTCCAACATAATTTTAATTTGTTATTCTCTTTTTAAATTTTAACCGATTTTAGGCTGTTTGATCTGGCCTGGATAGCAGGATATTAAGTAATAGGAGAAAACCAAAGTTATACATAGTCTGTATGCTCTAGGTATAATAAAGTAAAATTTGTCTTGGGTCTAAATTGTGTGCAATAATTAATAAAATGCTCAGGAGCTGAAAAATGTAAAGGAAAATAACTAGATTATTTTTGTAAAATTGTAGGGCCTACATAGGCAAAAAATCAAAATACATGGTAGCGTTGGTAGCCTACTATTTTCAGTGCTATGTCATATATACAAAAGAAAAACAATTATTGTCTGGTTGGTGAAGCAATAATGAGCTTTTTGAACAATAAAAAGGGCACGGAGGTATTTTCAAATGAAGAGTCGAGTTATTGATGACGAGATTGAAATATTTATTATACTTCACAACTGTACCTACTTGGACGTACCTTCTTCTTGGTTTTGATTTATTGTTATCTATGCAATTAAAATTCACTTGTTTCGATCGATAACATTGTGACATAATCTCCAAAGCTCTCGCAAAATGCTAGCTTTGTGGAAACTAACATTTCATAACATTATGATAACAGAATCAAAACTAAGCTCAGTGTATTTTAGTCTTGGTAGTTGTAATATGTTATATAGAACTTACCTCTCTGTGTTCACTAGCTTTCTTTAGATAGATAGCTTTCTCAGCTTTCTATTTAACTAGCAATACTCGGTTGTCATTATTAAAGCTCGATTCTAGGATATTTAAACAAGCAATATTTAAGTGTTCAATGTGAGCCACTGTCTTTTTGTCTACTATTTATGAGTAATGTTCTAGAATTGGTTGGTAATAATAATCTTGGTGTTGTAACGATACCACTGTTTAGGAATGTTTTTCGATAATGTGAGAATGGTGATCTGTTCCAAGTCCTGGAATTCCATGATTTGTTTTGATGCTCTCTTTTGTTTGGGAGGATGTTATGTAGTTGAATATTAAGGAAATAAATTATTTTCGATGTTTTATGAAATCAGCTTTGTATTATCAAATATCACTTATTTACCATCCTATATCCTAAAACAGTGTTTTTTTTCTTTAGATTGTATTATATTGTATACTAGGCCTAGTGTACTACCACAGATGATTGATACTAATCGAGATTATCTGTGATACTACTAGGCAAGTAGGCTACTTGATCATTTTTATGTAGCCATAAAATTGGATAAGAATATTATTCTTTTTATAATTATATTAACGACGCACTGCATTGATGACTTTGGTGGTTAGTTGAAAGGTTATTCTGTTTGGTGTTTTTAAGAAACCATCCACTTATTCACTTTAATGACAGTGACAGTGAAATTAAGAAAAACCTGTCAGGATTGGTCCAGAATTTGCTCCAGCAAATTTTAAGAATATTCTTGAAACTTCATGTAATTTGTAGTACTAATTTTATTTTGAATTTACATATTGTGCCACTACTGTAGTTTGATCACAATGGAAAACTACAACAAGAAAATTACAAATCTTGTACGTAATAGTAGAGTACATTATTGTACACACCTAATAGTCAATTATAAACTCGTATATATTTAATAACACTATTTTTATTGTGAATTATATTTTTTCTTATTCTAGTTCATGTAGAAAAATGATTTGTACACTGGGAAAATAATATTCCTTCTCTTCTCTGACTTGAAGATTCAACTTGCTAGCTATCAAGATGTGAGATGGAAAATTACAAATACTTTGGATAGGCCTACATCAATACTGTGGAAATATTTCAAATTTGCAATGAGTGAAACTAGAAACCTCTATTGTATTAGTCGATATTTGGTTGTGAATTGGGAAAGTAGGCTACAGGTATACTGTACATACCTACCTAAATGATTTATTATCAACACAATAATAACCTAATGATGATGAAATAATGACCTATAATAAACAATTGAACTTTATGAGGCATAAAATGAAAATACATGAGTAAATAAACTAAATACTGTATTACTAAAATTTGTAGGTGAAAAAGTTTGAAAAACAAACTTCCAAATTGAGTATACAACCAATTAAATGAAAATCAATAGCTTATTAGAAGTATCATCACAAAAATTTCACTAATTCAGAAAAATTTTGCTACTGAAAAGTTTTCCGAGATGAATTTTAATTTTCCCATAAACCCACATCCCAAGCACAAAGGTGAAGTTCTGTTCGTTAACTGCATTTTATTAACAAGAACCAAACTCGTCCATCCATGCTTCGTATTTCTCAACGTCATTTAAACAGACACTCTTTTTACATCGGTTAATTGCTTCCTCAAAGTCTACCATCGTAACTGGTAGATCTACTTCAATTTTGGTGATCTTTTTAATTTCGTCTGGACTCCTGCCCGATATTTTACGACGCATCGACATCATAGCTGCGTCTCGACAGACATTGCTAATGTCTGAGCCCGTGTAACCTGCGAGCTTATCTGCGACTACAGCTGCTTCTAGCGTTTGGTCCATTGTCACTCCATCCAAGCAAAGGTTCAACAGTGCTAACCTTGTGTCATCTGGAATTGTTTAATACATTATATTCTGTTTGTTTTAGTATTTATTGTTTAATAGCTAATACCATTAAAATAATTATTAAGCTCAATCTGTGTATGAAGAATTAATTGCAAACAAACTTTACGATTGGATTGAGGATTCCAAATTCTTCTCACATTTTTAACTTGATTCAATTTTTTTTTTAGTTTCTCGTAGTAAAATGACAAATGTTTGACAAATATGGAATTGTTTGTTCATTTCATGCATATATTTTTCAATTATTGAAAATACTAGAATCAACATTAGGTCTCATCAGTCATCACTTTCAACTGATTGTTAGATTGAATCTTCAATAAAGCCTTCATAAGTTGAAATATCTCTTTTGTGATGAATAAAATATCAGAATTGAATGTATAACGGATTTACTTTATTTCCACATATTAAATTTATTACTTTTTGCGTTTTGCCTGAAACAACAAAATGTGTGTTATCAATTTTCTTATTTCCTTGTTGGCCTTTCTTGGATGAAAATTTATGTCAATATGGTATTGATGAAAAAAAATTATTCATTTACGTGAAACTAAATTTAGAAATAATTCATGAATATTTTACATCTACTTACCATGACTGCCATATGATGTCCTACCTAGGCATAGCCAAGTATAGTTGAAAAATCGTTGACTCATCTAGCTCCAACGGACTACAAATTTAATTAGTTATAGTTTATTCAAAGAGCTAAATTTGTGCAGTCAAGAGACTGTGACTTTGTGATTATTTTGTGCTGCTGTAGTATTTAGCTCTTTTAGCTAGCTAGGCTTAGGACGTTACTTCAATTGGCAGTCATGGTAAGGGTCCTGATCAATAAATTAAAAGTACGCATTGTTCTGATAAACATTAACATACCATTTGGCAGTGGAATGTATACTCTCTTCTCAAACCGTCTTCTGAAAGCCTCGTCTATATCCCACGGGTGATTCGTTGCCGCTAGCACCATGATGATTTTGTCATCATTGCTGGAAAATATGCATTCATCCTACATTTTAGTTTCTGGTCAATATTATTGTATTATCAATAAAATTGTTCCTATAAATGGATTCATAAGTGAAATAATATAATTTATTAATTGTACATTTTTAAATGAAAATAACATGAAAAGAATTACTCTGGATACAATATTTCAAAAATGTATTCTAATTAAAGTATTTGATTGCACCAGCACATTTCAATGGCGAGAGAATTGTGATGGAATAATTGTAAAAGATTATTATTATTCGTAGTGTTGAGATCAATTTAGTACCTAGTGGCATTGAGTCCATCCATCTGTATGAGAAGCTCAGCTTTGAATCTTCGCGAGGCCTCGTGTTCCGAATCTGAACCCCGTAAAGAACATAAAGAGTCGATTTCGTCGATGAAGATTGTACTTGGTGCGTAGAACCGAGCCTGCACACATAATTTAAAACAATACTTGTAGATTATTGAATTTTATACGTTGATATAAACATTTAATATATTATTTATTTTGTAATATTTCTTCAGTTTTTACATTTTATACCTTCACAGTAATTGTTGTAGAATTAACTAGACATTCAATTTGATCTTCAAGTATCAGGTGAAATAAAAATACAATTCTACTCAATTAATGTATAATAAAATAATAATCAATTTAAAAAAAATTTAAAATGTAAAAAAAAATGTCAAAGGGTTTGACAGATTGTTGAGAACTCAAAACTATCATGAGAAATGAGAATCTTGAAGAGGCTTATCTTGCTAGATGAAGGTAAGTGAAAGTAAGATTTCATGCACTGGAAAGAACCAGGCTTGTGTTCATGTTTTTTTTGTTGCTTCCTCTTGTGAACTGCATACAGGTCAGACAAAGCAATGTACTTGAAATTTTTTATGGAAATGGGTGTCATACCAGAATAGATAGATATTCTCATATCCACAAAAGAAGAAGGTTGCATGCCAATATAAAAAACACAAATATCACCGTTATATTATTTCTTTTATCAACATCGAAACTTGATACAAGAACATTGTTCCCCAATGAAGACTACAGATGAAAGTAGGATCGTTCAGATGGGGCACCCAAGGGTGATCTCACCACTGCATTTTAATTATTTCAATTTTTAAATTAAAAACAATGAACTTTGTCACCATTATATAACTTATATTTGTATAGCTGTAATATTTTTTAGATTATCATGATTTTTCTAGGATGATGTTCACGATAAGAAACGTAACTACATCTTTCAAAATTGTTAAATTCTTGTAGTTGTACTGAGATCATGTAATTACCAATCAAATTTTCATCATTAATCAACTCATTTCGTGGATACAAGTTTGTTTATTTTCGTACAAAACATTTTTTTTGCTATTGCTCTTGAGCGCAATAGGCCGAGCACTTTTTTCAGAAAATGATATTGATAGTTTGAAAACCACCTGGAGAATAATAATGGGAGACATTTTAAATTTTATACGGTACGATCGAAAGACTTCAAAGTTCATTAGAGTCTTAGAGATGATCAACAAGTTGGTCATGATTCATGAAGGCAATGACACCAATTTGTGTCTAATGTAGATAGATAGCTTTCGAGTACATTTTATTTTCACATCAATCTCACTCGACTTACAACTCATATGCTCCCTTTTTCTTAGATACTTTTTTACTTGAATAATGTGATATAATAGCTAGTTCATATCAACCGAAGGGTAAATCTGCATGGAATTACGTATACACAATGATTCATTATGCAAGGAATGATTACTTCACCAGTATGTTATAATGTTATAATATATCAACAATATACGGGCACCCTCATCACACTAGATCCACTCAGAGTGGTCTCAAATTAGTTCATAAGTTTATGTAGATACTGGTATGAAATGTGGTATAATGATACAATTGAAACAATAACAAAAATTTCACTTGTTATACTCTTACTAAATTTTGTAATTCATAATTTTTCTGTTGTACAGTTTAAAAAGTATCACATTATTATTTAAGTATTCAAATTCTGAGGCAGTGTTTAAAATAATAGAATAATAAAAATACTAAAATTACCATTTCAGTTAAAAATTGATCCTAATTCCGAAATAGATGTGTTCAATTGTATTACTGTAATCAGTCTGATAAATAAAGATTATATTATTCCGTATACAAAGATATATAAAGATATGCTATTCAATTCACATGACAAGTAACTAGTTTTCCATGTTGCTAATTTCATAAATTAAATTATGGTTTCTTTCTTACAATCGTGCAAAACTATGAATTCCAATACAGATATTGAACTCACTGAATTTTTTCTCTCAAGATTTTCAAGTTTTTTCGAAAATTATGTCATCTTACGATTCAGATCTACAATACAGTAACGTTTGAAATAATATTATCAAGATTACAAATTGAAAGTTCAAGTTTTGGTACACGTACCAAACATTTCCCCACATTTTCCAATGAATTGAATAACAAAAATTCTTACCATTTCAAAGAGTAAACGAACAAGTTTTTCCGACTCGCCGCGGTATTTGGAGGTAAGTGTTGATGAGGATACATTAAAGAATGTAGTACCACATTCAGTTGCAACAGCTTTAGCTAACATCGTCTTGCCAGTGCCTGGTGGACCAACCATCAGAACACCCTTCCATGGACGGCGTATACCCTGTGACAAACAGTAAAATTGAATACAACTAGGCAAACGCGTTATGTGTTTCCGCGTTGATGGATGAGCTAGAACATATCAACTTATATCTTTGGATTGGTTATTACACACCTTGAGATCCAAACAATTAATTCACTGCCTTCCTATTTATATCAATTTCTATGATAATAATTAAGAAGGCTTTGTTTTAATCGTTTCCAATGATTGGTGACACATGTTGCTTGGATTTAATTGGTTTCTTAATAGCTTTGAGTGATTTAAAAAAAATGGATTATATATTTCTTTACATCAAAACGGCTGATTTTATTGGACCTAAAGTTCGGAATAAGGTGTATAATTATTATATTGAAATTCCATGAGAATTTGAATTATCTCGAAGGAAATATTTTTGA
This sequence comes from Brachyptera risi, assembly GCA_964007535.1. Lineage (NCBI taxonomy): Eukaryota > Metazoa > Arthropoda > Insecta > Plecoptera > Taeniopterygidae > Brachyptera > Brachyptera risi. Next base: position 35,905,937 of record OZ023329.1, on the reverse strand, counting down.
TGAATTTTTCCTCTAGGTTATTCTTTCGGAATTTTTGAAAATTTTGAAATGAGTTTTCTCAGAAGTGGTTCAACCGATTGCGCCTCAAAACTATTCAGTATATAATTAGATAAGGACACTTGTGTATGCCAAGTTTCAATTGATTTTGAATTCTTGTTTAACCTGTGGAGCGCGAAAAAAAGGCTTTTTTTTCGGGTATGGTGAAATTGAACCTTCGCTTCGCTCATCCAATTAATTTCAAAAATCGTGTGATCAAAAGAGGTTTAATTCGATATTTTGAAGTCTAGCGTTTTGATAAATGATTGATTTTCATTACATATTATGTATTTTCATTACAGCTTAAATTAAATTAAACGAATTAGAGTTAGGTATTAAATACTTATTCAGCAGTCTAAATGGAACACATATTTTGAACATACAAACTTATATCACTGACCATCAGAATTTTAGAACAGTTACGATGAGTAGGCCTATACTTATATTGTAGTTTATGTTAGTATGTTCTGTTGGTCTGTAAACCGATTTCTAAAGACAGAAATTTATTAAAATGCGGATTAAGACTGAAATCATTATTCAGTTCAACTTTTGGAGAGAAAAAATCAAACAAATGTTGCAAATAGTCAGTATGTGCAAATAGCTCAGCACTTTTCTATAACGGTATAGCTAACCGAACCACCTATATAATATATACTTCGAATTTCGAAAGGAAATCATCTGTTTCCAATTGGTATTGTTGGTGCCACATAGAATGGTCGATCAAGCTAAATTAAAATGTATCCTGAAGAAAAAAATCTGATATTATACGCACTAAAACTAGAAGACAATGTGCATATGCACTCCACGCATAGTCCATGCAAAAATTGACTATACTAAATGTAATACATTTTATTAAAATTAAAACTAAATTTCTGATTAAACCATTTTATGTGACCACAAGTGTACAATAGACTATAATAAATCCAGTTTTTCCAGAAGAGTAAAATATTTGTTACCTTAAAGAAATCTGGCATCAATATTGGTAACACCATCGCCTCCTGTAGAATACCCTTCGCTTCATGTAATCCAGCCACTTTACTCCACTGGACATTCGGATTCCTCTGTAGTATATCCTTCTCCAGTGTATCGACAAGGTGAGGCTCGAAACCTGATTGGTTAAAAACACGTTCTTCTTTCTCCTCGTCACCTGCAATCACATCACCCTCCGAGCTGCCCGTCGACCCTGAGGAACCCCGCTCTTCTGTTGACAATGTCTTCTTGACAATAGGGCGTAGCGAGCCGTCCGGTCCAGGAACTTTGACGTGCTCCTTCTTGCGAAGGTGGCGGTCCATAGAGTGAGACTTGCGAGAGAGGCTGGCGGTGGAGACTGAACTTCTACTGTATAAGAAAATTACTTTTGCTTTCTTCACACATTCTTTATAAGTTTCGGTACAAAGTTTTTATGTAAATTTACGTGCATATCTTCAAAATGGGTTGAGATATAGGCCTACTAGGAATAATGATTTTTCACTAAAATGATGAATTTTATTTTAGATTGTTTTTACTAAATACTGACTGAAGCATCCAAACAAAATAAGAACACTTTAGATGAGAGTTATAGAAATATATTACATCGATCACATACTCGGATTAAGTGAAGATTTTGTGATTTCTAAAAAAATACTCTATTGAAATTCATACGTGTCAGAAGTACATTACTCAAGTTACTCACCCGATTAAGTGAAGATTTTGTGATTTCTAAAAAAATACTCTATTGAAATTCATACGTGTCAGAAGTACATTACTCAAGTTTACTCACCCCACATAATGCCTGCACTAATCAAAAGCAAGTTCCAGACGCCTAATTACTAGAAAATCGTAGACTTCACTTTTATTTTTATTTGAATAGCTATATATAAGTTGTCCCTTGACCTTGCAGGTACAGGTTGAGTGATCGCTTAAAGGGTAGGTGTACGGCGGGTTGCCTGCGTCATCCTATGCTGCTATCAGGACTGCTATCACGAAGGTTTAAAATATGTACATAATTCAGTCGCTTGTAAGAGTTGTTAGTGATTCAACTTTCAAGTAGCGCTATCCAGACGCGGGCTCGCATGGCATTATCACATCAAGGCCCTGGGGTGGGTTTGGAGGGTCAGGGGTCAAAGCTTCGAAGTGGACAGTATATGCTGCATAGTAATCAATGGTAATTGTGTTATTGATTAGTCCAAAAATATTCATCCATTTCTTTTAAAGTATGAAACTGGGCAAAATGTGTTGAATATTTCGAAAACCTTTGTTAAATATATCATTAACTACCAATTACGTAAAACTAGTTAATATAGTCGTAGAATATATATTTTCAGCTTGAACAAGTTTTACATGGTTTCACTACAGTTTTTTTTAAGATATTACTGATTTTCTCATTTTATATATATATATATGTATAATTTATATTATATATATATATATAATATATATTTCAAACCCAGGTAAACAATGTAATTGGGTCAGAGGGTAATTCCACCAATTCTTCTAGGACAGACTTCTTATATCTGGTTCCTGCCAATTCCAAGTCTGGCTTCTACTTCTTCCTCCTCTTCTTCTCCCATTTTAATTTTATACATACTAATGATAGAAGCTTTTTTTAATTTATGGAATGAAGAGATAGAAGGATAATATTGTGAGGAGGATATTGACAAATTTTGGTCGATTTTGGAGCATGACTGTATTATACCTTCTTCCATTTTCATATTTTTTTTCATACTTTTGTTATCTACCCTCAATTAAATTAGTTTTATAATTTTTCAGGATTTTTCTGTAATCAATTTTTTATCACTTTTGTAAATAACCATTGTACTATGTATTGACTATATTACGCTGTACCATTTTGGTATCCCGCTATGCGGACAGCCGTCAATTAAATTGCCATTCTCTCTATATTGTTAAATAACATACAAATTGTTGGGTGGAATAATTTCTGTACTCTTTTCTCACCTTCCTCTCGTACTGATAGCGGGCAATGCAGGTTGAATCTCTGGATCCCGCCTCCTGAGAGACGCCACCCATTTATCCGACGCCGGGGTCATTGCACTTCGATTCACATTACTTTCCGGTGCTTTCTGCTCCTGTTGCTGAGGCGGCTGTGGATGCTGTGCTCTCATTGGTCCTTGTTTGTGAGAAGATTGTTTCTGTTGGGCCGCGGTGGAGCGTCGCGATGTCGAACCTCGGGCGGGGCGGTGGGTGGTGGTGGTGATTTTGGTGAAGGTGAATGGTGAATAGGCGTCGAGAAGAAGAGAGTCCATCATGCGGGCGACTTGATGGAAGTCATTGTGGGCGGACGATGGACTAAAAATGGAAGTGTTGAAAGTTCAACTTTTGTGATGTAAATTTCAATTTTCCTACCGCATATGATTGAATTAAAAGGGGTTAAAAAATTCAACGAAATCACAAAAGCGGTGCACGTATATAGTAATCACAGTGATAAAAGTTGTTAATTAACAAGAAATGAGAGGCAAACATGAATAAGTGTAAAGAACTCTTTCATTTATCTCAAAATGCTTCTTCGGGAAATTTGTTTTGATTTTGTATGCGATTTTTCTTCCTCTACCAAAACCGGTTCAATAATCAATATAAAATGTCTCAACTTTTGATCTTAATTTGATATTGCATTAGCATTACATGTATGCTGTGCACAAGAGGAAGATTTGAAAATTATACAGTAGTCAAGAGAAATAAATTCATCAGTTTCTTTATCCTCTTGATTCGTATAATACCAATTATATGGTTATGACCGGAAAAGACACTGTATACAGTAATAATATTGCGGTTACAAAGTGCTCCAGACTGTGAGTATTTATCAAACAAATTTCTTCTGCGGCGAAGAAAATGAGCATGAGAAATGAGAAAATGAGAACACTTACTCTACCAGATGACATATTACTTCCAGGACCATTATTCCCGAGAATTGGTATACTTTTACGAGTCATTGTCACCTAGTGACAGCTTTTCCAGGAATGTTAATCATGGTGGTTCGCTCTCTAATAGTTAGATTGGTCACATAACTTGATATTTCTATTCACTCAAAAAGTTGAAAATATGAATTTTCTCTAAATTCAATAAGAAACGTAAGAAACCTAATCCTATCGCCAAATAGAAAATATGAATGTATGAATGTAGTGTATGTATGTATGAAACCTTGACACACTGACAATGAAATGTAATTCACGTTATTTAGGCCTATACTTGTTGAAGTAACCGATCGGATCGTCTGATTCAAAATCAATGAATAAAAAGTAGACCAAACTATTAGATATATTATGCGTTTTGACGAAGATAATTATGTCACGGTCATGTGTCAAGGTAAGAAAACAGTCCTTTGTTTTGTCCGCTCAGGGGAATCAAACGACATCATGCAATGGTTTCGTTTTATTATTTATTGACGGACTTGATGAGAAATACGCTATAGTTTATGTCCCAGGGAGGAACTGCAGTTGAGACTGTATGACAAGAGTCTAATCACATTATTAAACTGAAATGACTGCATTAATAATATAAATATTCCGTTATTATTGAGTTATTTTAGAATAATAGCTTGAAATAATACAAAATTACACCAACGTATAGTCTGCTATATATTATGGTACGGATGTTTCGTTTCTAATTAATCACTGCCGTTTAGTACAAGCTCACTTTTACTTGTACAAGCCCAATGTTGAAAGAAATTCAACAACAAATTCTCCCAGAAAAAAATAGGTTATGCATTCCCATAAAAAATATACCATTTCTCATATATAAATCAGAGTACGAGTCTTCAAAAAATGTTAAATCGGTAATTGGTTTTCCTCTTATATATGATATATTATCTTGACATTAATTTAATTTACTTTATAGTAGGGTATGTTATTAATTAAACTATTGTTAAAATGCTGTCGTGTTAATTTTGTGATAAATATGTATTATACTTAGGGCTTTACGTATTATAAGAGATTTTGTGCTAACAACATTGAAAATACACAATACCGGACATGTTACTGAGGCCCGGTATTACCAAGTCTAGTTAGCCTTTATCTGACAGTTCAAACTTGTTATCACCATGGTTACCTGTGCTATTTGTTTTCACCAACTCTCAGATAAATACTAACTGGCCTTGGTAATACTGGGCCTTAGCTCTATACAATAGTGAATAAACACCAATCAAAATCCTTAGCCTTTTGGAGCTAGCCTATAGGACGTTATTTGAAGTGGCAGTCGCACTTAGGGTCCAGATGAGCTTAATTTTCAGTAGGCCTAACTAATAATCGACTAAACCGATGACTTTACAGACTTCCAAAACTCAAGAAATAAGACTGAAAAAACGTTATTTCAACATCTTTCCTTTTCGTCTTTTTCCTGTTTTATTATTCTGGTTCGTGTTACCACCCCCAAATGAGAAAAATTATAATTCGGCCACCTATTGGATCCAATGTAAATTGCATATATAGCAGTCCTCTTGATACGAAGTAGGCCTATAGGGGATCGATCAAGAGGGGGAAAATATATCTATGGTAACATTAGAGTGATTGACTATAGCTCCTCCCATCAGCAACGCATTATCCAAGGATGGACTCCATGGTCGACTACCGTTGATTTTTTTCAGCGGAAAACCTATTTTTGAACTTAATGTTTTAGATATATAATTTATAACTTTCAAAGTAATTTTTTATCACATTCTAATTATTCAATGGATTGAACTTGAAAAACACTTTCGACAACGCATTTAAATATATTTTTGTTCAATATGTTCTGTGCTGTTTTTGACCACGTCGATCAGCACGCGTCTTATATACTTGACACGCAAGCTCATCCCAGAAAACTGCGTGCCAACTATCGAAGAAAACTGTTGTTACATTCATGTAGGGTACAACTCTCAGCGTACTAACCTTCCAAATAGATTCGCCATAACATCGAAACCGAAGAATCCCATTGTTGGAAATAACACAAGAAATGATCAAAATTTCAATACAAAATGGCCTCGAATTAACCAAGAGAAGAGCGAAAGTGAAATCTACGAACTATTATACAAGCCCAAGTCATCAAACGCTGGACATGCGTGTTTCTTAGTTTATAACGGTAACCATGACAATGGTTCGATAGTGAGCACATGTATCGATGGGCTCTCATGAAAATACTATTAAAAATTGAAAATACACATAAATCTTGCAAAGTATGTCCACGATTCAAAAAAAGGCATAATGATTGAAGAACAAGTATGAAAAAAAATGTATTTATTACGGAGTGAATTTATTAAATTTGAAAAAATGATGGACGTCAGAAAGGTCATGTTTTTAATCAATACAGTGGGTTATTAGCCTTTACCGCGTGCTAACAATGGAATCTATAGACGATGAAAGGAAAACGAAATATTTGTCCTTAAAGTGAGCAAGATTGTGTAAATGAGAAATGCCCGTCACGCGAAATAAAACACCAGACAATGTTGATATGTATAGGAAACGTCTTTCAAACAGAACAAAATAACAGCTTGACCGGAAGGGAGAGTATAAAGTCGAAGCAGTACGAAATATCTTTGTACCTGATCTCTTTGGGAACGATTTTCTCAAACAGCCAATCAGATTCACGCATTTTAAAGAAAGTGCGTGAATTGATGTGAAAGTGGTAGCGTGTGGGTCGAGTTTACTATATGATCTTATCGGACAATGAACTTAATAGAAAGAAATCAATACTCCAAGGTGTGCATAATTGATATAATTCAGGAATTATGTATGCTTGGACATAGGGTGGTTGTAAAAATACTCAATTTATTTACTTTTGAGAAACAAATGAATAAATATAAAGTACACCATTGGAGCCATTTTTGTTTGAAAATTTGAATAAAAGGCTACTTAAAATGAGGTCATTTTTCGATCGAACTTCTAGCTCAATAGGAGGACTACGTAAATTATTGAACTGTTGAATGTGTCGTTAAAAAGTTCGTCCACGATTTTTCGTGGACTTGAAATATGATTATGCGAGACCCCGTTAACGAGTACAGATTTACTGGTCACTATCAGTCAATCAATCACCTATATAATTGGTCATTTAATCCGCTAGTATGCATTGTCATTTTGGGGGCAGATATTATATATTACATATTATATATTAATACATATTATATAATAATATCTATCAATAAACCAAGCATTGAAAGAAATTACATTTAATTCTCACACATTTCTTACAATAGGGTATTCTCAACTGACGTGACCCATTGTTGAAAGAGAGAGACAACAATGTGCACCAGTTGGAATTGACCAATCAGAATATTTGGTAGTCCACCAGTTCACTGTATTGATATAATAACGATTGTTTGTCGTTTGTTACGTGCTAACACCCTATTGAAGCATGAAAGAAATTCCAAAATTTATATAAAGGAATATATAAGCGCTACAGTATATTTAGTAACTTGCGTAAAAGATCACTTCCAATCAGAAATTAAAACAAACATGAACAACCAAATTTATGATATTCTCAATTACTAATTTACTACAGTCTTAAATTGTCTCCAAGTTACGATGACGAATGGTAGTATGAATCATATTACCTAACGAAAAGAATTTATCAATACAAAAAGCTTTAATCAAATTTTTAAAAAATTGCAAGAGATCCCATTTAAAAACAACAACTTACCATTGCATCCCCCACATAGGACATGGACCATGCCTCCTCATTGACCCTCTCAGTGGTAACGTCACCTCAAATTCCACTTCCATTTCAGGATGTGCACCCCCACTGCCCCCACCACCCCCTTCATGATGAACATGTTCCTCGTATTTACTCATTAACTTGCCAGTGGTCAAGCGGTACTAGTACAGAACATACGTCTTTCGAATCACTAGAACCGATGTGGTTGATAAAACCTTTGCGCATGACCACAAGGTGAGTATCGGTCAGCTTTTCGACTTCTGAAGAGAGACTGACCATAGGTGGGAGAGCTAGTAATAGAAGAACGACACGCGATGCTACCGGCGGACGTGTGGCCCGGCCCGAAACTTTCCTTATCATTGATGTTTCACCTCAAAGTCTTTTATCCACCCACATTCATGCAGATGAAATATTATTCATACTAAAACAATCTTACTGAATATTAAAGTTGATAGTAGCTTATGATATAATGAGGCTTCTGAGTCGTTCCGAAAATGAACACAAATATCGGCCATTTTATCGAGTCGGTATATACACCTAGCTCAAACGACAAGCATGTTGGTATAACTACATCGTGCTATGATATATTTAGTGAATAAGAGATGGTGTATGATCTGAAGCGAATTTTTGTCTTATAAAAACCGTTCGCCTGACAATTTGTTTGAAGTTCCCATGAAAGTAGCAAAGAATTCCAGGTAATGAAGTGTTAACTCAGACATTTATTGATTCATGTATCAATATTTGTTGATGAGCAGTATAAGCTGATGAGTATAGTGACCATGCATGAGAAATGAAGCTGAACCAAAAAAAAAATGAAAATGAAACAAATAAATTATGACCATGGGGCATATAATGACTTCATTGATATTTGATTCGAACCGCAATGACCGAATTTCAAGTGAATACACACGCGAAGTAGGCCTATAGTACATATAGATGCCTATATACACGTGTATACAATAGTGCGGAGTGCCTATATATAATAATGTTGTTATATACACGCAATATCAAACTTGAATATGAGTTGAGTGATGATTCAAGTGCGGTCTTGACCTTAATCCTTAATTAACTGTTTCATCAAATTGAACATATTTTTCAACTCGGGTAAAAATTATTTTAAAAATATATTCAGAGATATATATCCTCATAATTACATAAAGACTCTGCCTTTGCCTTAAAGGTTGCCATAGGACACTGAATAACAATGAAATAACATATTAGAATATTAGAATTACAGAAAATATCAGGAATATACAACACAATAACTATAAAAACATGTTAAATTAAATGAAATAACATATTAGAATATTAAAATTACAGAAATTTTCAGAAATATACAACACAATAACTATAAAAAATATTCCTTATTCCCTCAATCGACTAAATCAATTTGATAGTCATAAATACTTGAAATCAATGACCAATCTCACTTTGACGGTGAAAAAATTGTGGTAAACTTTAAAAGACTATTAAAATGAATTTTTAAATGTATTTAATTGATACCACTATCAGTGTTTATTGTATTAATATCATCGGGCGCGAAGGAAATGTGTCGTAACTATATCGTAACTTTTTTTTTACAAATCCGTAGTTTCGGCTTTTTTCACTAATACTTTACACACTTGATATTTTGAGGCGTACGTATTAAAATTATTTCATATGAGTGTAGCAGGACTTGAATAATTTGAGTTCAAATTATAAAAAATATATCTCAAAATAAATGTGTTGTAAATCAGAAAACATGTTAAGGCTTGTTTTTGACCACAGGTGGAGGTGCCACATATTTTTTTTCCGGCACCTCTATCAATTAATGATTCAATATTATAAAATTACTGTTCATTTTACTACCATAGAAATCAATGACTCTTATCCATTCAAAAATATTTTGAATTTCATTCTTCAATTTCATCTCATAGGGGGGCCCTACTCATATTTAATTGTAAAATAATATGGAACGTAAAATAAAATAATGATCATTGTAGAATGAATAGTTATTGCGTGTAAATAAATCACGTATACTTTTACTACATTATCAGAAATAAATTGAAATTAACGACTTTTAAAGAGAGATTACATATGGTGAAGAAACATGTATAGAAAAAACAACTCAAAAATACATATCTCGACTGTTTGCTTATATTTTGAACACCGTGTTTACGGTCTAAAAGCTTTTTGTGATGCGGAAGTCTGCGTATGTAGGGTATGTTTACACTTCATGGTTTATTATCAGGTTATAAGGGTATTATCTATATTCTATAGAAGCTATCAGGCCTAGCCTCTCACGATTATTGGCAACAAGCTGTTTCAAGTGAGTGCAGATTAGGTCGGTTAACAAATGACGACAATCTAATATTTATGATCACAATAATTATTGTAAATCACACGAACAAATATAGACCCTACCACAATATTTTATTTCAGATTATAAATCTGTAGAACCAAAGTCAAAAGTAGAACTAATAATGTTGAGTGAAAATAATAAATATATTTAATTTTGATAGTGAATTGGTACCAAAATATTCAGTAATCAACTTGAAAATTTCAGAGGCCGTAATTATGAGGGTGTTCAAAAATCTGATTAAAATAACGTCGAACCATTGCAGAGACAATAAAAGCGTTTTAAGCAGCGATATGTGTGAAATCATGGAATTATGGTCATGCACTTTTGAATTATGATTTTGGTAATTATGAATTATGAACGTATGGACTTGAGGCTAATCAGTGTTGACCTATAAGTGTTGACCTATACTCACAATTAATGGAGAAATTAACGAATAAGAAATATAAAAATTAAAATTATGAAAGAAACAAAAGATGAGTGATAAGAACAATCTAGGGTAATGATATACACGTTTCTCTCTTTCTCTTTCTCTTTCTGTTACATTTCCCACCCCACCTGTCTTCACTTCTGAAAGGTTCTATTGTTAACCTTATACAGTCTTCAGTGAAAAATATCTGCTATGAAAAATTAGCACATATATACACGAAAATGGGAAGGAAAACTGAGTTCAACCTCTATAGGAGGGAATCATTATTCAACAAGATTAAATTACAATCGAGACCGAGATTGATGTGAGTACTGTTCGAATGTTCTACCTGACGGAAGGTAGGAAGGGCTGTTTTACCTGACGGAAGGTAGGAAGGGCTGTTTTACCTGACGGAAGGTAGGAAGGGCTGCGGCCTGAAGATGGATCTTCCGCCGTGCATCATGATTTTCTCTTGCGTCCTGATCATGTCGTCTTGTCTCACGTCTGTGTAATACGGAGACATGGGACTAGCTGGTGGATAACAGAACAAGAATTATGGAAAACTCATTAAGAAGATTAAGTGCCTGAATTATACCAACATATAAGAGTAGCTCTATCTGGCAACTTACAGTTGTTATCACCATGGTTACCCATATGTTATTTGTTTTCACCAATTCTCAGATAAAGAGTAACTGGACTTGGTAATCGCGGACTCAAAGATATTTACAACATGTAACTATAATAATCAACTTTGGAGAAAAAATTACAAAAAACTGTATTACTAGCGAAAGGTTGTAGCAGAAGTGCCTATTGTAAAGGAACGTTTTCAGTATATTAGACAGAAACCACGAAAAAACTCTGTGATAACAGAGACCATGGCGGAAATCGAAACCCAGTTCCCTGAATGATGATAATAATAATAATAATAATAATAATAATAAAAAATCCGGCGAAGTTAAGCCAATGGCTTCTCTTACACTTACACTCAGCGTTATAGCAAATGGTCCACCTTACTCGGTACTTTTAATTATGAGAGCAAATGAAGTTACACAATAGTTTTATAGCTCATAGTACCAACTATAAGCTGTAAAACTATTGTATAACTTCATTTGCTCTTATAATTAAAAGTACGGAGTCGGGTGGACCATTTGCTATAACGCTGAGCCGTCATTCAGGGAACTGGGTTTCGATTCCCGCCATGGTCGAGTATCTGACAGTTTTTTCGTGGTTTCTGTCCAATATACTGAAAACGTTCCTTTACAATAGGCACGTCTGCTACCTTCTCAAAAACACTTGTTATTAACCTTTGATCTCATCTTTGAATCAACTTTTTCCAATAAATCTTATAGTTATGTGTCGTTAAACCCAATATAAATGAAATAATGATTAATTAATTATAAGTGAGTTGTGAAACATCATAATTCAGTATCCATTCAAACATCAGTATTCAATCACACTTCAATTTTTTCCCCAAAATAAAAGCAATTTGATACTGAGCAAATGTCATTTTCATTTCATGTTGTTTTTATCATTCCGTCACAGAACAGATAGAGTGATGGACAGTCCTGATCCTTGACCAACTGAGTCAAAGCGAGAAACCAAGTTTCATTCTGAAGTTCTTTTATAGATTGAATCTTGAATTTTATTAGAAAACTCAATGAACCTCACTGTCCTTCTAAAATCCTTCAATCAATCTTATAATATTGAAAGTTGACACAATAAAAGTTGAGTCCTAATAATACCGTAGAACATTTTGATCACTGTGAATTTAAGGACGGTGAATCTTTCAAGAGGTTTTGCCGTTTTCACAGAAAAAAAAATTTCCACACTTTGGTCATCTACAAACAAGTTCATGTAATTTTAAAGATAACTCGGATATGGATCTATGACTTATTCTTTTCATATATTATTGTTATTATTGTAAATCTATATATTAGTATAGTTCTAAATTATCGTTAAAGTTTTGTAACCTTGTAACCCAGGGTACGTTGCCACTGCCGTAATCTCAATCTTATGTTACAACTGTCGTATCTTAATTTTCCTATGCTGCATGTATATGTAGCAGAGTATACAATTTATATTATTGTATTTTAAATTTGTTGACACTACGTTTACTGAATTCTACAACTTTCCTATATATATATATATATATATATATATATATATATATATATATATATATATATATATATATATATATATATATATATATATATATATATATATATATATATATATATATATATATATATATATACGTTTTCATGAATTGGAAAGTATAAAATGACATCTACAGCAGTCATAACGTATAGGAATGCCGATTAAGGCGCCCCTGTTACATACGATCATAGTTTATTGTGCTTCTTTTTGTATTGTTTGAAAAGACACTCCAAGATTAGATATCAATCACATCAAATCAATGTTTCATGCGAGGGTATATACGACCACTTAACAAGATTAAAGCGTCTATAACAACCCCTAAAGTAGGATTCTGTTTTATCTTCTCGACTGACAGTCACGTGTGAGTCGATACAGTAGGTATATGTGTGCTGCTTTACCGGCTACGATCACTTGATCAAGTATCTAGAATAGGTGGAGGTGCCGTACATGGCTGTATTTCAGCGCTCATTTCATTTATATTCTAATTATTCTAAATTATTACTGATAATCAGATTCAAAGTGGAGTGAGATTTTGGCAGATAGAGTTGAAATGTCAACTCTCTTATTGAATATTTACTTAGTTATAAGTGTTATACATATACATATTATATTATTAGATAAACTCTTACATAAATACATATTTTCAAACATTTTATGTGCGACAAAAAAATTGTTAACTTTATAGAACATTATGATTAATGCTTACGTATTATATACGTATTATAGGGCCTACGTATTATATTATTATTAGTACACAATAATATAATAATACGCAATAGTACAAATACAATTCACTCTATAGACAATATAAAATTCATCACGTTGTTATAACTTGAATGAATGAATGAATATTAGGGTTTTAAGGCGCATCGACAGCGAGGTCATTTAGCGCCTATTATCAATCAAGTTATCATCTGAAATGGGGTGGTTAGATCACCCTGTGGTGTCCCGTTCAAACGATCCTATTTTTCATCCATTGCTTTAATTGGGGATCAATGATTTTGTATCAATTTTCGATGTTATTAAAAATAAAAAATGAAAATCTGGAAATTTAGAAATGTAATTTAATCATCTGAACACTCAATATTTCTATATTATATTTTACAATGAATTACAATGTATTTATGTATAAGCCTATAGATAAATATCATAGATTTTTAATATCATCAACATTTAAAAAGTGCAATATAAGATGAACTATATAGGTGATATATACCATTTTAAAAATTATTGTAAATAATATTAAATTGTAAGTATAACATAGGAAAATTTTATGACTCACCATTTATTTCCACAATGCCGTATAATCCAGTAATACTCGCAACTGTTGACTATACATGGAATTGCTAACACACCCCTAACACTACTATACTGTCGTGACACCGTTACACGTCACAGAACCAGCGTCGACTCGATCAGGGCGCGCACTGAAATACTTTGGTCAAGTATATGGTGATTAGCAACCAAGAAACCTCCCCCTCCCGCCCCTCCCCACCCCTTCAACCGGCACACAACGATATTCGCATGTACACAGTACACGACAGCGATGACCCATTTATACAGAGAAATTTGGAGCACAAAAGTTTTATAGTTTCCGATAGGTGGTTCATATACGAAGGACATGAAGAAAAATTATGAAATAAAATGAAAGTAAAATTGATGTTATGTAAATCGGTAATTATATTGAAGATAAAATTCAAACAATAGGGGCTACCGCGGGTATCTATTATGTAAACGGAGATTCTCCTTTTTTTATTTATACTCGTTTAACGAATTTTACTAGTCTTACCAGAATCAGGCATACTATAGTAGATATTTTTCGTGTTGATGAATATTTTATATCATATAGATATGATAATATTTATACTATATTTATAAATATGATAATATTTATATTACATATACAGGCTTCAATAATCATCTTAAGTTTAATATCTATCACAATTTTCATTTTCAGTTTTATTTTGCTTTATGTTCACCTGCTGCTATATAGTTGTATTGTCTTGGCCTTATCTGCAATTATGTATGTTTATTTTCCTGTTTTCCTGTGTCAACTGCAATTAATCGAAGAATTTGTATTTATCTTCATAAAAAGTTTTTTCTCTCTCTCTCTCTCTCTCTCTCTCTCTCTCTCTCTCAATCTTAAATCGTATAATGAAGTGTAAATACAACTTCCAGTTGACTGTATAATATTTCAGATTTCATTCAAATATAGATGATAATAGATAAACAAGATGTGCTAGTTATTTTATTGCCAACATGAAGTGAGTTTTAAAAAAGAAAAGGCGTTAATTCATCGGTCGATATGTAATATTGGTATAAAATATGAAGAGAAATTAATTACAATACTTCCTTTTGATTGCGTGCATTTTCTCCGCGTTTCTTTCAAGACCCCTTGAATGTATTAAGGTTAATGTATATGACGCAAACTCCTAAGAACTACGTAGACATGCAAAAGGTGTGTTAAAATTATTGACCTAAACTCTCAAGGGGCTGAATAACGCATAGAAACAGGTCAAGCAAATAACACATTGCGATACCAAACACAAAAAATGATTTAAACTATATTTTTTTAGCCCAATTGTTTATTACTATAAAAGCAGTGCGAGGGTAAAAATGAGGTATTGTTCAGTTTTATTTTGGACTTTATGACATTAGATAATGACAGAGAATGTATTGTGTGAGAGAAAGAGAGAAAGAAAGAGAAAGAGAGAGCTTATAGAGTAGCATGCACTCTATATAACCTGATTTCGAGTTTTATAAAGTAGAAAGATTTGATGCAAAGATATTATGACATCGAGAAAATAATAATCGAGAGACATTGTTGAAGCATTTTCTGAACACGAACATTAATTCACATATCACCTAAAGTTTGGGTTCAGTTTATATAGACGAATAAAATGGAGGTAAAAGATGAAGAGCAGAAGCTCAAGACTATTTGGTTGAAAGTGTGTTGATCGACTGTTGAAAGTCTAGATTAGTTCTTCAATGTTCTTTTCCAAACTCTTTTGTGTTGGTTTTTGAAATTGTGATGCATACATTTGAAGAGGTTTGGGAAATTTCTTGATTTTATTTATCAATAGATCACTTCCAGTAAAGTACAATTTATCTTATTTGAGGCAGCCAACAAATAAATTCGACAAGCGAGTCGAATTTCTATCGCAAGGAGGTTAGAATATCTAGTATGGATGTTCAGAGTAACCTCCTTTCGTCTTCTTCCGAGTCAAAGTCACCAACTGACTCGGTACAAGTATACAAGAAACTGCTTACCGGAGGCGAATCTGTAGAATAAACTGATGCAAAGTGACCTCGCCGACGACGCATCGTCGATAAACAATAACTGACTTGAAAAGCAAGAAACTGACTTGAAAAGCAAAAGTTTTCACACGTGTGAAATGTATGTTTCTATTCTTTCCAGTATGGAAGTGTATGATTGGCCTACAATTTCCATATCATTCCTATAGTTACAATCTGGAAAATCAATTTCTACCTGGGAGCAATGACCTTTTCGATATTTTATAGATTGCACCCTAACCTCTGAGTCGAGTGAGTTAGTCTCAGCCATTAATTATCTCTTTCTATTTTTGCTCCCATGTTGATAAGCGATAACAATCAACTAGGTTTGTAGTCCACTCTGCAATTGTAATTGGCTTCAAATCCGAGGAAGAATTGGAAGCGAGAGTTTTCTAAGAATAGTAATGTCAATTTTTTCAAACAATTACTGAGCCAAGTTGCTCAGTAAGTTTATTTTACTCAAGATAAAGACTTCGGATAAGGTAAAATACATATTTGTATACGTGAAAAGTATACCAATCATGCCGTATAATCTATTAATCAATCAAGGGGACAAAATGTGATAAACTGAACCTAAGCGATGGTAATTGTCTCCTGCCTTTACTTAGATCCACGAATCTGCTCTTCAGCTATACAGTGATATCAAACTTTACAATTTTCAATTGCATCAAAGTCTAATAATTAGCAATTGGTAATTTCTTGACAACTTTGACAATAAGTCTTGAGGAGGTACACTTGACCAAAGAACTAAGAAATAACCCACCCTCTGCTGCCTAAAAACTACACCATGCAATCTTCATTATTCATGATTTTTTTATCGTTATTAAAACGTTCACGTATGAAACATTCCTTCGAACCCAAGTTCCATCTCTACCCTAATGACACAAACACTATATTATGTGTTATATATTCGTACGTACGATACTAATTGTATTGCATATCAATCTGATATTTTCCCTTCTTTTTCAGTGTTTTGAATACCTCGCTAGAAATTATATCCTTTTTAAACCTATGTGTGTCAATTAAATGTATGTAATACACGCTGGGGGTGGGGTTGGAAAGAAAACAAGATATTTTACTATCAATTGATTTTTTATCAAATTAATATTCAGAAAATACAGATGAGGAAGTAATTTATTTTCATACTCTATTTTTTTATCGTTATATAGTAAATTTGACCCATTTTCTCGAGATATTATGATGCCGGAAGAGCTTCTTGTCACACCTACGACTTCCGCGTTATATATTTACTATATTGATTTGTTTGGTTTTGTCATTAGGGTATTAGGTGTTTGGTTCAGTAGTGCGGTACAGTAACGATTTGTTTGGAGGGTAAACGACCCCTTTGTATAGTAATGTATAACACAATACAGGGAATGCGGAAATAATTAATAATCGGAATTGAAAGGTTGTGGATGGAGATAATGACGTAATACGAATGACGCCTTTAAAATGACAGGTACTCGTTCTCCACTAATTAATTCTGTCTAGAAGAAGCTAAATCCATAGTTTCAAATTGTTGAAATGGATGTAGGGCAGTAGATCGAAGTCTATCGGAACATAAATCGGCACAAATACTTACGACATGGTTCAAGTCAAGACATTTCTGACTGGTATGTTTTTCCATGAGAAACTATGAAGTGGCTTTGAGAAGTTATGATGATTGCATTGATCTCAAATTAATTCAAAGACTATTTCATTTAGATTTGAGCTCAGAGCGATTAGTTTGGATACCAATACCAATGATAATGATACTTTTTAGTCAATTAAGGTGGATCTATGCGTTTTCAGCATAACATGAAAAGATTTTTTTCAGCGTGGCGATGATTGAAGACATTATTTGAAGAAACTATTTTCGGGAAAAAAATTCCAAATTTTTTCCCGGGACATAATTCTCACTTTAACGTCTGAATTTTGATCATTTTTCGTCCATCCCTGGAAACGTCAGGAAAGACGTGAATGAACATAAGTCTCACCAAACATCCTACACATTTTTCCCAATAACCTCCTTTGAGAATTTTTTTGATAAGTTCAATAATATATTGACTGCAATTTTTTTATGAAGTGTTGCATCAGGTGAAAACGACATGGCTCATATTTCATGATTGTCATGGAATTATTTGAATTTTGATGAAGAAGGTTGTTAAAAACATGACAAGGAATGTCTCTGACAATTTTGGTGTTTTTAAAACATATGGTTCAGAAGCAATACCTAACATTCTGAATTCTCCATATAATAAGAGCAATGTTAAATTTGATAACCGCTCCATGTGTCACAGCGGAGAAAAGTAGAACGCTTCATAGAAAAAATCGCAGTTGATATATTATTGAACTTATCAAAAAAATTCTTGAAGGAGGTTATTGGGAAAAATGTGTAGGATGTTTGGTGAAAATTACGTTCATTCACATCTTTCCTGACGTTTCCAGGGATGGACGAAAAATGATCAAAATTCAGAGGTTAAAGTGAGAATTATGTCCCGGGAAAAAATTTAGAACTGTTTTCCTCGAAAATGGTTTCTTTAAATAATATCTTCAATCATTGCCACGCTGAAAAAAATCTTTTCAACAACTTTTGTATAACTGCACCTCAATAAGTTTATCAATAATTATTTATTTATATTGGGCTTAACGACGCACGCTGTACTAAGTGATAAGAAAGATCTATAGTCACCAGTGAATAATAAATTAGATGATGGGATGATGAGATAAAGAGTTTTTGAACAGTAGGAAGGTGTCGGTCGCGGCCTGTTGTTAAGGAACCATCCTAGTATTGACCTGAACGAGGGAAACCACGAAAAACTTTTGTCAGGATTAAAGTGTAATGTGCTAAATGATGAAGTGGTTCCATTACGCAAACGCAGCATAGGCCTATATGAGTGTAAGATGAAGGAGATATTTAATTGTATGAATGAAATGTAATCAAAAGTTACGCTCCTTGATATTGAAGCTATTCAATTCTAGTCACCCCCTTCATTATGCAGCTCTATTAATTGTACTTGTTGATAATTTTAATAGATTAATCGATATAAAAAAATGTATTTTGATTTTTTTTTCAGAACAGCTGATCCGATTTATGGAAAACCTTGTAATAATATGTATAAGTGGAAGTTAAGAAAAAAGATTTTCTGCGTCTTTTTCCTCTGGGTCATTTTTATGGAATTTTCAACATTTCTCCATGGGCTTTCTAGGAAACTCCAACTGATTTTGCCTCTAAACTATACAGTATCAAATTAGATGATGATGTGCATGCCAAATTTCTTCACAATTTGTAGTCAAACAGCCGGTTGGTCAGCAGAGTCAAAAAGTAATATTGAAATTAATTCTACATTGGGGAAATTTGAGTGAAGCTTTATTGAACATGTGTATTCTTGAATTGAAATTACATCAGAAAAACTGTCATATTTTTTTGCCGGAGTTACAGCACTTGAATGAAATATTAAGTTGCTATTTTGACTTCATTTTGATGAAAAATCAACTATTTTTCCTCTTAAAATGAGTGTGATTCATAAATGAGAACGGGTACCTACATTCATTTTTGCTTAATTCTATTCATAACATCTTCATCTACAATAAAACAAGTTTTTTGATAGAATGTCATTACTTTTAGTATATTTTAATGATTTGTTGAATAATAAAAACGCATGAAATTTGAAGGTTGCGTGTTGAATGATAGGGAAACATCCAGTATTTGAAGTGGTATAACTAAAAATGTATCCCGGTTAGCCTATCATCTGGTTGGATATTATTATCGAGCATATCAAAACGAATCGACTGACAAAAAATCATAATTTTTTCATGACCATGTGGTAATGGAAGTTAGACCTTATGTTATCGTTGGACCGGTAGAATGCAAACAAATGAAAATAAATTGAGTACAGTAAAATTAAGTCTTTGATTATATGAATTTTCGATAACTACAGCACTACATTCATTTTCATTAAATTGTATACTCATTTAATTTCTTCAATGTCCAATGACGAGCCCACCAACAACCAAGTTATACGAGGGTGCAAATAAGCAGGTGATAATGAAACGATGAAGTGAAAAAAAACGAGAAAAGAAAATACACAAAAACCCAAGCCTACAGAGCGGCTTGAAGCCGACCTTGTAAGGCTTCACATTTCAAGCAGCTTGCCCCAAGCCATACACAGAATGTATATTTCTCGGGAAGTTCTGATTTGTAAGTAAAAGACACAGACATTTTCAAATTTAAAGGACAAAATAACTGTATATTTCTACTCACATTTTTTGGTTGGTTATTGTTTGCTTAACGACCCCACCAACAGCTACGTTATACATGGTACGAATGAGCAGGTAATTATGAAACTATGAAGTGATGATAAGTGAAAGGACGTTTACAAGACCTGTACCTTATGCAGGACTCGAACCCACGCCCAGTGGTGACTAATATTTCTGAAGCGGTGCAATTTTCTTCTTTCAATTTACACATCTTCATCAGTAGGTCTATACGTTATTTTTATGCACGCAACATTCTAAATCCACCAGAAATTTGTTGTGGGAAGTGCAATAATAGTACATTTTGATAGGATAAACATACTGCTATATTATGATATAAGCAGTGTTGGGGAAGTTCACTTATAAAAGGATCTTTTAAAAAGTTCACAGTCGTTTTTGTGGCTTTGCTGTAAAAGTTCAAGTTTGAATTAAAAAAAAAACATAACTTTGTTCAAAAATTCACCTCAAAATTACATGGAAATAAAGGGTTCAAAAATAAGATCATCCACATAGTTTTGTAGGTCATCTTTCTTGGTGGCTAGACAACTACCAAGAGCGTCATCCATTTATATAAAAATTAATTAAAAACTATCAAATCAACCAATGAACCGTTCACTATTATAATTTATAAGCACTTAAATGCTCGTCGTTTTCCAGACGCTAGAACAAGACAATGAGTGTACATAGCCTACATACAACTACAAGTCACTCACAACACGTCAACCTTGACCACACGTGGCTGCCGACTCGCCTGATGACAAGTGATCACATGGTGAAATCCCGGACAGGAAATATACATTCGGGATAGACCGTAAAATAGTAGATCTCATTCGGAATTAAGTACGGATGGTGCGGTCGTGTCGAATAGGATTATGAGTGATCTAAAATTATAAACTTTCAAATGAACGTTTCATTCCGTTAAAGATCATCGAAAAATCGAACGTAAAGAAAGTTCAAGATCGTCGACTGTAAATGTAACGCATTCATAGAAAAGTTCAGAAAATATGAACGCGTTCATTTTAAAAGTTCATTACCCAACACTGGATATAAGCCTTCTGAAGTGTAACATGATAAAGGAATGATGCATTCAGGTGCACAGAGACAAGAATAAAGATTAAGACATGGAATAAACAGGATACTTGAAGATACACAAGGGTTGAAGATAAAATACCCACAAAAAATATTCTGCAAACATATTTATTTGATATGTATTAAGTACCATATTGTGATTTGTGGTGAAAATACTATCCTTTTATACTATAATTTTATACTACAATTAACACGCTATCAACACTCATAACAGGTATGAAGGCAGTGAGTGACGTAGATTTATAATAGCAAACAGTAAATGTAATAGTAAAGATTTAATAGTAAAATTGAAATGTACCATTTCTAAACAATTCAACCATCTACAAAATTTAAATATAAGAATTCCAGGTTACACTTGGATTTGTTTTCAACTATAATTTAAACACATGTTCAAGTATTTGTATATAAATATATATGGCTCACCGCCCTGTGCGCTAAAATAACGGTAAGCGCAAAGACATCTCGTGACAACAAATAGTTGCGAGAACCAAAATTTTCAACCGGAAAAGAAATTGCAGATAAATAAGTTATATATCACATAAGTTAGGAATTATTAAAACAAAACATTATGAAAATTATGTTCAACTTTGAGAAATGATTAACAACACCCATCCTACTCTATTTTAAAAACCTTTCCCAAATATATCAGTAGTTCGGTCAAACTGTTATGCAGCAAGAACAGCCGCTGGTTAACGATTACTAATTAGGAAACACATTTGTATTTGAATTTATTGCCGTTTCTTATAAAGCACAATTCTTTAGATATTAATAATGGAGCACAATATAAAAAAATAACAGATAATCTGGAATAATCAATAACTTACACATTTATTTGAGATGATTTTTTTTTGCTTCTATGGTTTTAAATAGTTTTTCTTAAAAAATGTCAATTTGTTGAGGTTTTCAGTGACTGTGATCTTTACATTCAGAGTTTTCACCCTCCAATACTTGTGTTGAACAATCTTCCCACAACTTCATAATGTCTGTCTGTCCTGACACATTTATTTGGAACAACAAATATTATTATTTTGTAAAAAACTTCAAACGTGTTGGCATAAAATTATCGATGGAATATGATCAGACCTTTATCTTATCTATTGCTCGTAATCAAAAGTTGAAATGAATAAATGAATATTCCATATAACTGAGCTTTATTTTACATTATGTCTACATATTGCAGTCACTTTGGTCCCTCGTACAAGTTTTACTATCAGTTCGAAACATTTGGTGCTTCTAATCTACAACGCCTAACAGTAAGGCACGATCTTCAATAAAATACCGAGATACAAGTTTTAGGAAAGCTAACAGGTTGACGAGAGACGGAGCTTATATCATCATATAGTATACAATCAACTAACCAGAATCCACTAGTAATTTGCTAATGCTGCTCAAAGCCAGAGAACAAAGAGAAGGCACATTTTAGTGTGGATGGAGACAACTGCATAGGCCTACAATCAGTATGTTTGCAGTTGCCTCTTTCTGATACGTTTCTTACTTGCTGAATAATGAGACTTAATATGTAAGGTAATTGGTGCCTCCTACTATCCTAAGAATCTTGGACTACATATTTTATTATGGCTAAATGTTGAACTGGAGAATCATCAGATACCAATAAATTGAATTATTTGTTGTTTTGGACCTATACAAGTAAAGTTCCTGTAGGTCTACCTAAATACTGAACATATCAGTTTCACCTAACCAATTTGTGAGATGATTAGTAAGTTTATGTTATTAAATCAGTATTACACTATTCGTATTCATATTATTGTTATTAGTTTTGCCACTGTAACAGAATTACGGTATTTAGCGAAGAAACTATTTACTTCAATTACTAATTAGTTTGTGATTGATATACAAACGAGAGTTTGTCACTGTAATTTGCTTGAGGTTGGTGGTCACTGATAAGCATACCAAACAGTATCACGTGGAACCAAAATCGGCCATCCATTCTTTATATTTCTTGAGGTCCTCTTTGGAAACACTCTTGTTACATTTGGCCAAAGCATCAAGAAAATCCTGGCTTGATACAGGTTTGTCGAGTTCGTCTTTTGGTAGATTCTTGATCTGTTCTGGACGCAGGCCAGCAATCTTTCTTCGCATACTCATCATTGATGCATCTCTGAAACAATTATAAAGAGTTTTAGGTTGAAAGAAAGGCAATTTAAAAGGATATGATTGAGTTGGATAAAACTAAGAATAGTTATATAGTATCAATATCGTAGTAATGAGACAACAGAAAATGACGGAAGAAATATGGATCGAGGAATGGAACTAAAGTGAGAAAAAAAGGAGTTATAGATTTAATACTCTGGTAATAAGAAGGCTAACTATAAGAGACGAGTTTGGATGGATGAGCGATTCAAAGGTAAGCTTGAGGTATTGAAAATAAAACATCGTTTCTATATTACTTGGATAAATAAAATTAATAAATATTTGAGCACCTACTAAAAAAAAAACTGGCTTCAATACTATATCTTATTTATTACTATAATAATGATTTCTTGTACATACAATGCAGTTGAATCAAAGCCACCTACTAAAGCTTTCGATAGATCTATAAGGCTAGATTGAATTATGATCCAAGACCCGATAAAACAATATCAACAGAGTAAAGGCAAAAATTTTATTTTCTTAATTAAATGTTTTTCAGATCAAGTTCGACACTACGAATGAAAAGTATGGCACAAGCAATATGCAATATAAACCCTTCATATGGCAGAGAATTGTGCAATTTCCGAGAAATGTGTTTTCAATATCTTTGGTGAAGCTGTTACTAGTAAGAAATCTAAAAATCTTTGATGACAAGACCATCTGGAAATCTTGAAACAATAAAGGTGCAACTTCTAAACGCATCAATTCATCTTTTGCCTTAATTTGGAAACAATGAGTTAATAGGCCTAAGTATCAGGATCTCAATGCTAATCAAAAAAGGAAAAATAGCCCAATTAAAAATATTCAAAATTTCAAAAAAATTAAATATGACTATTACTCATACATACAAAGTGAGGTTACTCTTTTATTTTATTTAAAAATAATCCATTGAAGTGCATGTTGGTATAAATATTGGCAGACATTAATGCCAATTTGATGCATTTGTCATAGGCTTACTCTATCTAAAGGAGCAACTTAGAAATATAGTGGTAATACCAAATACCAAAGAACTTACAAAATGATTGGTGTGCAAAATTTTAATATCACAATATATATAGGCCTAAAAGGTTAATCTTTTATACATACAACGTTTTAGAAAGGACATAAGCGACCGATTATAAAGCACGCTGTTTGTCTTGGGTGTAAGGTTCTATTGAGTATTACACATCTTGAAGAAAACACTCCCATTACCGGTACCACAATGGGTTTATCAATTTGAATAATAATTTCCAACTGTTTGTTATTCTAGGTAACAGTTGGCTGATTTATATCCAGCCCTTCACATTGTTATAATATTTTTATATTATGCCATTTTATCATACAATAAATAATTAAATACTGACATCTTGAAGCTTTCCTAGATTTTATCTACTACTCTTTACCATGTATAATCATTTAATTTTAGTTGTCTTTTCTCCCTTTGATAATCAAGTTAATGCCAAATCGAGACCAAAAATCAATTCATTTTATTCAATGCATATTGTACAACAAATGTTTTGTAAGATTTATTTAAACCAAATAGAACCCAACTTTTTCAAAAACCTAGCTGTGGTCTGGGTATTTTTTTTAAACTTGGGTTTCTGTCAACCCTAGAAAAAACATTTAGTAGTTGGGATGAAAAAAGATGATTGATAATATCGATTTAGTATTCGATTCCCCCCCCCCAAAAAGAAACATTAGTTATACATATATGACCGATATTATTGTTTTTTCATTATTTACATACGCAGAAATTGCACATTCAAGTGTAGAATAAGTTTGGATTAAATGTGCAACCAAACTTTCAAGACATTGTTGATGAAGCAAGTGTCTTCTTGTTGACATTGTGATGGGTCCTAGGACTGCTAAATATACTATGAGTACGACTAATTTGCAAGCTTAGATGAATAGATGTGCCATTTACTGTTCGTGGGAAAGTGTTCAGACGAAACTAAACGTATTTCCATTGACCGTAAAATTGATGTCATAAAATGGGTCGAGGCATAGGGAAATAACTTGGGTAACTCTGCCAAATTTCAAGCTCATGCAGTATTTCCAACAGACTTTTTTTGGCAGAGCGGGAAATATTCAAATGTTTGAAAAACAATATTTTTGATATTATCAATTAGATGATGGAAATTTTAAAATGGTTAATTTATGATCAATTTGTTTCTTCATCCCTACCAACTACCACAAGGGTGCAAAAGATATCTCAGTTTCAAATACAGCAAAATTTTGCATTGTTTCAGAGTCATGTCAGAAAATTCTGGTCATAAGCTCTTGTACCTTAAATTCAAAAGCCCCATTATTTCACAGAAATACCAATTGGAGTTCATCATTTTTTACCAATACAGTAATATGTTGGTGCCTAATTAGTATTGTGCATTCACACAAACATTTTCAACAAAACTGATACAAAATTGAGTCACAAGATGTTTTTCTCCTCAAGAACCATTTAAAAAATGGAGCTTACGACTTTATCCCTATTCTACGTAGGCCTACATATGATTGAATGATTAAATCAGACTACCTACAACCACAGATAATAGCTCGATTATCTGTGCTACAACCACAGAACATTTGGTCAACAGTGACTAGCAGTGAAACACAAAAAACTTACAAACAGACTGGGGCTAGATTCACATACTGCACTTGTACCTCTCAACAACTTTTATATCAGTTTGGCTTTATATTATTGCTTTTGGTTGGAAGTGAAAGTCAGAAAACATTTTCAAATTGGGTACTTGTCATTTTTGGATTAACACTTGACTAGGCCTAATGCTTAAAAAAAAATCTTTTTCAAAATTTCAAGTTTGAGATATCAATTCGTGTAGGCCTAAGAAACTTCAATTATGGACAACCTTTGTGGCATTGATTTAGTGGCCTACATACCGGCAAACATTGGTTATATCAGCACCCGAATAGCCTTTCAGCTTTGAAGCGATATCCGACAGATCAACATTATCATCGACTTTCACGCCTCGTAGGTTGATTTTCAGAAGAGCTTCGCAACCTTCTCCTGCAAAGAGTAAAACAGAGTATGTAAGATGCTAGTAAACAAATTAATACTATACGGTAGCACCAAGGAGGTTAGAATCTAACCTCCTTGGGTAGCACCAAGTGGTAGTGAATTTGCAAAGTATTGTCAAAAAGCCAAATACACATAAGATAGGGCTAGACGATCGGCTAAGCTCATATATGAATTTTCAAAAACTTATTATTTTTTAATAAATTTACTTGATAATGTGATCACTCTGATAATAAAGTAAACACTAGGTTTATCTGATGTACCAGATTTCCATCAGTTTGAGAGGACTTGACACAAGGTTAAATTGTCAATTTAAATTTAAAAGGTTAAATTGTCAACCACTGGTAGGTACCGGTATTATTATTATAATATATATAGTAGGCACAAATAATAATAATAATAATGATTATTATTTATTATAGTAGTCTTAGTATTATAGTAGGGCCTATTATAGTATTGTTAGTATTACCTATATATAATATAAAAGGCACAAAGAATCTTTTCAATTCTAGAAACTTGGCCAACTGAATAATTTAACAGACTACAGTAATTTATAATTTGTTCTGTGATATTAATCAACTACAAGGTTTTAAATCCAATTATATGGTAATTAAATATTTAGATAAATTGAAATAATCAACAGTTCATGTCTTACCCTTGATGCACAGTGCTAAAAATAGGCAACTTTCACAAGGAAGTCTGGATATAAAAATTACAAATAAATTATGAACATAATAGGCCTATTGGAATCATAATTTGTGGGCCATGCCTACCCACTATAGGATGTAGATATATCTATATTCATCTAGATCCATGGACTGGGCTTTCTATATAATCTGAATGAGAGGACTTGTTTCGTAGTGGTATGGCACAAGACACAGAAATGAAGATAGAACACATGAATGCAATTTCACGGAAAATCAATTCATCTCACGTAGTAGGCCTACTCAACATCATGCCACATACGGTGACAGACCTGTTGAATGATTCAGAAAAACACCAAGCAAATATGATGGAAAGAGTTCACCTTGTTGCACGTGATATCTATTTACTGTGTTTCATCATTTGTGTTCCTAACAACAGTAGCTTACTCCAACAATATTTCGTTCAGCTCAAACACCTAGGTAGGCTCCTGATCATAATTTTTTTAACCCAATCACACCAATAAAAACAAGTATGTTCAATTCAATGATGAATAACTTACTGCTCGGCAGAGGAATGTAGATTCGCTTTTCTAACCGTCTTCTTAATGCCTCGTCAATGTCCCATGGGAAATTCGTAGCTGCTAAAACCATAACAATTTTGCCTATATCTTCACTATTTGAACTGATGCCATCCATCTGAACAAGCAGTTCTGATTTTACTCGCCGCGATGCTTCGTGTTCCGATTCCGAACCTCGTCGAGAACACAGTGAATCAATCTCGTCGATGAATATTGTGCTTGGTGCATAGAATCGTGCCATTTCAAATAAAATTCGGACTAGTTTTTCAGACTCGCCTCGGTATTTCGAGGTGAGTGTTGATGAGGATACGTTGAAGAACGTCGTGCAACACTCTGTTGCTACGGCTTTGGCAAGCATAGTTTTACCAGTACCAGGCGGTCCCACCATTAAGACTCCTTTCCAAGGTCGGCGAATACCAGTAAAATATTCAGGCATCAACATAGGAAGTACGACAGCTTCTTCCAAGAGTCGTTTGGCCTCGTGTAAATCAGCTATATCATCCCAACGAATATTGGGATTCTTTTGAACAATATCTCTTTCTAGTACGTCAATTAAATCCCGATCAAATCCGGAACCCTCAAACTTCCGTTCTTCTTCTTCTGGCGTATTTTCCTTATTATCTTTATTATTATTATCCTTTTCTTTGTTCTCATCTTTTTTATCCTCTTTCCTTCCCGGTTTACTTTTCTCATCTTTCTTTGTATTCAAAGATTTATACGTTGGATTGGCATCTACTTTGCTCTTGCTTGAAGTTACACCTCCCTTCTGTCGAGGTCCTGGTTTTGTTTCTGCCTTCCTTGCTTGACCTCGGATAGGTTTAATATGTGGTCCCGCTTTGTGTTCAACTGGAGTAGGAGGTGGCCAAACATCAGGATCCCTAGAAGAGGGTGGTGGCCAAACATCGGGATCTCGTGGCCCACTACTGTACCAAGCATCGCGTGTAGGTTCTTCATAGGTGGGAACACTACGTAAACCTATGGGCCTCTCCCCATGCGAATCCATTCGAAACAAACCGAGAGTGGTTGTCGTGGCTTTTACTTGTTCAAATTCCCGTGCAACCTGTGACTGGACCTAGCAATAAAACCAAACAAGAATAATATTAAAAATTAATACCGAAGATGATATACCGGTACCTAATTGATATTTTTAAATTTTCATATACATGTCCAGGGCGCTTACCACGACTGCTACTTGAGCGCCCGCCTATAGACCCGCCCAGCTAAAATGCTCGGCGGGCCTCTTAGGCGGGGCTTAAGTGGCAGTCGCGGTAAGCGCCCTGTGTTCTATGTACTGTGTAACTAGGCCTATGTAGACTTAGAATTTATGCCCTTCATGAACATGGAGAATTAAAACAAACAAAAAATAGAAGAACTTTTTTCTAAAATAATAAAATTACATTATTTCGTTTGAATCTCACTGTTTTATCATACAGGAAAAATGTTTTACTACAGAGCGATTCACACTGAACCGATTTTAACAAATTGTGATTTACTGGTAGGCCTACATATCAATTTTTAAAATGCACATTGGCAAAAATGACAGAGTTCAAAATTGGCTACATATGAATGAAATATGTGATAATACAGTAAAAAAGATTTGGAGAAGCATGTCCGCAACTGTACTCGAATGTGCAATTGTACCGGTACACTGATATACATTTTCGATTGACCTCGTCTTTCTCTTCTATTACCGGTATATAAATTTATCCACATTTTTACACTTTTAAAATTGTATTAATTACCATACCGGTAGTTGATTTATAAATTTAGTGAACAGATTGGTGTCATACTAATTGAGTGAGAAATCAAGTTAGAAACTACATGCCAAGTATACCTACTTGACTCTGATAGGAGATCATGAAAGCTGACAGAACTACACAAAAAGAACAAAAATAAATGGGCGTTTTTTGATTTTCAAACTAATTTGACCAAAACGGTTCAGCTTGAATCAGTTTGGTCTAATAGTTTCCTAATGCTGTTATATATACGTAGCTATTGTAGACTACTGTAATAGAATGATATAGCTCCAACAACTACTAGTACAAACTATCATGATAAAGCTACCCAGCTATAAAACTAGATCATAGTAACGAATACTTAAGTGTGGTGGTTTAATTAAATACAGGGAATTGAGGTCTACAAATGAACACCAATTTCAGATTTAAAAAAAAAGGCGTAATGGCCGTGGGGAAAGTAGGCCTACCGGTACTGCACAATTGCCAATGTACGTGCGTACTGTAATAGACTCTTTCAAGAATTCAGTGGTATCGTATTCCGAGTATTTGGTATGTAGTCGTAGTGTGTAAAAAGTCAGTCAGCTTATTCACAGGCTCGCAAAACAACAATGTGGCTTGCATTATCTCTAATTTAATCACTATGAAAGTGGATATATCAATTAGAATGAAGTAAACATATTAATTTTGTGACTGCTAACATCTTGCAAATTGTATATAACTTGACTGTAACGCATGCATGATACAAATCATTCGTACCAAACAGCATTGGACCGAGACGTGTGGCCGAGTGGTAACATACTAAACAGTCATTCGGGAGACCGGGGTTCGATTCCCGCCATAGTCGACCATCCTGACAGTTTTTTTTGTGGTTTCCCTCTGTCATTCAGGTTGATACTGGGATGGTTCCTTAACAACACGCCACGACCGACTTCTTCCCACCATACAAAACACCTAATAAAATAACCTTTCATCTCATCATCCCATCATCTCATTCATCATCCACTGACGCCAATAGATCGTAGCCATTAGTATAGCACGTTGTTAAAATCCAATATACAAAAAGAGCATTGGTAGGATAGGACTTTCAATCGTAAGTACCGGTACTAAGATCTCCTCTACTTCAACTGTCACCGATTCTTCTTTAGAAGGGTCTATTTAATTACTTGGTCATTAAATTACAGCTCTGCATTATACAAAGAGCAGATACAGGCCCTATGGTCAAGTTTCAAATTAAGCTAACAAACCATTATGTTTGCACACAGGCCTGGTTGAATATTTTATTTCTTCACTGTTAAGACTCGAGCATACTTACATCTTGCCACTTGTTCTTTCTCGTTGGATCGTTAATAGAATTGAGAAGACGATGTATTTGTTGCACGACCCCTTGATAGTAAACTCCGGAAGCATCATAATTTCCCATTAACGCCATCTCTCGGGCCAGCTTGGTGTTCTCGCATATTTCATGGATGGAAACGGCCATAACGGTCATTACAACTAGAACATAATGCACAATAGAATGAAAATTTCCAAAAAATAATTGTTTTGATCACAAATCAAATTAGGCACGGTATATATATCTGGGCCTATAGGCCAGTCAACTCCAATTGTTCACATTGCCAATTGGTTTGGGCAAGTAATTAAAAATTAATTGTGCGAACGTGACACCAATTTGATCACTGTTGACTGGAGTTGGTTAGATGAGGGTAGAGAGAACCTCTAAAAGTGCCCAACCAATAAGCCAACTTGCGGCAAGAATCAATGACATAAATAAATTAAGAATTAAATTAAGAATTCATGTACTCGGTGCCAATGAGAATGTTGTAGGCCTTCATAACGTCTGTTTTCTGCTATGAACTTAGATCTCGACTTGTGATCAGTAGGCCATTTTAGTTGGTAACTGTTACGACTGGAATCGGCCGTATGTCAAGCCTATTATGATTACATGCCTATTATGATGTAGGCCCTAGGCCTAGGCGATTACATTATGGGGTCTACAAATGCCACAATACAGGTTATAATAACACTCTTTTAAAATAAAGTACAGCTTGACAACTTTGAAGCTATGGACTTGTTTAATCTCGGTGGCAGTAGCCTAGGCCTACTCTCTAAACAAGTGAATTGCGTTTCATTCTTACCTTTGTATCTTAGTCATGTACAAACAGCTTCAAACCAACATTTATATACAGATAAGGGTAAATTGAAACTCTGGAGGATTAATACGTACTATAACCTCACACAAAACTATTCTCGTCTCACAGGTGCTTACAGCAATTGACAGTCTACAAAATAATGTCTCATGCTAGGCCCTAGGCCAAGGTAGGCTGACTAGACAATAGGCCTAGTTAGGCATAGTGAACGGCACTTCCTAATTGTCTCCCACTATTTACGTGTAGCCTGCAACTGTTATCTACACACAAATGTATGAACAAATGACTAAATATTCATATTATCAGTATTTTCTTCCACAGACTTGAAAAACGTCACATAAAATATCAAGTCATGTCTTTGTTGACAAAGATCGTTTCCAGTGACCCTGCTCTCAAGATTTCACGTTACTCTCATTCTTAAGACACTAATACTGAATTGTCAAATACATATCATATTGAACATTTTAGTTAAATATAAGATTATATTACACTTACCAGATATTTCTCAAAAATGTAAGAGGAAAAACTTATTTTAGGAAATCAGTGAAAGCCGTGAGCCTGTCAGCTATCGTCACGGCCATTGCACATTCACAGTCTTCTAGATTTGTAGATTCTACAAGAGCTCCTCGGATGAGCCACTTCGATCGCGTAAAGTTGGCGGTAGTTTGGGATATTCAAACAGGTTTTTATACAATACTTTCTTGCTTTGCTTTTTCGCATTTAGTTAGAAAATAGCTAACTGTTTACCTATCAGTGGTTCACGTCCTTCTTCAGTGCTCACATGAAATCATTGAAACCAAGTAGACCTATGTAAAATATCTAACGAAGGTTATGATGAAAAAAAGTATTTTGCTTAAAAGACTGGGTACCAAAAATGTTCATTCTGTCATGCATACCTACAGTTGATTTTTTTCTAAATTGATCAACGCAACTGTGACAGCAAACTGCACTGAATTGACATAAAAACATAAGCAAAATCACCGATCGATTTATTCATTGTCCTCTCGTGCACGAGATAGTTCAGTATGCGTGATTTCACGTGAAGATTCGAATCAGTTCATCTCATGACGCACTACGATACCGAGGTTTACAACAACTTCTCACTGAAAACAAGTATTGGTAATTTACCTTATACAGTAACGTGATATTGATGTGACGTCAGAGAACGGCCGTGTGAGAGTGACATCTTGGGACTTGACATTATGCTAACAAGATGAATAGACCTTGAACAGATAGAACTTATGTGAATATTTTTCTAAGACCACTTTTTTATATATTTTATACAGATGGTTTATAATAATTTATTATCAAGTTACTAATTTATTACAGATTTAAATGTCATGTACTGCAAATTGTACGTCTTCCTATTTTTTTTAAACGTGTATTTTTGTTTGTTTTCCCGTTAATGAGTATACTATATGAAATTAACTATATAAAATAATTATGTCGCAAATCGATTGCAATCAAAGATTAATGCACATAGCATAATTATGCTTATACATGAACTCCAAGTTTCAAAGTAGATCCTAAGAAGTGAGATAAAGGAAAATAAACTGTGAAATAAGAGTAAAGTAAAGTAAATAAGTGAAATTAAATACGTGAATTAAAATGAATGATTCTTAAAAAAAAGGTTTCACATGGCAATACTACCGAACGCTCGTAACAGCTAAAATTTATTGAGACAAGGTTTAATTTAATCGTGACTTGATGGAATATTTCCTTAAAATACATCGAAGATGTGCTGGTATGAACTATGCGAGCGAATGAAAAATATATTTTGCTAAATTATAAAATTTCGGCGTGATTATCTCATATAAGAAATCAAATCAAATGAGACAAATAGAACAAGCGTCTACCGTTTTATTAATAAAATATATTGATCTCGATGATAATGAATCATCCTAAGTAATAGACTAATCGACATCACTGCGGTAACTAAAGTTGCATACTTTTCAGGCGTCATTCTCATTTCTCGTCGGTAATTTCTCACTCGGAACGCATTTCTAAAAATAAAACGGAATCAAATCATCAAACCAAGGATAAATAACAATTTTGCATTTTAAAAACCGAAACATTAATTGCTATTAGAAAATGTATCATTAAACGTGTCGTGCTTAAATTTAAAGTGTAGCTAATTATTCATGACCTTGACATAATTTCCTAAAAATCACAATTACTTATTTCATTTTTATACACGCGATCATGTGTTTCATGTGAAGTAATCTTTACGTTCCATTATGAGTAAATATTACGGTTGTGTAAAAGTGCGTGCGCTCAGAGGTTACGTACCATCGCGTACCCCGCATTAAAATCGGTTTTGGGGCTAACGGCCAACTGACAACACTTAATCTTCCCCCCAAATCCAAAACGTGGCACACATTTAATGACACTACTAACTTACTGACAAAATAAAGGTTAAATCTTTCACACTTCTTCTAAGAGGGTGATCAAATTATTTATGAAATACTCTTTGATTAAATACTCAACACGTTGATTTAGAGTTAATTATGGTTTCCGTTGAACGATCCAACTGTCTGTAGAAACAAACCCACTGCGCTTGTATATTGATCTTTTGATGGGTCTGTAGGTCAATAATAGTAGCGAACTGACACCGGGTACCACCGTTACAAAAAAACTCCTTCGATAAATGTACTGTGAATGTCATTGGTGACATTAAATATTCAATTATAAAGCTAGTCAAAATATAGTTATTGGTATTGATTATTTGCATTAAATTCAGAATGAGAGAAGAACTCAAACAGTAATAAAGTGTGTTTTGGTGGAGAGACGACATGGGAGACGAAGAAGAAGAATCTCAGGTATTAATTGTTTATGGATTATTGATTAGGGATATAGATTAATTCGGGGAAGACCATATAAGTATAAATGGCTGATTGAATTATTATTATTTGATAAAGCATACATTGGTATATATTTTGTCGTTGGGTATCTAAAGCATTCAGTCAGAATATGTTGAAGTAACGGATCGCACGTGAAATGAGGTGATGTTATTATCAATAAGGCCAACATATTGTTATAGTTGTTATATTTGGTATAGAACCAATTGGAATAATATTTCCATAATGTAAATATTTTTCAAACTATAATGTTCGGATACGTTACGTCAGAATAATCAGTTTCTTCTTATTCTAACATCTAACGCATAAACAGTTTTTCGAAAGAAGAATCAATTTTTAACACGTACTGACCTGTTTAATATTTTATTTAGCACAATATTAAATTAGTTGATAATAAAAAGGTACCGGTATAATGATTCTTGAGAAATGGTGTTTGTTGACATAACTATAAATATTTATAGAAAATGAAAATGAAGCAACTACAATTACATATATATGAAAAAAACAAATTTCTTCAAAATAATTGATGACTCGGGACATGCAATAAAATACAGTCATAAATATGAATAACCTGTATCACTTTTTTTTCACAAAAGGTGTATTTTTTAAAATAAAAAAGACAATACCACGTAAATGGAAATTTTGAATCCAAAACTTGATGGTTGAATACTAATCATATTGGTGAACTGACTTCTACGGGCTATTCCTACCATAGACTGAAAATATACAGGTATATCTTCAGTCTATATTCTATCTAGGAATGTTCGTATTTTAAATGATATATTTCTATGAGAGCTATAGGAAATATAACCTCTACAGTTCAGAGTGTTATTGATAAAAGTAATGCTTTAAATCAAAAATTGAATTTTTTATGTATATAAATACGAAACATTGTACCAATTTAATAATCAGTATAATAATATCTTGGAATGTTTTCTGCTGAATTATTTATATCATATTTTTGGAATATTTTGAATGATAAAATGAGGTGTTTCAGAATGGCTCGTCGTCAGGAGACATGGCTGACGAACCCTTGTGTGTGTTCTACTTTAACCACCCCTGCAGTGTTGACGGCGAAGACGATCATGTGGAGTCGTACGGAAGATACCAGTTACCGCCAACATACGCTCATAGGTACGTCCACTCGACGGGTGCGCTGAAGAGCGTATAGCGGAATAAGGTCGACTCGGTCGTGTAACATGGGCTTCGGGGTACTTTTCAATGGAATGTGGTTAGGGTTCACGTGAGGTTGGACACTCAAACCCATGTCACACAACCGAGTTGACTTTATTACGGTATAATGCTCCTCAGGCGCACCAATAAATCTGTCATTTTTATAATAATTTCATTAAAAAAAAAAACATTTGTATAATTCATTATAGACACGTATGAAGCTAAATAACACTTAACGACACTGTAGATGCCACTTTAGTTATAGCATGTTGATAATAATAGTTTATTAGTAAAAATATCAAAGGTGATTTGATCATTGAAGCGCAACATGATGTCAAAGTTCATTGATTTCAATTTAAAATGATCTGAACATAATTATTTATAAAGGTCTTACTGATTCATCCTTATAGTCTCAATTGGAAAACAATGATTGTAATTTAAGATTTCCATATTGATGATTTTCAAAATTTAATAATTGCAAAAAGTATTGATTTTCACGTATTTAGTAATATATAATCTTTTTTTTTTTTTTAATAACATCGAAACTTGATACAAAATCATTGTTTCCCAATTAAGGCTATGGATGAAAGATAGGATCGTTTGGACGGGGCACCACAAGGGCGATCTTACCACCCCATTTTGATTATTTAAAACTAATGGTCTTCAACACCAGGACTGCGCTGTCTGTGACCATAATTTTTCGCAGTAGATAAAAGTATTTCAGTATAAACACACGAATGTTGATATCTTCCACTTTGAACTAAGTCTCTTGGGCAATGATTACTTCTTTCCCTTGACAGCAGATGTAGAATTGATCATAATACAAAAAGCACTAATTAAATTAGTGATAGGCCTATAATGTTATAATCAGGCCTATCGCTCTACTAATTAATGGTCGTGGCCAATTAGTACTTCATCCAAGCATTTGCTTCGAGGACTGTGGGAAACCACGAAAAACCACGTCAGGATGGATTATCATATATCTGGCTGTTGTTTTCAAAATCATTCACTTTCTCGTGGCTTTTGAAACAATTTGTACTGGTGAGATTTAGAACAAAAACAAAATAATTCAATCTCGGAAGTTCAAATAACTCAATGTCACTATAACCAAGCACAGAAGGCAGACCCTTTATTTTCCGATCTAGATAAGGTTCAAAACATTCTAACTTATAACTCTGGAAGAACATATACAACCCAAACCGAGTTTTGAGTCGATATTTGCGTCAATCTGATAAGAACTTAAATCGATTGTTTCATTTCTGACAAACAGGTCACTGTGAATAGAATAGAGTTGAGTTCTATCTTCTATTATATAGTCTACTCGACTAGAAACATGTTGAATTTGACTGTATTTTTCAACGTAACAATCTGAAATACGTCAGGACATTATCCGGGAACATTCGCACAAGTCTAAGCTTTTACTTTAGTTATTAGTATAGAATAGAATAGAATATCTTTATTGTATCCTTGATTGATCTGAGACCAGATATTGGACATGTTAGAAATCACAAATATGATATCAATAATTAAAATTAAAATATATATATACATAAACAGTTGAACAACAGAAATAAAAAAAAACGTTATACCAGTATGCCATATCGGCATACTGGTATAACGTTTTTCATTATTTCTGTTGTTCAACTGTTTATGTATATATTTTTTTAAATTTTAATTATTGATATCATATTTGTAATACAAATCCATATATCAATATATATAAATCGATATATTATATGGATTTGTCAGAGTAATTGGAACTTATTAAAGTTTTTAAAATCTTCAATTGTATAGAATAATTGATTTTTTGTATATATTTTTATTGGTTAGCCATATGCTATTACATTATACCTATTGTTAGTACAAAAGTTGTTCCTTATTGGTATTAACTTATTCTATTCTCATTTTCAACATAATTTTATTCATTCTATATCTACAATTATGAACACTAGTACACTGCCTAATTTCTGATGGTAGATTATTATACATTCTTACTCCTTTATAAATAAACTTATATTTAATATTGTAGTCGATACACACTCTAGATATAAATTATCTGCCCTTCTCGTGTTATGTATTATTTCATTAGGATTCTTCCTCTTATTACATAGTCTATTCAGATTATTGTGGCATATTTCCAGTTACAATTTTATGTTACAATTTTATTAAGAAGCTCTTCTGTTCACTATTGAAATCATACATGATTGTTATAGATTTTATTGATGAAGGTAGAAAATTGAATATCTTCACACCCCTAGTTACTGGTATTTGAAGATTATTGTTCGACTCAAGTTCCAAGTTGCCCAAAAGAGCTGTGCTATTTGGGTGTAAAATGAGCGCGTGATACAAGCAAACTATTTGTCAGATTCTATCATTCCTGCACAGCAGTTCAAAATAATTGAACATTTCGGAATGATTTCGATGACATGAGCCTCCCCCCCCCCTCCTCCCTCTACATGAAGGTGGTGAAAAATATTGAACAATGTTGCGTTTTACTGACTTGGCTGTTAAATGATCAATGTATACACTTATATTCAATTTTACACATTTTTGAAAATAGTATGTTTTTTAGAGCCGGTTGTACCAACTGATAATTAAGTACTAGTTGGTTAATTATCAGTTAAGATAAGGAATTAACCAAGGGTGATGATGGATTACTTCGTTAATTATTGCTAAAAGTTCCTAATTTTTGTCATATAACCAAACAATGGTTTGTTACAACGGTTGGTAAAACCGGTGCAACTATAAACATTCAATAAACATTCACTGATCAAGGCTGTTAGTGTTTTCACTTTTATTGATAAAACTCAAGAAGGCCTGAAACAATATTTCTGTGGTACCGGTATTGAAAATGTGTTTAAATTGAAATCTACGAAACGTCCAAATCGATTCAAGATGTAAGAAAAATACGATGATTCCAGGCTATATGAGTTGGATGGTGTAAAAAAAAATGAATGCTAAAAAATAAAAATGGAAGAATAAAGGATAAGATTGAATTTCCATGGACGCGAATTTCGCGTCGCTTAATGAAAGCGAATTCGCGTTGCGAACTTTTGGCAGACATTTTGAAAATTCGTCCAATCGGTGACGACTGCGACACGAGCGACGAAAGTTGAACATAAGGGTTAGTTCGTTTGTAGGGCCTACTGGAAAAATAATAATTTCGAAGTAAATTTTCTTCTCTCATTTAATATATAACATGATATACGTGGTCCTGTAACTATATAACAATAGGGTAATAAGTTCGTCCTTGAGGTACGGCGACCGAACGGTCATACATTGTCATCCTTAACCCTAATCGGGTAACAATGGGCCAATGGCTTTGTGTTACATTTCCGATATCAATAGAAAAATACGTATTATATAATGCTGTAGGTCTATGTAGCACAAAATCTACCCCTAACGTAACATGCCACCTCTCTAGGGGTGATATTGTGAAGAGAAATACTAGTGACAACTTACGTCATGCGAGCTTTTCAGTGGCAGCGTGACGTCACGTAGAAGGTCGAGATGTTAGAATAGGCATTAGTTTCAATCACGTGACATCGTTCATTCCGCCCGGCGTTCGTTGAATGACATTTAAACTGGCGCATTGAATTTTGGGAGACTCAGTCAACAGCCATTAAAGAATAATTATTCCAAAATATTCAACTTTTTTTGAAAAAATGATGTAAAAAATGGTTCAGACAGTTGAAGCGCTCCTTTGAAATCTGAAATAAGACAGGCGAGGGTTCTAGTCCCGCTATATAGACATGGGTTTTTGTGTGTAAAGTTTCTTTCACCTCGTTCCATTATCATTATGCATATCCCCGTACAATCTTGATATTGGTGAGCTGGGCTCGTTATAATCACCATTAAAAAATCTTACAATGCATAGTGTTTTTTTATTGTCCGATCAATATAACGATTTAAAAAATCAATTGTCACTGTACGCAAAAATAGCTCTATTCATTCACACAATACAAGGATGAATAATCACCCCTGCGCCAACCTCCATGGAATCACTTTATTACGAATAAATTTACTTTAATTCACATTGAACTTTATGATAAACTATCAGGAACAATGAAGAATATCATTTTCAATAAGATAAAATAGAAAAATTTGCATGCAAAATTTCTTATAATTAAATCCAAATACTCAGTCTTGAAGTACTTGACAAATGTTCTTTTCATTCTCAAGATATTTAAATTGACATCTTTTTAAATTTAAATTTAAATTTTATAAATTGTATATCTTGTAATTCTCGTAAAACTATATTTATTGAACAGATAATAATTGACACATAATAAACAAACTCGATAATGACAATAATTGAAACAGTATTATTAATTTGGAGTGGTTTTTAATAGCACGCAAGCTATTACGAGAGATATATAACGAGAGATGATCGTTTGTATTAGGCCGGGTATTACCAACGAGG
Source organism: Brachyptera risi (assembly GCA_964007535.1). Lineage (NCBI taxonomy): Eukaryota > Metazoa > Arthropoda > Insecta > Plecoptera > Taeniopterygidae > Brachyptera > Brachyptera risi. Next base: position 35,866,041 of record OZ023329.1, on the reverse strand, counting down.
GAGTAGCTCTAACTGGCGGATAAAAGTTGTTATCACCATGGTTACCTGTGATATTCATTTTCACCAACTCTCAGATAACTGCTAACTGGAGTTGGTAATACCGGTCCTCAGTCGCTCTATACCATTCAATAAAAATGTATCGCATAGGTAATTAAGAAAAACAAATTGTTCATTATTTAACTATGATTTCTAATTATTACTTTCTCCCAGAAACTACTTTTAGTACTCCGCATATACCACCAACAGTTAAACTTATATTGAACTTATTATGTGTTAAACGTGTCATCGTATATAAGAACACGGAACGGAGTTGGGCGTATGAAACACGAGACTGAAAATGGTGCACCAGACGCACGAGTTTTGGACCTGGCACCTCCACCGATATTTCAAATTTCAAATCCTCTCCCAACCCCCACATTGGTTTGTGAATTGGTTGAGTTTGACATTGTTTTAGAATAGTATGATTCATCTTGAAATGATTTATTGGAGAGTATTAATTAAAAAAAGCACAGTTTGAAAAAAAATGTTGTATAGACAAGTTATAAGTCACTTCGTTAGCAAATTGATGAACTTAGCGCTGGTGGTACCAGCTGATAATTCAGTATCAATCAGTTAATTTTATTAGTCATCAAGGTACGAAAATAAGGATGATAACAAGTTGACTTGTTAATTTATGTTCAATTGATTAATATTTAATTATCAGTTAGTACAACTAATTCAGGCCACGTGAATAGACATAACGATGGCATTCAATAGGCTTAATGTGACAGATTTTCAGATTTTCACATATAGGCCTACTTGGTTTCATACAAATTAATTATTTGAAAACTATTTACTTTCATTACCGTTCATTTTATATGACTGATAATGAACTAATAATTCCTTCAAACAGTGTAAGACATGAAATTATTACTTTACCCTATTTATTGGATTTTTTACCGACAAAACAGTTAAATACTATGAGAAATTGGACTGGTGCCTCTCAGTATTAAACAGATTACTTAAAAGTGATAATAAAAAATAGCAAGACCCACGACCAGAATGATTTTAATAAACTGCTTTTAAACATGAAATATGCATTCAGATAAGTAGCTCTAAGAATATTGATATTGATTATAAACTAAAATGTACAGTTACCAACCTAACTGAAAAAACGTGACTACGCGATTTAGTCAGCGTTCTTAACAATGAGCTATATCCTGTTATGATTAAATTAGCATGTCAGACGCAAGTAATCGTACTGAAGTAACAAAAGAGAGTTATATACGAAATGACAATAAGATAATATATACTAGGAAATATCAGTGAACAGTGTTCAATGTTATCGCTTCTACCGATGCGAGTCAGACCACTGATAAAGAAAGATAATACAAGAAAGAACGGTAGAATAATAATGTTCTTTTTACAGTTTTAAAATATTTCAACTTGTAAGAACCATAATATATTTAAGAATAAAATAGGTTTCTTCATCTGTATTATACTGAACTGAATTACCGTTTATGATTTAGATTATTTAAATTTAATAGCAATGATTATCGTAAACTACTTGCGATTCATCAGCAGTAATTCGTACTGGCAGGAATGAATTTGATGACATCAATTACATATAGCATTTCAACATTTTGATGATATAAACGATTCGACGGATCTAACTGCTCTAATATAACAGAAGAGCAGATGTTTTTGGTGCATGCATGATACTTCCCCCTCCCACATACACGCATATAGTAGTAGATTAGTCACTCATAATTACAGACACACCAAAACACTACCAATTATATACAACAATTATAAGATTCAGTTCGAATTACTATTATTATTATTATATCTAATATATCTAATATATCTATATATCTGATACCAACCCTGTTTAACAAACTTCCACCTGATTTATTAAATTTACAAAAACTATCCGGTGTAAAAATTGAGATAAAAAATGGATTTGGCAAAGTTGTATCTTAGTAAATTGCCATCTTAAAATTTAAAAAATCAAATGCTAATATCATAGCAATATCTTTTATGACAAGATTAATATGTTTTATTTATTATTAAAAGAGAATTGTGAAGAAGTATTTTATTAAAATTGTTAAAAATTTGTAATATTGTTTAAATTGTAATATTAAGGTCCGGTATTACCAAGTCCAGTTAGCAGTTATCTAAGAGTAGGTGAAAACAAATATCACAGGTAACCATGGTGAAAACAACTTTTATCTGCCAGTTGGAGCTACTCTGACGTTAGTAATACCGGGCCTAAGGCCCGGTATTACCAAGTCCAGTTAGCCTTCATCTGACAGTTCAAACTTGTTATCACCATGGTTACCCTTGCTATTTGTTTTCAGCAACTCTCAGATAAATACTAACTGGCTGTGGTAATACCGGGCCTAAGTCAACTAGCTGCTATCCAGACATTTCTTGTGATGTTTATTTTTGTATGACAACTTAATTAGTAGACCCACAGACAAGTCTGTTTTGACTTTGTGGGTCTACGATATTTGTAAACAACTTATATTCTGTGAAATAAAAAATCTTCTCAAAAAAAAAATTATTATTAATAATACAAAAAATATATATAAATTAATTAAATTAATTTCATTTCTCATCCCACAGATAAGCCTTTTTGGCTTTGTGGAAGAGCGTATTGATTATTATTGTATGTATGTATTATTTAAATCTAATGGAAAAAAAATATTATTATTTTTTTATATTGGGCTTCAACGACGCACTGTAATGATGACTAAGATCTATTGGCGTCGGATGAATGATTAATGTGATGATGGGATGATAATGGGAAGGATAGTTGGAAGGAAGCGGTCGTGGCCTATATTGTGGGAACCATCCCGGCATTAGCCTAGACTACAGAGGGAAACCACGAGAAACCCCTGTAAAGTTGGACGGTAGTGGGGATCGAACCAGGTCCGATATGCCCACTGCCTCTCGGGTCACATGAAGCAAGTGCGTTAACCACTACGCTGCATTTGCCGGTAGTTCGAAATTCATAAGATAATATGCATATTAATAATCTGCCAGCCTTTCCGTGTATGCATAATATCAGGTAATGGAACGAAAGATCCAGCGACGAAAATGCAGCATTCCAGTTCCATTATATATGAAGAGTTTGAATGTTTGATGACAGAAAAGAAAGGTCACATCACACTCTCTCGTAATCTTGTCTAAACATGAAGCACAGTATACATTAATAACCTTTTGTTGCAGACAGCTGTCGAGTCGGCGGCGGGCGGCGCCCCGACGCCGAGAAAAGCTGACTGAAAGACGGACGCCACATCGTGCCACAGTGCGTCGCTGTTTGCGAGAACCGCCAAGAGATCTCAAAAGCTATCTCTTTTCGAACAGAAGTGGTAAGGATCTTGTATGACTTGATTGAGTTTTTTCATGGTTGCCTCAGTTTTGTGAAAGTGAATATTGGAACGTATTATTTACTCTAATAAAAGGTCACAACAAATTTCATCTGACCTCTGCACGAATAGCTGCATGGCCTTGTGCAACCTTTGCAATTTTAGTAAGCCTAGTTCAGATTATTAAACAAAAATTCAATTCTGATGACGATCGATTAAACCGAACACAATCTTGATAATTTAGAGTACAATTGAAAATAAAATGTTTGAATTTATTATAAGGTTATACAACTACAAGCTATATAAAATAAACAACAAAATTACAGAAGAATAAAAAAATTTAAAAAGTATTACTCATTACTAAGGATAGGATAGATTTACGAATTATGACTGCTAGAACAACAACAGAATTCAATATCTATCCTGTTCACAACTTCAGGTCTCAAAAAATATAAACTTCATTTAGCATGTTTTGCATATTTGGAGTTTTTCTCCTAAAAACGCATGCACATATGGATTATACTTATGTCGTTTGATAATAAATGCATATCTGGATGTTTTAGTGCATATCTTTTAGGTATTGTAATATTTTGTAAGATATATTGCGAATACAAACAATGGAAACCTAATTTAAGCAAACCTCAGTAGTCAATGTCGGCAATAGTGCAAGTCTATACTGCGTCTCCATAGATAAATCTGTACACACATTGGAAAAACTGATCTTCGAAGTACATATATATAAATTGTTAGTGCATGTTTGGGTCTTTTTTGTTTTTTTAGTGTGCATATTTGACAGATTTCTAGTGCATATCTAGCCTATCTATAGGCCTTTTGTTGTGTTTTTGATTGTTAGAGGATTAAGCGATAGTTAGTGGATTAACTTGTTATCACCCTTGGTTATACGCAAGGTAATTTTGTACCTCAAATACTTGACTAGGATTTGTAAAACTGGACTTAAGTCATATATGTAATATTTTGCGAAGTGGTTCTTTATTACTATATAGAAATTTATAAATCGATATTTTCATCGATGTTAACGTCTACATATAATACACATTATATAATAATTTGTAAACAAAAAATTACAAAGGAAGAAGTATTTCATCAATATTATACATATTGATGATTATCATTTTGTATAAACCTCAGAAACCGCAGTCGACGTAGAAGAGAGGAAGTGCAATATGAACCTTGTCTTGTTTAATAATGCATGTATAGCTATACAGCAAGGATGGCATGGTTTGCATTCCACTTGCAGTTTACATTCACTTGGACATTCATCGCCAGTAACTTGTATAATTTAATTAACATTGTTGACAATTTTGTTCTTGTCAATCAATATTGATGTCAATCATGATATGTGCGACAATATCGCACATATCAAAGAACGTTTATTATAATTATAGTATAATAGTAGTCTTCTTATCACTGTTGTGTTACAAAAGTATGTAGAAATAATGCAGTTTTTAAAATAATTTTTCTTCTTGCTATAAAGGCAAGACATTTAATTATGATTTTATGAATCTCTTGCCTGACCATGAGATTCTGATCAGCAGTTCTTTTCAGATATATGAATAAAATCTATTTAGCACTAAGGCCAGTGTTGTAGTGGGGTCAGGAAGCAGCAGGGCGGCGCCCCGACCCGCGGCTTATATTGATTTATATTATAATTATAGTTTACAATATAAAAGAATAATAGTGAGTTATAATATTTGAACTAATTTGTAAAACTTGAATGATGAAAGAATATAATTTATATACCCTTTTATACTGTATTCTATGAATTCTACAAACTGTAGTCAATATATAGTTATTACTTATATACAATTAAGTTAGGTTCAAACGTCTCTTCCCAAGTGAGACTGCTATAATATATATATATATATATATATATATATATATATATATATATATATATATATATATATATATATATATATGTCAATATATATATATATATATGTCAATGTATTCGGGAACTAAAACAAAACGAGTTTAAATCTAAGAAATTCTTATTGAAATAATTTTTCCTTGCAGAGCATATGTCCCCCCCCCCCCTTCCATTCACCCCCATCACCAATGGATTTACCGAAATTCTGCACTTTGCTTTTCAAGAATTTCAGCATTATTTACCAATCATCCTCCTCAACTGTCCTGAACAATTATTTGGAAAAGAAGTCATAAAAAAACTCAAATCTCCTAACTCAGTTTAAATCCATCTGTTTACAGACTTATTTCCAAGTTTCTATAATTCTATGTTACAGATTGCTTTTTTGATCAAGACAACGTTACATCTTATAGAAAATTAGTTTGAAATTCTGAAATGTCTGTTTTGAGATCAAATTTTTTCCCCTCTTCCGGTTTCTGAGTAAGAATTATAATTTAATTCGATCATCATAGTATATTGCGTTCGCTTTTAAAGTAAAAATAACGTAAGATTAGCAAAAAAACAATAAAAGGGCGGCTTTCGTGAGTCACTGAATTAAGGTAAAGCTTAAGAAAATGAAGTCAAGTCGGGCATGGGTTCGAGTACCACATGATGAATGGGTCCCTTCACTTTTTATCACTTCATCCTTCCATTGTCTCTCACTCATGCGTACCCCCATATAACCTAGCAGTTGGTGTTGGCACAATTGAAAAAAAAATGAAATAATCCTTGGATATAAATAAAGCAATACGCGTATCAATATACGCACCGTACTTATAAAACATTGCCCTTGTATAATGATAATGAGTACACGTCGGGAACTGGGAAGTGGTAATTGCATGATTAACGAGAGTGGACAATAAGTTACAACTAAGTATGTCTACGCGAGTCGGGTATCGATCAGGGTGCTTCAGTGTTGCGAAACTCCAAGTCTATGTCCTCGCTCACTTAAGACCAATAAGATCTCGGTGGTCAGTATCGCATGTGCTGGCGAGAGGCGGACACACAAACACCAGCGTTCGAGTCCGTTGCGTCACTGCCAGACGGTAAACAGCATTATAATAGTTGAAGAGGTGGCAATAGTTGTGATGGCGTCGGGACGCTGAAAGTGCGACGTTGTTTTGAGAATTGTTGTCCAAGTGTTTAGTTTTAATGGGACTTGGTAAACTAAGTTAAGATAAGTGGAGACGCCATATAGTATAAACCGAGTTCAATTTTCTTAAGTGTTATTTTTTAGTGTACGAACATTTTAACGATAAAATGTGGATTTTCTGAGAAGTGTACAGTTTTCGTGAAAATTCAGGCTATAGTTCTACTATAATACTAATTAGGAAATTGAGACGAAATAGTTCACCAACTCATTTATTTTTACAGAATAAAATACTATAGGTCAAGAATTATTCGCATTTACAAGAGAATTAATTATACCTTCATGGAAGAAAAAGATAATACATTCTAATAATATTATAGAATTCTATTTCTATACTTATTAATTATTTAATGTAATATTTTTTATGAATCATATCAAAATTCCTATAATCTGAAATGTGGTCTTACATCTGTACAATCTATTGAAATATCTGTTTACACTCAGGTAACACATTAAGAAATTATTGACATTGGAAAAATAGGCACATGATTATAAAGTTATTCTAAAATGTTTTCTATCATCATGTTTGAATATATTATATGTATCTCGTCAATTTCCCATATTTATGATAAGAACACATGGCCAAAACACATCACCAAATCGATAGCTTAATTTCCTATTTTTTGGAGCAAAAGTAGATCGTCTTCAATAATAGTGTTGTTTTTTGTTGTGTAAAACGCTTCAGTCTATATGCCACTTGCAAAACTTCTGTCCGTAGATCAGTAATTGAAAATATAAATTAATTCAATCAAAGTCTATAATATAATTTCACGTGGGACTATACTTTTAGTGGATTAGTAAATACCTAGTTTATAACTAAAAAAATAACTTATCAGTATGTAACTATATGCATTGATTGCTTTACACGATTGGTACAATTAATGGTAAACTGTAATTAACTGAGGCCTTGACAATAGTCCACTGCAATCGACCGTACATACGCGTGTATGTTCAACGTTTAAAATATACAGTTCTAATCATTTGAATCTAATTCATTCATTTTCTTCAACCAATATTACATTTTCTTTCTATCCAATTCAGGCGTTGTTCTTTGACAGGTAGAAATATTTTATATTCATTATATGGGAAAATAATTTCATTTTAATTTTTTTTTTATACATTTTGAACCAAAACTAAGAACTACAATTAATTTCTCCATAATGTTGACATCATTCACAACATCCATTCACCAACCGCGTTCATTTTTATCCACGACAAAAAAAGCTCGTCTATAACAATTATTAATTGTAGAAACGTCGGTATAATTACATAGTCTCGGTACAACTTGACATCTTTGGTGCTTTTGAAAGATGTAGTTCCTTTTCTCATCATATAGGCATCGTCCTGAAAAGTCATAATACCCTAGAAATACAGTATAGTTATGAAAATAAAACGATACTGTTTTTGTTTATTATGCGGGTAGATGACATTCTTCATTCGTGGATGTATACGTATAGTTTCAAGTTATACGGGATTATTTAATATTTTCAGTTCTTTCTGTTGAAGCGCTCCAAAAGTATGAGTTGATCAGTTGATCTGCAACTGCAACGCATCCATCGACTGTTCTTCAAACTAGTTGGCCCTGGCCAAGATGCATTGAGAGTTGCTTTTGCCGGTTAGAAATCAATTGATTCGAATGTATTTTAGTTTCGTTTAGTCTGCTTGATGCTACAAGCCCAGTTGCTATACAACAATAATAATTATCTACGTGTTTTTGTCTGTAAACGGATTTAACAGAATTTTAGAAATTGAGAAAATTCAGTTTTAATGAATTGATTTACAGTTATAAATAACAATAAATAGTATGACAATTCTTCCTTTATTGTGTCAGAATCATTCAATACCCACCAACAGCTAGATTATACGGGGGATATAGTATATATAATTATATATATATATATATATATATATATATATATATATATATATATATATATATATATATATATCATTAGTGGGTATTTTTTTGTATTATTTGCATGATTATCATACGACAAAGCTATTTCAAGCTAGTTATCAGTTCAGGACAAAGAGATTATAAAGAAGATCGCGTGTTTCTTCCAACAATCTCACTCAACGACAAACAACCAGCGTTTAGTTTTTATTCGTCAAGAAATGCATTATTGAATAAATCGATTAAATCGTCTTGTCTGAACTCGAACCCGATGAATCGATTGTGGCACCAAGAGGTATTTACCATGATTAATTGATAGTGTTTTTTCCACAGGAGGGTGTGTCGTTGACTTGGACATTGTCCTGAAAACCGTCAGGGAGGCTTGGATCCCACTAAGAAGCTATTCTCTTGATAGGTAAGTTGACAGAAGTTCATTGATATTTTCAGGTGTCAAGTTTAGAGGACAGCGTGCAAATTTTTAAACACTGAAATTCGAGAAAAACACCAGATCAGCGGAGTCAGCGGTTGGAACATGTGATGTGTGAAAATCATCGAACCTTTGACTGAAATCAATTTTATACTAATATATAGATATAATCAAGGTTCACTAACCTGAATTATAATACTGACTTCAAATTAAAAAAAAAAACAGAGTGATCTTAGGCCTGCGCGTAATTCTATAATTCTATTCTACAAAACTAAAAGTTATTTGTTCAATTACTTATTTCTTCTTAAAAATGGTTGAATATTACTTAAGACATCGATCCAAGTTAAACTTGAAGACAAATAAATGAAAGGAGATCTATGTCAGACGTTATACTTATAATATATATTTATGAAATACATTTCAAAATCATACTCGATTGATTATATTGTGTCACACACATTTCTATTCAGTGTTATGGCTACACCCATCTTATCAGCAAAATAGTTTTGAAACATCAACTTTCGTTAATCTCAACATTTTCTTCAACAGCCGTCGGAAAATTGATTGCCTTCCATTTTAGACGAGACGCGCGCTTAATTTTACTCGACCGAGTCTGGGTAAATACGTCTAATTAATTTCAATCAAACTCAATTTTGAGATTCGTTGCGCATGTTCTGATACAAGCCACAAACAAAATATACAGCTCTAGTCGGCTAGTATATTTCTGCACGTAATCTATTTCATCCTGTCGGTATCCGTGTGTACACATAAACACTCACCATTTCACACGTATATCAAACAAAAACAGCTGGTCTTTTGATTCAGACACAATGTGTATTGTAAACACTAGGAATACGCCACGAGTGTGAGATGAGCATCAGTCACGGGGACGTGATGGTATACACATGGAATCCATTATCTCGACAGCAGACGAAATAGTTGATATGAAATTTCAGTTTCAAGAGAAAAATCGCATCTTTTCAGATTTAAAATTTGGTAGAACTGATTTTGCCGAAAAGCAAAACAGATTTATATTCTGACACGGGAAAAAATAGAAAATGATGAGGAAGTATCAACTTGGTTATATTTCACGTCTAAAGTAATAAGTATTTTATATATATATATATATATATATATATATATATATATATATATATATATATATATATATATATATATATATATATATATATATATATACATTTACACTGAGACGTTGACGTGCGTATGGCAATGATTAATACACTGAACCGTCATTCAGGAGACCGGGGTTCTATTCCCGCCATGGTCGACTATCCTGACAGGGTTTTTTCGTGGTTTCCCTCTGTCATTCAGGTCAAAACTGGGAATGGTTCCCCCAACAGGCCAAGACCGACTCGTTAATTCCCACTATCCAAAAACACCTGATAAAATAACCTGTATATCTCATATAGGCCCTACCATATCACATCTTAGTCATCAATAGGCCTACGACGTGCTTAGGCCTGGTTTTACGAAACTGGATTAAGCAATAGTCAGCGGATTAACTTGTTATCACCATTGGTTACATATGTTATTTTCGTACCTTTAATTGATAGTTAGTGGATTAGTACCCTAACTAAGATTGGTAAAACCGGGCCTAAGACTAATATAAATGAATAAAAAAAACATTTTGTCGCTCTCTTCTGAGAGTTCTCCTGAACAGAACTGCTATACTCATAAAAACGTCGAGGATTTCTTCTTGATGATGATTATTGTTTGCGTGACGAAATCACCCAGTACGTTAAATTATTTTCAATGTACATAAATACAATAAGTATATAGGCCTATTTTATATAGTATGCCATATAGCCATAGGCTATATACATTGAAACGTATAATGACCCCACAGCGCAAGTGAAAATATTAGCAAACTTTGTAATATTTTCAAAATGAATTGAGTTGAATAAGTTCGTGATTCTTTTTAAAGAATAGTTTTGAAACGATCATTTAACCCAATGAATTTTTTTTCATGTCCAAGTCAAACAAGTCAACAATATGTCACGCCAGATTCAACTATTTGTTTTAAACATGCAAACAGAAATAAATACCTTTATGCGCTATACTGTAGCATGGAAGCCATATTATGAAGCCATGAAAGGAAATTTTCTTGTACTACGAAACTACAGACTAATCTGAGAAATTAGCTGCAACAAGTATTGTAAGTTGTAATATGTAAGAACTATAGTGGGCAAGGTACTAGACAAAACTAAATTATTTACATTTTCAGTGAAAATGAGTGACATAATAAGATACATTCAATCTTGAAGAGACCAAAAATACTCTAGAAAAAAGCTATTGGCGCTTATTTTCCAAATGGATTAGGCCTATTAGAGAAAAAAGATTTTAAAATTCATCTGAAAAACTCTTTACAAATCAAATTGTTTGGTCCGTGATACAATACGTTACCATGGAAGGTAAACACATCAATTTAAAATGCATGTTGTTTAGATGTGTGACTAACAGTATTCTAATACGGTTATACAAATCTGTTTTCAGTACTTCTGTATACCTCGGCTGCGTGCGAAACTTGAATCCCATCGACTCGACTAGATCTCAGTCAAAATTTCAGCTTAATCTTCATAAATCAATAACTTGGAGGCCACAATAAACTTCCTCAAAATTACCATAACATCACATCAAATTCAACAACCACTTCAATTATGCATTTTAGAATTTCATTTTAATAATTACCTCCAACTCATACACATATTCAAATGAAATACGCATGCTTGAATCAATATAAGCCCTACATGAATTTCAGTTCAGCTACAGAATTCAGATGATTCTGTACAATGCTAAATATTAAAACACTATTGTGAAATTTTGCACCAAATAATGATACTAATTTCCGGGGTCATTGTACTTCAAAACATGGACAATAGCGAAAATAAAAATCTCAGTCAGTAGTGCTGCCATAATTGACGTGACCTATGCTTGTAAATAGCGTCAAGATAATACAACCGATAATAATCATTCTTGAGACGTATAGCGTGCTGCACAGTATACTTTGTGCACTAGTGATGGCGGTCTCGATTGACCGTCTCCTCCACCCATTAACACCACCGGCCTGTAGTGTCGACCCGCCAACGCGTATACCATAGGAGGTAGACGTTAGCGTGATTCTTCTTTCCAAGTTCCAACAATCACGGTACAGAGAGTATATGCTGATGCTACTAAATATGCAAGTAGCACCGGAAGAGCGTTAGATTCCAAGTCGGTTATGTTTGATAGGGAAACTATCTGTTTGAGACGAAAATGTAATAATCCATCTATCAAGTATAATATATACATTTTATTATTCAGAAATAATATTAAGAAAGTAGAGTAATATTTATTTAGGTTTAATTTACAGAAGGTGGTGGTATGAACGGAAGTTATAATAACAAAAAAGTTATGACCCGGGAACATTTAGCCTATATTCGATAAAATGTTGAAATAGCCGTAATAAATCTCTGATAAGATGCACAACGAATAAAAATGATGATATATTTATGAAATATCAGGTTGAATAGGCCCTATAATTGTTATAAATGGAACTAGTAGTAACCAAATAGCATGAAACAAAAACAATTTTGAATGGTTTTTGGTATTTTTGTATCGGAAACAGGCGTAATATTTTCACTTTGTATTGAAAATAGTTTATTCAATGATCACGGTCATTTTGTTCATATCGCGATACAGAACGTGAGTGGGTGTTGTGTGCTTAGCCGTTTTATGAAGACACATTTGTGCCAAGGACTGCTCACTTATCTAATATAACTTTGACACTACTTATAAAGTGCTGGCCCAATTTATCCAATTATTTGGATTACCTAGTTCCCGTCGTGATCATATCGGCATCTCGATTCAACTGCCAGATGTGGCACCTCCACTAAAATGCTATTGAAAGTATCAGACGTTATATTTCCCGAGAGAAACATGTAATACCGTATAGATATTTATTGTAACTGCCCCAGAGATGTTCAAGAAGGTTATAGTTAAATTAATTTGATTACACTGATTAATCATACATCACGCGATGAAAGTGAAGTGGGCTATTGATGAACTGATCGAGCTCTCACAAAAACCAGTTGTTGCTGAACTTGAAACACATGTTTTTTTCAAATCAGCAAATTTGGTTTCGTCAGTTAGATTATTGATCGGTAGTGATATTGATGACATTATTGAAATATATCTGATCTGGTTTAGAGGCTCGTCTTGTACAAACTTATTCCTGTATATGATCTACAATTGGTTTTAAATAAACATTGAATAATTATTAAAAAATGTTTGTAAGTCGAATCAATGTATGTATTATTTAAAGATTTCATTAATATTACCTGAGACCTTATTCTGTAACAGCAAACGAAATGAAAGCGCGACGAAAATGTCAGAGACCATTTGATCCACCATTTCAAATTATACGGAAAAGTTGGAACAAAACCAAGATTGGCAGCTTTCGTTTCGTTTTAGAGCTACAGAATAAGGGCCTTAGGATTATATAATATATATATATATATATATATATATATATATATATATATATATATATATATATATATATATATATATATATATATATATATATATATATATATATATAAAAAACAAAAACATAAAAAAAAAAAAATGTGCTGTTACCACAGTACAAATTACACAACTTTTTTATATATTGCACTATGCAATTAGCATAGTTGGAATAGCCAAAATAAAAAAAAAACTTTGAAATACTTTATAGCCTTTTGATACATAGAAACAGAGCGGTAAATATATGTGTTCGCGTAATTTTGTCAAGCAGCATTTCTTCTGTCCGTATTTGAGTCGTGTTTGTAGAACATGTCTCATACTAATCGGAAATAACAGTACACTGCTCTATCAAGTAAGCGTTGATGATCACAATAATCCGATTCACAATATAATTTGAACTTATTTCACAGCGTAAAACTGAAAGATTAAATGATTCAACAGTCAACCCTCATGTTTCTTAGCTCTTGAGAGAGTCTGCATTAGAAATTAGCATGAGTTGCATATCTACATAGCTTTAATTCAAGATATTAATAATAAAATGTTATATTATATTATAGGTAAGCTAAAATTAAATAAATGATGAATTTTTCTGAATTTTTCAATAGTTATCAATCGAATTTCAGAACGTCAAAAAGTGCTGAGAAATTTAAAGAATTGATAATTTATTTGCTCTCCTTAGTTATAAATCATGAAGCTCTTATGTGTTTAATTAAAATGTATTCAAAGTTATTTTCTGTAATTAAATAATTTATGAATGAAGAATTGTGATATATTGAATAAATTACCGTGACAATTGATACTTTTTTAATCACACATCATTTTGTTTTTCAGGAACCTGGATCAATCCTCGTCAGGTGACCGTCTAGCGGGACGACAGGACGACATGGGCACAGGTGGTAGATCGTCCAGAGCATCCCACATTCGACCTCCAGTCCCGATTCTTGCAGGACTACCAAATCGTCGCTACTCGGTCCCGGAAACGATCATGAGAAAATACAATCTCACGAAACAAGACTCCGACAGCAATAACAGCGACAATGGAGCAGTAACTGTTCCAACACTCACCCCCGAGACAATGAGTGGGTCATCGCCGATAAAATCCAACGTCTACGGTAGCTCACTAGGGCAAGGTGGAAGGACGCCACCTGAGGATCGAAGACGAAAACAAGGGAGAGCAAGTTTAGGCGACGATTTTAAAAGAACTGGGAGGCATAAAAAAAATCTGAAAGGACCTCCGATGTATAAAGGAAGTAAGAAAGGTAATGTGGAATCACTGTCTGACGGAATGGAAAGTGATGGGAAAATAAGTGATGAAATGAAGGAGTCTGGTGACGTTGGGGAACAAAAATCTGAAAGAGAGAAAGCAAAAAGCCCAGAATGTTTGGAATGTAAAGTATTTCTTGGTGTAATTGCTGAGGAGAATGAGAAGGTAATAAATAAAGATATGAATAAATCAAAAAATGTGATAGGCCAAACTAAACCAATATTAGAGAGTGGGTATAAAACACCAAAGATAAATACACCTGCTGTAGAAAATGTCAAAGGTAGGTTCAGAATAATACCTATCGAGATACAAACCACAATAGATGAGAGTTCCTCTCCAGAAAGCATTGAAAGTTTTAAAAATACTGGACTGCCTTTAAATGATATTTTAGATGGCTACAGTCCCACCATAGAAAGTACAGAAATAATACCATCAAATCGAAGTGAATCAAACCACAAATCTCACACCAGTAGTACATCTGATCAAGTATTGGATCAACATACTTTATCCTCGTCACCCAATTCTAGAGAAACACAGAGCAAAAATACTTCTTTAGAGACGGCATCAGATGAGCAGTTGATGACCCCATTTGAAGCGGAATTACAAACATCGGATGATAGTGAGAGAAAAGAGAAATCATCGACGGAAGGAACCTCAGGATTCAATGACCAGACAACTCCAGGGACAGAAGGAACAAGTTCAATGTCTGATAAAATTGAAACAACTACGGACAGTAATACAAATCAAGTACCGTTCCTAGATTTAGGTTCTGAATCGTGTAGTTTAACTCCGATTAGTAGCCATTCATCAGTGACTACGTCTCCAGATAGACCATCAGTGGAGTCAAGTTTGACAAATGAAAGGACAAGTTCTATGACTCTTTATCAACCGAACACAGATCGTTCTTCTTCAACCCAAGATTCGACGATAAGTATACCTTCTGATTCTGTGACACAGAGTCGAGCTTTTAGTTTACTTTCAAGTCATTCTGAAGAACAAGAAGGAATTATTGAATCAGAAGAGACGAATGAATTAGATTTCGAGACAAAAGACAATAACGGAAAAACCGAACAAGTAGACGATTCGATTGTTAAGGAAAAAGAATTTATAGAAGAAGCACATAAGCTTGATCTAGGTGAAGATTGTTTCGATTCAAAGACAAAAAATAATGAATATAAATCGGCGTCATCTACCTCACATTCCTCGGTGGCCAATGATGAGCCACTGCATGAAGATATTACGGCAAGTAATGAAAACATTCACATACCAGATGCAAAAGATGAGTATGGAAAAAATGATTCAGAATACCCTATTACAAATAAAAGTAAAGAAGTGTTGAACAAAAATAATCATGCAAAAGAAGACGATGATTCTAAATTAAGTGATATTGAAAATAATTCTCCAATTAATTTATCAAATACACCGAGTGGTGACAGCCACACACCGGAGCTGAAATTTGGAAGTTCTAAAAATACTAATTCACCATATAATAATAATTCTGATATTGATAATCTAAGAGGGCAAAGTGAAGTCGAAGTATTTTCTAGACCATCCAGTACGTATACACCAAATTTAAGAACTCCTGTAATCAACCTACCTACAGAGTCTCCAAAAGAGTTAGTATTCTCACCAGAAAGTCATATTACAGAAGAAACGAAATCCGATATTTACAGTTGGAATAATCGATTTGACGAGGACCAATATGTGAAGTTAACCAATCAGAGACAAAGATACTGGATGAATCGTAAACCTAGTGGTGTAAGTCTTCCATTAACTCCTATCCATGGTGCACTTACCGGCGTTAAGGCTGGCACAATCTATTGCAAAAACAATTATGATGTCCAGTTAGTAGTGCCGCGATATTCTGCATTACCACGCTCAATATCTATGTTGGTCAATACTTCTTCCGCAGACTGTTCAAGTAACAGTAGTGATTCGGAGAGTTTGAGTGCTATTGATAGTTTAGACGAAATAGCAGCAAAAAGTCCAAAGCATTATCATAATTACAAACCACACGATATGGTTCAACTTCTACCGGAAGAAA
The DNA here is from genome assembly GCA_964007535.1 of Brachyptera risi. NCBI lineage: Eukaryota > Metazoa > Arthropoda > Insecta > Plecoptera > Taeniopterygidae > Brachyptera > Brachyptera risi. The sequence continues at coordinate 35,849,455 of OZ023329.1, read as the reverse complement.
CTGAAGGGAACTTCGGTGATAAGTTAAAGTTATCTACATCACCAGGGAAGGTGAAACCGTTCTATATTTCCATGGATGAGCCAGAGAAGTCTTCTAACGAGAGTCCAGTGATGTCAACATTACTGCCAGATAAATTGAAAAAAAAGTTGAATGAGAGACATCAGACTATTGAGCTAAAACGACAGAAGAAAGTAAAGACACAGGAGCTGAAAGGCAAAGAGATAAAAGCACAGGAAATGAAAATGCGTAAGGAACAAAGAATTAAGTCGAAGGGAAAAAAATCTCCGTTCGACAAAAGCGGAAAAGTTTTAGGGAAAAGGGAAGTACAAAGTGATCAAAAAGATATTAAAGAAATAGGTTCAAATTTTAATGAAGACAGTCAGAACAAGTTGAACATGAACGAGGAAGAACAATATTTAGTACATTCAGTGAATATAGAAGATAGGGGTAGCAAAAAAACCAATGAAAATGGTGTAACAAAACTACCACAAAAGTCTTCAATACCAGTTATGAAATTGCCAGTCAATCTGAATAATACACCTCCAGCATCAAATGTAAACAATCATCATTCATCGTCCTCATCTTCGACACCATCACCGTCATCGTTATCGCTAAAACCTTCACAGTTACCTATAAGACGAAGACATCAATCTCCTCCAATGAGAAGATCCGCCAATCTTCTTGGCAATCGCTTTCAGCAACGTTTTGAAGTTATTCCTGAGGAACGTAGTGGATCCTTAGAATCATCAAATGAAGAGCCAGGGCGTACAGGAAGAACAAGACCCGTATCCTTGCCAACAAGTAAACAATCCCCGAGAGATAACAACAGCGATGAAGAAATGAAAAACAGAAATTCAGAAGGTTTACCGAGCAATTTGACGAGAACAAAACGGAGCAACAATGAAGGATTAAAGAATCTTAACAAGAGATTGGCACGACCGACAAGATCAATTAGACCAAATAATACAATGAGTGGACCGCTAATTGAGAGCGTAATGATACAGGAAGTAGATGACGAACCTTATAAAGGGAGGGCAGCATTAGCACCTCATACTGATGAGGGAATGTCGTCTTTGTCAAAAGGATGGATCAACTTCTATTTATTGAAAGATGGGGGGAAATCAAGTCCGGAGAATCACAGCGATGATGGTGAGAGGTCCTAATATAAAATAACTAGAATCAATAAATATGAATTGAGTCCCTTCAATGTTTATATTTTCACATTACTTTAGAGTTTAAACTCCGCTGTAAGTTCAAAGTAAACAAATTTTGAAACGAAACAAAAAAATCTCTGAAAAATTAGGTAGTGTTAATTAACTTCATTATATAGATTAGATAGATAAGTCTTTATCTGTCATGTTTTTGTCAAAGTGGAACAATAAAAAAGGGTGAGGTTCAGGCTACTAACCACTCTTTCCACTTCCCAGCGACATTTTTTGAGCATTTCGTTTTAAAGAATTAGATGGTCTTCCTAAGAATAATTATTTAGTTACCTTCTAATACAGTATATAGACAATGCATTGTTAATGTACAACTGATGTTTAAGAAGACAATAGTTGAGATTATGAAATTTTGGAAGTGGTGTAAAATGAAAACCAGCAGCTTACCTGATTCATAATCCATATTTAATATTCATCATTCATTAATAATTTGCAAAATCCAATTTATTATATTTATGGATACATCACAAATGAGTATGCATAATTATTTCAGAATACCATGAGGTGTGATCATTAAATATCATTTATTTACAGCCTTATTAACATTATCAGACAGAGAAAAGAAGAATTCTACTAAGAATCCAATCCAGGCCTTAAAAACTGTTAATGTTGTGGGTGGAAGTGGCAATCGAATACGGACATATACAATTCCAAATCACACACTGCCTTCCGAGACGAGACCATCGTCAACCGTAACATTTCCAGCGCTACACAGTGGCTCAAACTCACGTAAGCCATCTCTCGTCACAGAGGATCGTCTTTCCGATGTAAAAACTCCTGACGGAAAGAGAATCACAGCTTATTTACACATACCGAATCAAAGAGTACCACCTCCGTACTTGTACGAGGGTTCAGACGATCAAGATTCTTCGGAATCATCGTCGGTAACGTCAAGCGAATCAGAATCAGAGAGATCGTTCAGCCCAGCTTTGTTACCTGTACGGTGGCCAATCAGACAACAGCAGAGACGGTTGCCCCCGCATCGAACAAAGGCACAGCATTATCGTTCTGAGTTTCAGCAATATCCCCGACAGGGTAGTGCAAATGGTAATCAACAATTTATAATAGTGTTCTAGATAGTAACTAAAAATAATTGACAAACCTGCCAAAACTTTTAAATTTAATTCACACTGTTGATTCAATAAATATCAATTCACTGTCATTCTATCAATTTAATATAGTTGAAAATACTACTGAAAAATATATAAATGATATTGCATTTTTTTTTTTACTGTAAAAATTGATCTGCATCCTCAATTAAAACATATCACCATACATTTTAGAGATGATTAAACTAGTACTCTGGATTAAAAAGTCGTTCCAACTTTTAATGCACTGTATGAGTCGCATACCGGTATCTATGATTATCTAGGGTTAAATCAAGTGCCCGTCATACAGTAGGCCCTATTACACTTAATTCAACCCTTAGGGAATAAAACAATTGTGGAAAAATGTCAAATTATATGGTGTTCATGTCATGCATGTTCATGGATTCTGCTTAGGACTATCTATATTTGTCTAGAAATATAGGTAGGTACATTTACGAAGCTTTAAAAAAGATGTCCTCAAGGAAATGCAATCACCAATCAGTCTTTAATTAATAAAGCTACTTCAATCCAACAGTGTTCTTTTGACCAAAAACCAACTACTGTACACAAGTTCTTATTTGCCTTGTTTAATTTTGTGTTAATGAAAGGCTCAAAAGGCACTGAAAGGCACTGGCTCATCAACTGAGGAGATATATTTTTGAATGTGCACCGTTATATGTGAAATTACATTTAATGCTTTTTTCAATCAATAAAGTATAAACTTTCTGACATCCTCTCCACTTAAAATTAAAAGAAAACGCAGTACTGTTTGAGAAAAGAAAATGGGTAACATTACTAAATAATTACTCAACTCTAATCTCAACTCCAATTTCAAATCCGTACGGTTATAGTTTCAAACTTGATTATTTCATTTTTTCTTTATTATATTCCAAGTGTACGCTAGAAGAGTAGGGCCCAATGTTTACATACATGACTTCTTTAAACGTACTTCAAAGTAAACGTACAACTCCAGCATAATTATTATAAATAGGCCCAACTATGAATTGTTATTAGAAATATTTATAAATACTATTATAAATACTAGAACATGTTATGTATTAGTTGCTTTGTCTCTGTCAGTTGGTGTGGGTTGGACAGTAACAGTTGCGGGCAGCAACAATCAGAACCAACCTGATCTTGAAATGCGACTTTCATTTCCCACAAGTGCACGACGTCCTCCCAACAGCCAGTCAGATTCAGGCTTAGGTGAGGACAACAATAATAATAACAGAGGTAATCAAGGAGAAAATCGAACGAAGAAACAGACACTCCTTCCATTAGCAACACCAATACAGACAACGCAAAGATGGACGCTTACAGTGAAAAATGGTAAAGTCAGAAGAAAGTTTTTCTCATAAAATAAGGAAGTAATGAAAGGTCAACTCGATTTATTTTGTTATTCAGCTTCAATAATCCCCATGGTATGATTGAATTAAAATAGTACATTGATGAAATCAAAGGCACTTCAAGTCCATCACCATCATCTCGAAAATAACCATGTACCGGCATTTTGAGGTTTTTCATATCACAACACTATGCACACTATGCTTCAGTACATGAATATTTTTTCCATGAACACGATCACGACAATTACAATATCACAGTATGCAAACTCAATTACTTTGGTGAATAATTTCAAATAGTCAAAGCATGCACAGCATGTCTAAGCAGAGTAAACTTTGATTGAGTCATTTTGAATAATATGTTACTTGCAGCAATAGTTTTCACCAAATACCAATCATCATTTTTTCAATAGGATCCGAGAGAATGCAAGAGATGCAAAAAGCTGAGAAAAACTTATTTCCGGGTCTACCCGAATTAAGCAATCAACCAGGCCAGATAAAAAATGCAAAGAAGGCCAATAAGGTACAGAAAAGTAAGAGAATAACAGCTATATTGTGATTGAACCATTAGGTAAATAGATTTCCAAAGCTCCCTTCCTTCCAGTAATTATTAGTGTGTAGACATGACTCTTGAGGACATACTGAATTGATTTACAAACATTTCAGAGAGCAAATCTCCCGGTCACTTCGATTGGTGAAAAGTACACGGCAAAGACGAGGCAACTATCTGCCGTGTGGCCAAGGGATCAAACTATAATTGAGAGTAAATTTACAATTCGGAAGACAACTGCGTGAGTAATAGTATCACTTACATGCAACACTTTGTAGAATGAGATACCAACCTGGTGGCACTTTGTATTACAGGCATCGTGACGAAAACAACGACAAAACGGTCCAGGTGGCTTTGGTGCAAAGAATATTTTGAAAATCTAGTCAATTAGCCAATAATTGGTTTATTGAAGATTGTATGATGACAACTTGATATGTACTTGAAGAATAGCTCGCAACTCAGCTTTTCAGATATTCTCCAAATAAAATTTGATTCTGATGAAATAGAATTTTTTATATATTTCAAGATAAGTTTGTGTTTTTGTCAAACAAACTTCCAGATATATTAATCAACTCATCTTTCCAAACATTTTTAATTTTAGCCCTTATTTAATTGATTTCAGTCGATACTCACGTGACGTGAGATCAGTGTCACAGTTGTTGGAGGATGCCGAAGAGGAAACTATTCTGAGGTCTGGTTTAGCCGTTACAGGATCAGCAATAAATCCCGAGAAAAAACCACGTGTACCAACAATGAGTGAACGAGATCTGACTCGCGGGCAAACAGCTAGGAGATAGAATATAGTAGTAGGTGTACCAAGTTAAAGTACTGGTACCGGTACTTGAAGACATTTTGGTAAACCTACTTTTCACCATAATATCTAATGTATGTGAAATCTTGGCGTGGTGATCCGTCGACAAGAAAATAAACAACGCTCATATTATTCAAAGAATTTATTCAAACACTAAATAGTTGGTGAGAACTGAGAAGTACCCAGATACATGATAGTTGTGTGATGGGTACTTGATGATAGAAAACACATTAATGAGGAACAATTGATTAGGCAAGTAGACCTACAGGTGGAGAGAAATACAGATGGGTCAAAAACCCATTCCACTCATGTTTTTTTCTAGCCTCATACATTTTCTTGTTGGAATCTTGACTTGAGAACCACATTCACACTCATCTGCAGCACTCAATTCTTTCTATTATATCATTCATCAATCAAGTAATAATTCTTATTGTAAAGTACAAAATTTCTTAGTGAAAAATTATAATTTTGATCAAGAAATTTTGTACTTTTCCTTTTTCTTTGTATTTTATACATAATTTCACCATCACAAATATAATTATGATCAAGAAATTTTGTACACTAGGAAAACGCCATATATGTGTTGTTAGACGAGCGGACTTTTAGCCAAACTTTTGCATACATTCGCCAATTGGGTGATAGTCAAGTTATAAATGGGTAAAAACTGCTTCGAGTGGTACCAATTTAGTACATTCCATGTTTTTTCTTCAAAATGGCTGACCCGATCAAGCTGAAAATTTCCAGAAATGTGTATATTTGTAAAGGTTAGGTGGAAGAACGATCATGTGATCGAACCTCGCCCTTTTCGATTGTTATGACGGAATTGTTATGTACATGAAAAATAAAGACTTACTATTCTATTCTATTCTATCAAAATGTAATTCAATTTCACGCAAAATTTCATTTTTTTGGAAAATGAAAATATTTTCTTTTTTTTCTGCCGTGTCATTCTAATGGGTATTTTTGAAATTTCTAAAATTCATAAAAATAAAAGTTAACATCCGATAATGCCACAAACTATACAGATCCAAGTTAGATGAGGAACCATAACGAAAAAAAGTTTGAAGTTGATAGCTGTAGCCGTTTGACCTGTGGAGAACCGACAAAAAAACATTTAAAAAAAACAAAAAAACATAAAAACGAACACCAATTTTTTTCAGTATGTCAAATTGAATCCTCACTAAAGCTCGTCTAATTACAATAAGAATTATTACTTAGTATGATTGATAACTGATACAATAGAAAGAATTGAGTGCTGCAAATGAGTGTGAAAGTAGTGAGATAAAAGTACAGATGCCCACAAGAAAATGTATAAGGTTGAGAAAAACATGAGTGGAAAGAGTTCTTGTTCCATCTGTATTAAGAAACAAGTTAAAATAAATATGAAAGAGTGAAAAATGTATAATGCTGCCAAAGCTATGAGCTGCTAGCATATCTGGAGGGCAATGGTGCAACTTGGATTACTTGGTCACTTTTTTTTATCAATATCTTGTATGAGTTATATCACCTTGTTTGAAAACAAATCATTTTCGTACTACTAGTACTTTTCATACTTTCTACCATTATGTAACTCGTTGTCTTATCTTGTCTTATTCAACTAGTCATCGTTTACGGCATGGCCATAGTGACAATATTAGTCGCGTAAGAGTGTACGTAAATAGAAACTTACAATGCAGAAACGTGAGTGAACTTTGTATTCATCTTTTAATTAAAACTCAATAAAGACTGATTTACCAGAACTGGTTTGCTAAACGATAATCAATTATACAAGGATGTGATAAATTTAACCATCACTTGGTAGACCATTACAGTTTATTGAAACAACAAACTATGAATTGAACATGTCATTGGAGCCATCACAGTAAAATGTAAATATATTCACATATTGTAGTCTGTAGTACTGTATATTATTACTATTCCGCTGCGATAACAATTCATTACAAGGACTTGCGTAACTGCATTGGTGCTCCCAGTCCTATATCTCACTGGATAACAACATGATACGTGCTTGAAAAGTGTAGCGACAATTCAATTACAATAATATAGTTGGATAAATGCAGCAGTATCATAGTTGAAGTTTCTCTAGCGGTGAAGACTATCTGGGTACATATTCACTTTGTGCAAGATTATAGATGACGCCATTGTCAAACTTTTGTTGACATAGCTACACTCTGCCCTCCTTTTTGAAAGAATAATCAACTTTAAAAAACTTTTGTTTTTTCAATATCTAGACTTCAATTAACTATACCATAGTGGGATATAACTGATATGTCATTTTTTTTCAATAATGCGTTATTACAAAAATTGATTGTGTGTGTTCGTGTATTACTACAAACTCATGGAACCGACTAAATAAGTTATTAAATTAGCAGCAACCTTGTCTAAATTTTAAAGCATTCAGGCCTATCGTAGCCAAATATGCCAAGATTGTCCTCGTTTTTAGTCAACATTCTTGCGTCCCGGGATCGAGAATCAGTTTTGCAAAGACTTGAGACACTCTTGACTTCTGATTCGGAGAGAAGTTCGGTTTTTAAGGTTTATAAATACATTTTACTTTGCAGATAAGTTGGATTATATTATTTACCAAAAAATGAAAACCTTGAAGTCAAAACTTATGGACCCAGTCCAATAAGGTTATTGATCAAATACAATCCTTATACAGTCAATTACAATATAAGAAAAGTAGCCAGTAAGAGGATTTTATCTGCAGACAAACAGCACACAAAAGTACAAACCAGCGCACTAATCACTCTGACTTTTCAGCCATTGCAATAACCCTAACTTTGCAAGAAGCAAAGTTTACCCTAAACTACCGGTATGCTGTTCATATCGAAATGTCTCTCAACTCTTTGCAGAAATGATTCTCATATTTCGGAAAGGGCCTAAATGCACCAATGTCCCGGTATCTGATAAAGAGATACAAAAGTCAAGATATTCAGAAATGCCTACTATTCATTTCATTTTTTAAAGTAGGTTTAAATATATTAATAACAGATTAGTAATGGTCTTTAATCTTGTTTCTTTTCTTTAGTATAATCTAATGTGATTTTAATTTAATTATCTGATACATACAAACACTATGTTCTATTTTGATAAGCCATTTGAGCATTTCTGGCTCTAGAAATTTTCCACAAATTTGCACTACAGTATTCTACTATTCATATGAAATCAATATTTTAATTATGAATAAGACATTATACCTTCACCAACTATTCAGTTTATAATTTTTAATGATGGCAGAGTAGGCCTATACAGTGTATAATGTAAAGCATTTTACTTACTCTTGTACAATAAATATTTTTAAAATGTGTAAACTTGAAAAAGAGTGAAAAACCCGTGCTTGCTCCGATTAGAATATCCTCAGTGTAATGTACCGATATGACTAGAAATGAATATAAATATACACATATATATTAGGAATGCTGTCCGATGTCAAAAACAGATATTGATTGATCAGTTTCTATATAATAATCAATTGGTCAATAATTGATTAATAATAACAATACAACAATAATTAACAATGATAACAACAAAAATGGCATTGATTTAAATCAATCATAATACCTATATACGTATTTGAATACCTAAATGCGTAGCACCATCCCTCGACCATTACGTAGGAAATATAGCGCACATTTTTCAAGAGTGTTACTTAACATTGATCAAGATTTATATTGATCGATCAATTCCAATCGATTACTAGCTGTTTCAGATCAATTAGCAATTGCATGTCTGTAAATCGATAATTGATGGCATTGCTAATATATATATATATATATATATATATATATATATATATATATATATATATATATATATATATTCAACAGGAAGAATTATGTCTAGTTGAGAAATAATCAATTACAGTTTTTTTGTCATATTCAGTTCAAATAATTCTCTTGAAAAAGACCATAATTTAATGGATGAAACGTTGAGACAATAAAAGTTTTCACAATAAACGACTATCATTTTTTCTGTTGAATATATTATTATTATAAAATGAGCCATGAAAGTATCAAAGATATATATATATATATATATATATATATATATATATATATATATATATATATATATATATATATATATGTTTATATAATAATAATAAATTATTATTATTATAAATAGATGAAGACGTTACAACCTACGTGGACGGAATTACTTCCCAGAGGTTCTGTAGAGTAAATCCATCTTTTAGCTTCTCAATAGCAAGGCCCAGCTCGGGGCAATAAACAGGCTTACAATCTTTTGTTGCTCCACCATCAGCAAAATAAGCAACAAAGGCATTTGACATTTCGTCGTTTGTGTCATCTAATTCTTGAATGTCTTCTGGTAATATTGGTGTTTCATCCGGCTTAGCAGGCTAGGCAATTTTTGGAATGGGAACAGGTACAGATTAGACTACTGATACTATGCAATGTACGTGTTCCGAACAAAAATTGACTGGACGGTTGTACGTTACACTTGTAGGCCTATCTACGAAAGGCGAAGGTTGCTTACCAACATTGCAAATACTACGGTTTCATTTGTAAAGTCGTGATATTTTTTCGTTATTATGATTTTTCAGAGATTAAATGAAATGAAATTTAAATGATTGAATTTGCTGCAAGGTTATGAAATTATTCAAGTTCTTACAATTACTTGGTAGTAGACAACCTTCTTCTTTTGTGGACACAAGTAGGCCTATATAAGCTACAACCATCTATTGGCCAGCTCATTTTCAGAACTCATAGAGATGAATTGACAAAGCAAACCAAAAAGTTTTCATACAAAAAATGTCTTTCAAGGTGAATGAGAAAAATTCAACTGCTGTCTATGGAAGAGGATAGATTACACAAACTTAAAATGACTAAAATCATAAAACATTGACTGGCTTATATGTATATGGCTTATCATGTGTGATCAAAAGACAAAATAAATTATTATTATTATATTGTCAATTAATGCAAAAATCTCATTACATCATTTTTGGCCATATTAAGTGGTTTCAAGTAGAGTAACATGCAAACAACATTGTTTGAATTTTGAATTTTTTCGACTATTCATCAATGCTTCATTTATGTTGAGAATTCAACTGAAAAGAGAAATGAAACTTTCAACTGCTAGGTCTATATATTTGTAGTTTTCTTTTACCTGATCTCCCCAAGAATACTGAACTCCAAATATTGGGTTCTGACCATACACTTGCTGGAGAGAAGATAGTTGTTTATGAACACTGTGCAACTTATCAGCAGGATCGATACGAAAACCCAAAACGTAACCACCGCTGCTCTCGGAGCTCTCCACAACCAGAGCCGTGCCAAACTTTGAATCACGTATTTTTATCTGAGATTACAAAAGGATAAAGAAATTGATTTCACATTCATATCTACTAACTAAGCAATATATTAGTATTTGGATTTACTCACATTTGTAATTTGCAGGAATGGTAAAGAAATGTTAAAGTTTTCGTTCATGTCAGCAAACCATACCAGCCGAACATTAGTTATGATAAATGTTCCCAAGTTGCCCTGTTGAATTAACAATTATTTCACTAATCTACAGAAATAATATTGAATCAATTATAAAATAGAATATGGTACCATAAGGAAATCCTGTGATCTATAACTATATTATTCTCAAAGTAGTAGGGAATTCTGTACCGGTAAATTAAAATGTAGAGTTAGGAACCTTGTCTACATAGGAGTCATTATGTACTGTACTATTAATAGTATAGCTCTCAAGAACTACGATTGGAGTCTGAATAGTTTCAAGCCTATAAACTTGACTAGGAAAGCTCAGCATGTGTTATGCAAGATGAGCAAGATTTAATGTTAAAATTGTACTCCAAAAATGGTAAACGTGTAGTACATTGATGCACTGATTTTGAATCTTCTAACTCGTTGCCTACCTGATCCACCTATTGATAACCTCAATTATTTGACGATCTGATTAGTTCTACCTGTTGATCATCGTTTAATAGCTTTCTTGATTCCGTTAAAATTGATGCAAGGAAAGAATATACATAAAACTTCATCTTTAAAAATGGCTTATCCGATTTATGTAAAGCGTTGGAATAATGTGTATGATTTGTGTACTCTTGAATGAATGAATATTAGGTTTTTAAGGCGCATCGACAGCGAGGTCATTTAGCACTTGTGCACTCTTATTCTGGTGAAATTTGAATGTATTCGGAGTAAATAATCTCAGCATATTATTTTCCTCTATGATTTTTATGGGGGTTTTCAAAATTTCAAAATTCTTGTTCTTAAAAGATAAACTGCACCTCAAACACTATTGTATCAAGATGGATGATGATATGGTGTATACCAAGTTTCATGTAAAACGTTTCTTTCGTTGGACCTGTGGAGCGCGAAAAAAAACATCGGTTTCATCAAGTAGAGCAAAATTGAGTGATCGCTTCGTTCACCCCAAAACCCTGAACGAAGTCTGTTTGGAATTTGACGTTTCATAAATACAAGCCACTATCACACTTGCTGAGAGAAAGAATCACCAATAATTAAAAAAATAAATAATTGGTTAACAATTATTATGAAGAAAAATAGTCAGACCTAGTTACAGCACTCAAGATAAAACTGAGAACAAACCTGATCACTCGATAAATTCCAGACACCAGAAATTACTGTACAAATTTGCTCTAATGGCAGCATTTTAAGTTCTTTGTTCACTACAATTGCTGAACGGAGTTTTAGTTCTCGATACATCCTCGACGAAACGTAAGCCCTTGAGAAGAAAGTTTTTGATTACTTAGAGCTCAGTTAGTGAATGATGGTAGTATATCTATTCTCAAATTTCATCTCAACAAATACCCACTTATGAACTCCAATGACAGATGTAAAATGTCGCACGTTACCAGGTATCAAATTGGTAAATATAAATTCAAATCTTGTATTATGTGTTTTGGTGAGCACATGAAGAGCCTCAGTTTGACCACGCAATCTCTACACATCAAACACAAGTTATTTATTACATAAACAATTGTGTGAAACAAATACTGTGCCATAATTATCTCAATCTACTTACTGAATTCACTGTCTTTGTTGTTGCATTGACAATGCAATTATAACCAATTGCTGAAAGAACATAAGTATTCTTCATTATTTGTAGGTACAAAGTTAAGCTGGACAATTATTGATGTTTTTGAATATTAAAAAATAATCTTACACAAGCTTATTTTGGGCATGGCTAAGGAATGCCATATTGTCCTCAAGTTTGTTATAACCAACCGTCCTCTATCGCCACCATTGCCTTTTGTATCCTCAATAGCATCTAGTCGGTCTAATATCTTTTCACCTGGTCTTAATCTCATATCCCTGAAATGTCAAGAGGTGTACCTACAGAAACACTGCATTCAGACTGCTATGTATTATACTACAATTGCTGTAATTTTCATATATAGATCAGTTACATGAGTTATAGCTGGTAAGCTCTTTTCACAAAATTGAAACTGAAAGTGGACAGATATTTAAGCACAACTCTCGATGATCTTTTGAAGTCGGTTAAATTTTACTCATCATTTTCAAAACCATTCAGATGCTGCTTAGTGTCCTTCAATTTCAATTCCTTAAAATAAGGAATTATCTCTTGGGACATAACACAACACAACTCTAAAATTACTTCAAGAATAAAACTGTTGTGTTCATACGCTAAAACTGTTCAAAGTTTGTAAAAATAAAAACTTCATTACTGTACTTTACTTTTACACTTTACTTTTTACTTTTGTACTTTTTTTGTACTTTTCATTACTGCACCCAGTAGGGGCTACTAGTCTTATAGAAAATATTTCAGCAGTTGAACGAGTTGCAATTTATTTTACATTTTTATAATGAATGAAAGGTTCTGTTCTTTTACGTACATAAATGGTAGGTCAAATCTCACTTCCTTATCTTGCCACAAAGAGTCTCCCATCGCCATTGGAATTGCAGTGTTTATGTTACTCTTTGTGAAAGCTTTTTGAACAGCAATAAAAGCCATTCAGAACTGCAATTTACAATCATTAACCAATATAAATACATTACCTAATATATAGTAGGCCTACAGTAGAAAGAATGATGAATAGTTGTACACATATCATCAAGCCAGGTATTGGTGTTTTTGAAATTGGAAAACTGGAAAAGACGGTTTGTTCAAGGATAACAATATAAAGCTGACATACTTCACAAACGTTGGGCCCATTTTCAATTTATTTGTGAATTTTAAATAATTAGATATTTTTAAACAATATCACGTGCATTATGTTCAAGGTGTATAAGCCTATAGATGCAACTATGCTATATACACATGTGTAGGCCTATTCACTTCTATTACCAATATTGGCACATGGATACACTATAATTATTATACATCAACCAAACATATTAACGGTACTATGAACAGTTAGAAAAGAAGTTTAGCTTTGCTTCTAGACCTGTAACTCTTAGCTCCTGAATTATTATTTTTCACTGGCTTTTTCACATCTTTGATTTGTTCATTTAGAACTGACGGGGGTTTATCTGCATTGTAAATACTTTGTTTTAAGAATTTGCTTACACGAGAACCAGTGTCAACTGTTTTAATGCTTGCTAAAGGCTTACTGGTAACGTTGTTCGTGGTTGCTGCTGCTGTATGCAAGACTTTTATCGTAACAACATTCTCCCGAGGAATATCGATAGAGTTCAATTCCGAGATTTCATCCACAAGTACAACACGTATATCACTTTGAATATTTGGCAACAGGCCCAAGTCATGAGTCAAAGCTGATGGATCAACAGAGTCTAAATTATTTTCAACTACTTTTAAATTAACTGTGCATTCATCATTAATTGGTTCGGTTAGGCCTACTAGGTTTTGAACACTTTCTATCCTCGGAACCATTCCTTGTGTTGGGTGATCTTCATCCATTAAATTTATACAGTCATCATAAAAAAATCCAGCGAAGTCATCATCTAACTGTGCAGAGCCTTGATCTTGTAATAACCTATCAAGTTCGACTGATACGTCGTCTGAAATACTCCCGTGGCCAACGGATACATAAGTGCTAGAAATATTTACTGCATCAGATCGTACTTGACTTTCATTCCCTTGGGCTAAACTCTTGTAGTAGTTCCTCTTTATAAGCAGCGGAAGTGTATGATCTGTTCCAAATGGATAGCAACACTAGAAAAGAATGAAAAGAACATTGATTATGAAGCGATAGCATTCAACTTAGGCCTACCAGACTTTGATACTTGTTTCCACAGAAGAAGGAATCAATCTATTGGTAGGGATTTATACGAAACAATTGTTTTCGAATTAAAGGGTACCGGTATGAACAACTTTGGACACATACATTATATTCACACTGACTCGCAAGTATCGATACAGATAGGGAACATCATAGTTCATAGGCCTATGTGCACAAAAAACTGTAGACCTACATCAATACTGATGACACAAGGGCATACCGTAAGTGATTATTACTTCAATTGTGTATTTTGCGACTTCCTTGAAGAATTGTGAAACAGTAGTAAGCTTATAGGGCAGTAGCAGAAGCACAGCGTCGGGGTAAACATTGAGACAATGTCTACGCAACGGGAAAAAAGAAAAAAACTGTATACCGGTATCTCTATTTGTATCTTTAAATTGATCTTAAATTTCTCCAGGAGATGATATTTTGCCTTATACACCGTCACACGCTGTGTGTATGCTGGTTGTCCGTGGACGTGGCTGTCTCCAATCCTTTCTATACAGCGTCTCATTCCTGAGCCTATCTTACACGTTTATTGAGTCGTGCGCATGCTCGGGCCACATATGCAACTTATGCAGAACAATGAGACATGTCTCAATAGCACGGACGGGCTGGATCTGATTCTACACGTGTTTTTGATGTTTACTTACTTCTGCTGAGGCAGCGGGCTTTCTTTTATTAGCCGACCGGTATGTCAAACCGCAGATGAAATAGGCATATTGGTCCCAATAAACCCTCTGCATATTGTATATACCGTATATATATATATATATCCATGTAGGGTATTGTTATTTCAGTTATTGTTCTAAAATGTATATTGAGTACATAATCCTCATTTCGAGAAGGTTGGAATGTAATTCTTCAAGTGAATAATAAATGACTACGAGATCGGGAAACGGTTTAGGCAAACCGATTCACGCTGAAACGGTTCAACAAATGTGTGTAGGCCTACATCACAACAATTCAGAAACTCTTCAGCAAAACGTTTCAACACCAGCAATTTTGAATATTGGCAGCGCCTTGTGAATCGGTCAAGATTACCTTGAGCACAGCCTTCTATATTACAGGTATTACAATTATATAGAAGATCTTGCCTTGAATCGGTTCGATGTGTTGGCCTATATCAATCGTATCGTGTTATCCAGTTCACTTTTCAAACTGTGTTGGAACTAGAGTGTTTTACACCAAAACTGACAGATAGGCCCTATATCACCATCTGTAAACCGTTTCAGCCAGACCTTGTGGTATACGTACAGTCAATAAAAGATATGTGACGTGAGATCGATAACATAATTTTTTTCATGTTCCCCTCATATGTCTTCCATATTTGCCTCTCACTCTTTCATGTCTCCCTTATCGGATTGTCATTTGCCAATGGTGACATTGGGTGCATTCCGAAACCTACTGGCCTTACTTGCAGTACAGTACTCGCCAGTAGATTTATTTGTATCCAGTAGGCCTAAGTAACGGAACGCACCCAGTACAGTTTGCAAGTACAGAGATGGACGATATTATTGTTGTTGTATTATTGTGGATAAAATGTTGGGTTAGGAAACCACGTGTTCCAAAATTTAAACGCAAATCAACCTTGAACTAATTTTAAATCAATTAACCTCTTTTCACAAGCAGTTTTTCGGCTTTATTAACCACAGTTGTAACGCTTCGATTAGTTTGAGTACACGCTAACTTAACTTCGGAATATTCATCGGAGGACGCCATTTTTGTACTTTGCTGTATCTTCAAATTTACTGGACGTACTGGGCCGAATACCTCCAGTGTTTCCAGTAAGCAGAATTTACTGGTGTGGTAGGTTTTGGAACGATCAGTAAAGTACTTGTTGTAGGTTTCAGAATGCATCCAGTATACTGGCAGTAGATTCTGGAGGTTTCGGAACGCAACCATGATCACGCTTGGCCACTGCACTGGGATGGCAGTAGTATTATAGGGGCCCAGTGTAGGGGGCATCAAGCCTGGTGCTAGGCCTATTTATAATTTTGGTAATTATTGAAAAGATAAATTCATCGTGTGCTTGACCGATCTTTTTTAAAGTTATTAGGTGATGGCATGGTGAGTTAGGCCAGTAGAGTTAAAGAATCAGAAATACACATACCTCAGGATCCTCGCAATTCACAATAGCTTCATTTACATTTATTTGAATGAGCCGCATACTACTACTCTTACCATCAGCTTCACAAATTGGACATTGACGAGACATAGTCATATATGCGAATATACATAATATTATCCAAGTCTAGAGGCACAAATATGCACAAATGGGCAGAATCACTGAACAAAATATCCTACCTAGCCGACCATGTTGTTTGTTGGTAGCGCACTCCGCCCCCTACACGGAGTGATGAAGACATGAGGATTGTGAAATCCACAGCCTTGAAAACACAATTTGCCGAGTTGTTCCGTACTCGACCTTGATGAACGTCGATTTGACAGATCATGCAAAAAATTTTAGTGACAGTTTTTACTTGGAAAGTAGGCCTAACTGGTGAATAATATTTTTTGGAAAGTGAGTAGCCTAGACCTAGAAACTATTTTTCATGACAAAATGAGATTGTAGAAATAACTTGGTGGAAACTAGATCTTAAGGTTTGGGCCTACAGGCTAGGCTAGGCCTCCTCGCACACTGACTGAATTTTCTTACATCTAGGCTGTATAGGCCTATTATTCAAACCAAAATTATTTTACCTGGCTAAGCAGTCAACCTAGTGATACTGCATAGGATTTAATAGCTATAAGATGAATATGAAACTGACTTTTACTTTCGATTCAAGCTCTATGCCCACTGCCATCGAATTTGTAACTGCTTGGCCCATGTCTTTTTGTTATGGTTAGAACTAAATGTGACTAGGCCTATATTTAGCTCTCCTATATGTATATATATCTACTTAGGTCAATCAATAGGCATATATTATGACATTGAGACGAGTGTTTAATATACTGAACCGTCATTCAGGTGCCCGTATTTCGATTCCCGCTATGGTTGACCATTCTGACAAGACAGTTTTTTTTTGTGGTTCACCTCTGTCAATCAGATCAATACTGGGATGGTTTCTTAACAAAAGGCCACGACCAACTCCTTCCCACTGTTCAAAAAGACCTAATAAAATAACCTCTCATCTCATCTTCCCATCATCTCATATATTATTCATCGATGCCATTGCCTAATGCCAATAGATCGTAGTCATCAGTAGGCCCTACAGGGCGTCGTTAAAAACTCAATATAAATAAATTATGACAACGTCACATTTGCCTAAGCCGCACTTTACAGAATCGACTCCCATAAAGTTGGACATAAAATTGAAAAAACAAGAAATGGTAAATTTGCATTTTCAAATTCATAACTTTCCAATACCTGAGCAACCTTCATCTCAATATCTCATTAATCGTTTATCCGACGTCAAAAGATCTTAGTTATCATTATAGGCCCTAGTGCGCCGTTAAACTCGATATATACAAAATAAAAACTTACATTTTACCGATTTGTAAAGAAGAATTCCATTATTGGTCAGTAAACAATATCTGTAGATGAAGAAAAAAAACATAATCTCTAGCCAAAAGCATTTAAAATATAAAATTATAAAAGAAAAAATTACCGGCACAGTAGCCGAGTGGTTAGCTCACTTGCTTCGTGTGATCCGGGAGGTGAAGGGACATATCAGACCCGGTTCGATCCCCGCCACCGTCCAGATTTACAGGGGTTTTTCGTGGTTTCCCTCTGTAGTCTAGGCTGATGCCGGGATGGTTCCCACAATATAGGCCACGACCGCTTCCTTCCCACTATCCTTCCCACTACCCATAAAAACCTTCATCTCATCATCCCATCATCTCATTAATCATTCATCCGACGCCAATAGATCTTAGTAATCATTACAGTGCGTCGTTAAAAAACCCAATATAAAAAAAAAAGAAAAAATTAGCTCAAATGTAGCAAAGTAGCTGGTAGGCCTATAGTAATCAGACACCATAGCGCCGAGCTATGCAGACACTTGGATACTCGGGGTTATAAGAATCTTTGAAAGATATCATTCTTCGGTAGTTTGGCTGCCTTCCCCTAGATCGCATGATGCTAGTCATGGAAATCAGGCGAGGGTCATCCATCTCAATGGAGATGCTTCCTCTCAAATTCATGCTTTTTTTTGCGACCTAGCAGAAAACGATCTGAAACTAGGACTTTGAACCAATTTTACAAGAGATAGAATAAGGAATGAAGAATCCAAAAATGGAAATAACTCAGAAATGAAAAAACTATCTATTCCACTCTTGGTCTCAGTGGCTCAGTTAGACAGTGTGTATTGTAGAAAAAGTTTGAGATAGAAGAGAATAAGGTAAAAAGTTCAATTCTTTTTGACAAACTTCTCGTCTACCCACCCAACAACCAATCATGAAGCATATTACATTTTTTGTAACTGTTTGACCATTCTGACAATTATAGAGTAAGGTAAAAAAACTATATCTTGAAAAACAATATCCTTACCAGAGGAAGTGGTGACAAGTTGTAGCAAAGTAATATTTAATACTGGTACTGTATATTGAAACCTCTATCTATCATTTTTCACGGGACCATAAGAGAAAAAAAATCCATGCAGAAAAATGCATCATGCAGTAAAATGTAACATTGGTTAAATGATAGTATGGTGGGAAAAAATTGATGATAGAAGCAGGTAGACGATGGATCCGAGAATGATGAATCGGGATTTCACTGTACATTTTGAGCATGGACCTGGATATAAATTCAATTTGTCTTCTTTTACAGGTTTCTTCAAGCTCAAAATTTAAAATTGTTCATTTACTACACAAAGATGGTCATAATTAAGGGGGACAGTGAACAAATACCCAAACCAAGTACCACTAATATTGAGTCGAGTCACTCTTATGTAAGCAAGGGTAGCGTACTTCGTCCGAGTAGGGCTGGAAGTGCATTGAATCTCAGTAGTAATGGCAGCACACTCACCACCAGTACTTGTAGTATACCGAGAGATGAAGAAGATGTTCATTACTACTGCAAACAAATGTTACATAATAAATTATTTGTTGGACACTATCAAGAGAGACGTTATGTAGATTTTATATCTACGTACAGGTGCGTTCTTTCATGCTTATCAGTGCTAAGTGCTAGCACATGTTAATGCATTGTTATATGATTAATGGATAATATAGCCTAGAGGGGTATAAACCTACATTTCTGGTTTTGAATTGAGACCTTCATCAAAAGGCATGAATCTTATATTCCAGCATTAATAGGAGTATAAAATTTTCTTCCAAATGATTTGGGGCCTCTGAGGTTATCTCTTATGAGAGTTACAAGAGTTCAAGTGTTACAGACTATAATATGGAATGTGTTTTTTTACACTTTAAAAATACTAGGAAAACGCAACATATGCGTTCTTGGATAAGTGATATAGGCATATGGAAAACTAGGCAAACACAACATATGCGTTGTAAGATGAGCGAGATATCTGAGTATAAGATATAAAAGTGGATAATGTAGTTCTACCTTTGCTACTTCATCGACTCTGGTATTCCTTTGGTTTTCTGGACCTTGACACATATAAAAAATACTTCATTGTTGAGCAAATATCGAATCTAGAAAGCAGTGAAACTTGGCAACATAATTCTGCTATTATTTCCATATATTTTATGAATACAAACAGTTGATTACATTTTTTTCTTCAAAATGCCTGGTTCAAATTGCACACAAAATGGTAATAATGTGTATCATTCATGCATACACATTCACAAGAAAAAATATTTCATTTGAAGAGATTTGATTTTTCAAATTTTTTTGCCCAGCCTAATCTTATGGAGTTTTTTTTAGAAATTTGAGACGATATTTCTCAAAATCGGTCCAACTGATTGATCCCAAAAGCTATACAGTTCCAAGTTGGATAAGTTTGCGTGTAGAAAAAAGTTTCATGTTGATCAGTCAAACCCTGTGACCTGTGCAGTGCTTACAAACAAAGAAAAAAAAAGCTCTATAAGAGTGGGATGGAGTCTTTGCTATGCTCATCTAATGAAATGTAATGGAAAGCAAATGACTGAGGGAAACCACAAAAATCATCAGTCAGGTTGGGAAGACATCTAAGCCTACTGTACTTTTTTTATAAATATTAAAAAACGAAAACTCGACACAAAGTCATTGTCCCCAATTGAGTCTATAAGAATGTCAAAATGGGATTGATGGGACTGGGTACCACAGGGGCAAGCTCATCACTCCGATAGATAACTATAGGAAAATGCAGAATATGCGTTGTAAGATGACCGAGATATCTTGATAAAGTTCAATCAAAGACACTACACACTTTGACTCTCATAAAATATACTCCGCTTGGTAATTATCAAATCTAAAAAGCTGTGTATCTTGGCTACATGGTTCTGCTATTATTTCTATCTTTGGTATTTGATAGAAAAAAATCATTCATTACATGGCCTACATTATTTTCTTCAAAATGGCTGGTCCAAATTGCATACAAATTTCAAATTTGTAATAGTGTACATTACTTTTGTGCCTATGTTCAAGGAAAAGTTTGATAATTTGTTTGGCCAAATTTTATTTTTCAATTTTTCCTACCCAGTCCAATATAATGGAGTTTGTAGAAACTTTGAGATGGTGTTTCTCAAAAATGGTTCAACCGATTTGATCCACAAACTATACAGTTCTAAGTTGGATAAGTCTGCAACTACAGAAAAAGTTTCATGTTGATCAGTCAAACCTTGCGACATGTGAGGTGCTTCCAAAAGAAAAAAAATGCACACGTACCAAGGTCCATAAGAGTGGGATAGAGGTCTTCACTAACATTCATCTAATTATTTATAGTGTGGCTTGCTTGAACAAACTGTAAATATTATGGCATATGCCTACAGATATCACAAAATTAAACGCCTACCTTAGGTACGGTATTTGTAATCAATTAAACCACTTTTGCAGGGATGTGGTAGTCATTCATAAAGCAGAGGTTGAGTTTAAAAAGGACTTGGATTATGTTAAAGCAAGACTACATGAATTTTACGAAGATAACATGTGGATTGGTTTCACAGGTATGTTTCATTGTAGGCCTACAGCAAATATTTGCTTTTTGAGAACATTAACTGGTATTTAAAGAAATAATTCGTTACAAACAGTATTCTAATGAAAGGGCTTCATCCAATTACAGTAAACCCTCATTAATCCAAAATTTGACATATTTCGAACTTGAAGTCGGTACCCGGCTGTAGGAATAGGCATTTCAATGTTAATTAATATGGTTAATCTGAATTCCAGCTTAACCATAATTCAAACTAATATTTTGTCCATTTGATTACTTGAACACTGTTTTTGGATTGGATAATTCGAAATAGTTCGAGTGAATTCCTTGAATTGATAATTATTTACCAAATTTCCATAATTTCTATTTTGGCGCAAGGATAGACCAAGACTCGGGACGGCCGAACGCCAATAGAAGCAGGCCTAGCGAGTGGTGCAGCTAGTGGAGGACACACAATCGGTGAGGCCCTAGCAATGGTGTCTATGTATCGGCCGGTCGCATAGCTTCCTCTTGCGCGCAATATGAAATTGAATAAATTCTGAGCGGGAAGATTGATGATTTTTCGTGGAACAAGAGTCTTTTGGTTAATCCGAATTTGTATAGGTAAATCTAAACAATTTCTTTCTGGACCCTTATTTCGGATTAACGAGGGTTTACTTCAACAGCTTCCTCAAATGTGTCAAATTGTAGATGTCATAATCAATGATAATGAAAATATTGAAAAATTGAAATGGTGATGATTTAATGGAGACCTACCATTACTATATTCTATGTCTTACTATTAAATGCAAAAATGTCAGAAATTTCGTTGCCTGGTGAGTATGGAAAAAGTTTGTCAAAAACTGCATATGTGTTGATGCTGTACTATGACAATTGCAAACCAATTCAATCCTCGAGTTTTGTTGAAAATAAACAACTCACAATTAAATATCAATTAGTTAATTATTAGTCTATGTAAGAAAATAACGTACGTAAAATAACAAACATAACAAAAAATAACAAGTCAACTCACCAATTTCTAGTTGGTACAATCGGCTCTTACTCTATATAATATTAATATGAATTTTTTATGATTTAAATACTTATTTATTAAATATCTCACTTGTTAATACGTGCCTGGTCTTTCGATAGGGCCATTTACGCTAAGTAAATGTATAGTTCGTTCTCCCTAATAACAGATGTCGGAACATTCAGTTTGATGGATGTTGATCAGTGCTTAGTTAGAATAAAATATAAATGATAGATCCTTTTGGAATAACAGTAGTGGATTGGCCATTGTGACAATATCATATTGATTCAACATATGAATTGGGAGAAAGGGAAAGAAAGAACAGCAGCTTACCGAGATTTATGAGTAGAGAAAGGCCTAGGGCCTATCATAGTGGAGAGCCCGTTGATAGAACACATAGAGATGAAAGTTACACGAGGTTTCGACGTTTCGGCTATTGCCTTGGTCACAGCATTGATTTTGTAAGGTCACTACAAATTCAATGGTCACAGCAGAGTAGAGAGTGATGAACTGATGAAGGCTATTGATTCAACAACTATGGTTGATAGTGAGTGCCTGATATTTAGTACAAACAATATCAGTACAAACTTGACCCTGCCTGTCGGTCGGTAAATAGTTTTACTTCAATAACTGTCAATGCCACATTGATTGGCAGGCCAGGCGAGTTTGTGATTGGCTGAAGTTGTTTTTGCCGGTATGATAATGCCGTACTGCCATGTCTATGAATGTAGCCTGACATTTAATATTGAGTCTTTGATTAAATTTGTCTCATAACAGTATATTAGTAGCCTATCAATCAATTGAATGGTGACAAAGTGAGCAAGAAAAAATATGATTTATACAGTTGTCAGTATTTTTGTACCATTTTATAGTGGTAAGACTGTTTCAATATAAATAAACACTCCTATGCTATGACTGCAAAATCGCTTCCGCACCACTCATTTATTGTCGCTTTGCGTAATCTATTTACTGCGGCATTTACTACATAATAAATCGCTACCAACTCAGTAGTATTACTCTAGCGCTATAGTTTGTGAGATTTCAGCAATTTGGTGGCAGAATTGGCAATTCAAGTCAATGACTTGCTGGTTGTACACCATTGATTTTGTAAGGTAACACTATAAATTCAATGACAATGTTAGCCTATCGTTTCCATTTGGAAAGTAAAAAAAATATAAGTTTTGTTCAACTTTTGTTGCCCATGCCACACTTTCACTGACTGGGCAAATTTTTGATTGGTGAAACATAGCATAAAAGATGTTGAGAAAATATACATTCAGTACATCACAGTAGGCGACTTGATTCCTCATGGTTTGGTTGGTCAGGAATTTTAATTTCATGTCAACATTTTTGTCCAGGTCCAGGTTTAATTGGTGCGCCAGGTGGCCATGCACTATGGGTGAAACTTCATGACTTGCCTTTTGGCCATTACTGGTTTCAAATTAAACAAATTAAATTTGTGGAAAGAGAAATACTTCTACGTCTAAAAGTAGTGAGGTAATAAAAATAATATACATAATATAAATAATAAGGCCTATAACACAAATTGATCTACTTATTTATTGATTATTTTTTATAACTTGACAGGCCTCTGGAGATGACTGACACGATTGAGAAAACTGTAAGTGCTGTGAAGACTGCATCACAGCAATCAATTGACCTGGATTCAAGTCCTTCCAATGCAACCACATGTGGCAGCAAAACGGAAGTTAACGCCGAGAAAGATTGGACCGATTCTGTACCAACTTCAAAGGAATGCACACAAGCACTAACAGAATGGAGAGCATCTTTGATACAAAACATATCCTACTTCTTTGTAAATTATGTGACTTTTGGAAATATGAAAGAAGTATGTCGCTTCTTTGTTGCTTTTCTTGTGGCAGCAGCAACAGGAGTGATTCACGCCATTGGGTTCACCGGAGACTTTGCTATCAAATTCATGCGGGAGGCTGCCTTGTTTGTTCAAGCTTCCACTCCAATAATGCTAGGTGTTATAGACTTTTTTACCAAACTGGTTGGTGGAATGTATATTTTATTGGCTATGATGTGGAGAGGGCGAAGTATACAAGCACCTGGTCCAGAATTTAGACCAACATTTCGTCGACCACCTTTGGCATTACGTTCCAGTTCCTCTAAAATGCGATATGACTGAAATCCTATATTTGTGACGGACCACATTTGTACTTTACTAGTCGGTACGCTATTATTACTAGCATTTATTTAAATACTAGATTCTGGCATTTATATTTTTAGTTTATACACACACTAATGCATTTATTTAAAAAATTATAATTGTGATGAATTGTATGTAATTTAATCATTTTATTTATATCTATATCAGGGTACACGTGCAAGGTACAAGTATTACAAGATGACAGCTAGAGAAATACATCCAAATAAAAATTCCTTCCAGATAAAAAAAAAGAGCAATTACTTGAATATTGGTCTTTTATATATTTTACTCCTATCAACTGGTAATTACATGCATCTGAAACTATATTAATGCTGCTTAATGATCCCACCAGCAGCCAAGGTATTAACAATAGTAATCAAAGGAGTCTGCCTCACATAAGTAAAATTGACACTAATGATGTGATGCTCAACTTTACAAAGAATCTTACGTGGAATGAATTTTATTTGTCTCCATCAAAATGCAAACAAACTACCAAAACTAGCCACTAATATATCATGTTCAATTGGCATAGGCCCTAAACACCATTGTAGTATATAATAATATACAATATAACCCATATTTATGTGGAATACACTTTAAAGTGCAGCAATTCCGATGACTCCACAAGCTACTCGAGCTCCAGCGTTGCCAGTTGTCTTGCTCAATTCATGACCACCTTTGCCAAGGTCATCAGGATCAGCATGAACCTGCAACATTGTATTAACATTCAATTAATACGTTTTTTTTGTATTGTGTATTGTGACTGAGGTGTAGTTGATGCACTGACAAGTTGAAAGGTTCTTTTCTTATGTGTTTTTGGATAGTGAGAAGTAGTCAGTCATGGTAAATTATCAAGGAATCATCCCATTATCAACCTTTACACCAGAAGGAGACCACACACAAAAAACTGTCAGGATGGTCGATCATGGCGGGAATCGTTCCCCTGTCTAATAAATCATGGTTTCGTGTGCTAGCCACTTGAAATAGTAGTGCTTCAGAATTAATGCCAGCCAGTTTGAAGAACTATCAACTGGAAGACATGACTCTTTATTTCTTCTATCTTGAATTTATTTCTTAATTAATGATTATTTGCTGAACAACCCCACTAAGAGATAAAGGTATTTGGAGGTCTTGATCAAAACTAAAATTTCTTGAGTACGGTATCAATAATACTGATGAAATAATTTGAAAAAAAATCATACAATTTGTTTTGAAGATGTTGTGTGACAGTTTATTTATGTTTAAACAGAGAATACAGAAGGTTTTCAAAAAACTTGATTGCGTATGGATGGGAGATCCTCACAAATATTCCCCTCCCACAAATAGCCCCTTCACCCTGCCATCATCCTGCATTAGTATTTTAAAAATGTACAGCAAAATGCAGCATTCACATTGGTGGGAATGAACAGTCAAGTCACTATATAGGCACCGAGTTTGGCCGGTGAGCGCGCTGCTAACATACCAAATATTACATTACGCGCTCCCGGTGGTAGTTCCGAGCAATTTTATTGGGAAAGATTTCGTCTGACAGCTTGGATTCAGTGTTATTGTTATGGCTGACGTTGTGAAACGGGTCAATGATTCAATCATTTAATATGGTTTTAAACCCATCACAGCCGGCTATGTGGCCGGTCAGTCCTTCAGTAAAGGAACTAGTTCGTTCTAAGCTAGCCATGTTTTGGATTTGTGTGAGGTTTGTGTTAATAACTCGAGCTACATATCGGCTAAAGTGGTTCGTCAAACTTCCATTGGTTTACCCCATTGCGAAGTTCGGATCGAAGTACGCCCCAAAGTAAAAGTATACCTAGGCCTAACGCACAATATTATACAGCTTTACATTAGTGTTAGTGTTGGATCGTCGGTTTATACACCCCACAGCACAACAATTAGAATTACCTTTTCTCACACCTTTCAAACAATCGGTATTATTCACTTCATTTCAACTTGTTTACCCATTAATCAACATGCATTTTCCAATCTCGCCCAAACAACTTAACCCACAAAGTTGCGAAATCTTGCCGCCAGTATCGCAACATGTCCTAAGCACGGTGCCTATAAGAATATTTCATCTACATTTTGAAGTAGGCTAATGTAGATGGTAGGCCTACCATGTAGTTATGACAAATATTTGTCAATACATTTTAAAGTAGACCTACATCTATTTCAGTTATTGACCATCTTCAATAGTGCTATTTGACAATTAATGAATGATAGGAAAACCAATTAACAGAGTATTTCAGCCTTACCTCTGGAGACAATTTATTTAATTAACCTCTGCCTCTAGCCCAGGTAATTTATAAGCACAATACTAATTACTGTAATTGAGTTGTCTTACCACTAAAGTTCTGCCAATGATGCTCTCTGCTCCTATTAACGAGATGACTTTGTCTGTGATTGCCACCTTGGCCACTCCGTTGGCTCCTGCTTCAATATTACCCAAGTCTCCGACATGACGCGAACTATCAGTAGGTCCTGCGTGATCCTTTTTATGAGGATTATAGTGAGGTCCTGCACTCATGCAACCTGTTGAGCAAAATAAATATATAGCATCTGATTAATTTCTTCAAGTAAAGGTCTATAGGCCTACAAAAAAGAGTTTCCTTAAAAAAACTGGAATTGTTAAGCCATGACCAGATAGGACTATTGGTACTCGGAATTATTCCAACCACGGATTAAATCTCACGAAACATAATCTGAAAATTGAACATGGAATAGATGATTTACACTCCTCTTCCTGATTAGGCAGTGTCGCTTTTAGCCAGATTTCAATTGACCCCGTGTGGATTCTAAAAATTGATTTTACGAAGTAGTCTACCGATACGATTTATATATACCAACTGCGTCAGCCGTATGAGAGCCTATCTACCTTCGAAGAGGTAGATCATGATTTTTTTTATTCAATTTTTTTTTTTAATGTTCACACTCATATGATTTGATTACTAATTTGAAGTTTCGTATTTGTATCTTCATTAGTTTTTTAGTTATCGAGGTTTTACCATACAAAAAGTCTCCTTTACAAATTTCATTGCTGTTTTACAGAAAAGTAAAATAATTTTCATTCATAACATAACTGGAGAACTATCTGACCGGTTGTTTTGAAATTTTCACTGTCCATGCATTTTGGTGACATGGCTACATGGTTAGTAGTAAACTTGATATCAGAATACTGTAGTGTAATAAGCCTTGTAACATGCAACAGTTCTGAATATCAGAATAGTATGATTTTATAATTGCCCAAATTTAAAAAATGGAAATGTTCAAATTTTTTCCATTTTCATATCTCTTACTACCCATCATATAAACTACCGGTACAAGTTACAACTATAATCTACAAGAAACTATAATTTTGAATCGATCAACACTGAGCAGGACAGGAGATAACGTGTTACAGGGCATGCTATGTTTAGTGAAAATTTACACTGTTTGCCCCCAAAATTGTAGGCCTATCATTATAATTATTTTTCAAAAACTTATTTTTCCACCTGGTCTCCAATTACATCTCCAAAAAAATTGAGTAAATCTGATGAGGACTTCATATTGTTTTATTAAATTGAAATATGCACTTTTTTACCCCATGTTATGCTGGGTGCTGGATAACGTCTAGACTATCACGTTAGATATTGATATGTGCATGCCAAGCTTCATGACAGATTAGATATAGGCCTACTATTTTCATTTGACCGGTGGAGTGCGAACAACAAAAAAACACACTTGTTTTTTTTCAAGTCACAGGCTATGGTAAAATTAAATTTACACCTTGGATTATAGCTTTCGTAGAGCTATAATCCAACCTTACACCCATCAAAAAAAAAAATTATCACAACAATACCGTACTAACCATTGGTGTTGTCACCGAATTCATGGATATGGAATCCATGGTTTCCCTTGGTGAGTCCAGCTACTTCACCAGTCACTGTGACTGGAGTATTAGGTGCCTGAAATAGTAGGTACGTATCTGTTAGCTCAAACTCATGAACGTAAATTACATACTAGGAATACACGTTATGTGTTTCCACATTGATGGATGAGCTAGAACATATTAACATATATCTTTGGATTGGTTATATATATCAACCTTGAGATCCAAACAATTACGTCACTAGGCCTACTCACTGCTCTCCTATTTCCTAATTAATTTTTATTATAATAAAGAAGGCCTTGTTTTAATCGTTTTCAATCAATTGGTGACATTTGTTGCTTGGATTCACTACTACTACCGCGCTCTACTACTGTTAAGAGTTATACGCTTCTTGATGCGTGGATGCAATCGACGACATCCGTAGAACTGTTGGACGGATCTATTTGTAAGAGTGATCTATAAATGATATTCTTCACGTTTATTTCATTTGAATACCGGTACGTAAATGTAGGTGTTTAATCGAGCATCCAGATATTCAAATCATGTTATAGATTTGAATATAGGCCCAAGTGAAACTAAGACGAAAATACAATTCAATTTAATCAAACAAATCTCACTGTACACATGGAATTCACAGAAGACTGCATACGTGATCGGCCGCTACAACAGCCTCACTACGTCTCTTGCGCATAACCGCACGATGGCAATCCTTGTAAGCATCTTTGTAAGCAGCTGGCTTCTCTCTCCCGCTCTCTCTCTCTTTCTCTCTAGTCACCACTGCGATATGATGACACGGAATTTGCATCTCTATACCGTGCACGCATAACACATTCACCAAGTCCGTAGCTATAGAGGACATAATTAACTTGCTTATTGGAAAAAATTGAATGTGATGTAAGTCATCACCTCATTGATTTTTCATTTCATTTTGATGGAAATTCAAGGTAGGTATTTGAAACATTCATTTACAGCAAGCAACAATGAAAGGGAAGCATTGCTTCCCTTGCTTCAATGTTATAAACACCCCTGGCCTCTAGTCATAAAATAGGCCTACTCGATAAACCCAACTTTAGACATTACCAGGCAAAAAGGGGCATAGGTTTTGAATCAATGCCTGCAAGGTCTAGGCCTACACTAGGGTATTAGAAAGAGTCAAATGGCAATTAGGCCAACGAGGAATTTGCGATCTAGCCTTACCTCCTGGACAAAAAAGAGGGTTCCCTTCACTACTTCTCCAACCAAAACACACACAGCTTTGACCGGCATTGTTAAAGATGTTTTTTCACGTATTCAAGTTCTGAGCCTAGCTGAGAGCTATGTACTTCAAGCAAACTGTGTTGAGGATGAAGTGACTATTAATATCTTTGAAGTGACTCGACTGAATTATAATAATATGCGGTTATCTATAAAATAGTAAAAGCAAGGTCACTCTCAAAGACACTGAAATGACTGAATCACTGATAGCTTATTTGATGTTTTTAGGTTAGGGTTTAAATTCGATCGATCGATCACGAGGTGGGGAAGCTATCGACAGATGTTTGGCGGCTAGAATTTGATTAGAAGTAACAAAGACTATGTAAAGCCTGGTACTGTTTTACTTTTATATACTGATTCATAAGAACCAACTTCGACTATCAATAACCTAACGCTATTGATACTAGTCAAAGGTACTAACTACTTAGTACATATTAATTTATGTTCATAAGAATGATCATGTTGAGTTATTTTATGTCACATATAAATATCTATAAATATTTATCTATATGATAGGTTTCATAACACATTTTAAACAGTTTTACTTTTTTATGACTGCACTTTTATAATGCAATGCAATTTTTCAATACAGTTTTTAATTCTATGGTCCAACCATGATTATTATTTTAAAATATCTGGGTTATCAGTTTTATGCCATCGATAATGAATGAATATAATTTCTTTTATTTCAAGTTCGTTGTTGAAGATTACTTTTTTGCATATTCAATACAATTATGTGCGTGGACTGGGGACACACGTGTATAACAATGCCAACTTATCATTTTATAAAAATACTAGCAGGCTGGGCCCGTCGTATTCGACGCGCCGCGACTGTGAATTAAGTGATGCGGACTTGCGAACGCGTTAAGCTAGGTTCCCATGACGATTTTTTCCCTCTAGCACTTTTGGCCCGTCATTTGACGTGCCCCCTCCCCTTCTCCTCCCCAAATCCCCTTCCCCTCCCCACCCTCTCCACAACACCAACACCCCTCCCCCATCCCACAACCAAACCAACCCATTCTCTATTTCTTTATTGTTTTATTCATATTGGGTTTTAACGACGCACCGTAATGATTACTGAGATTTATTGGCGTCGGATGGATGATTAATGAGATGATGGGATGATGAGATGAAGGTTTTATGGGTAATGGGAAGGATAGTGAGCAGGAATCGGTCGTGGCCTATATTGTGGGAACCATCTCGGCATTAGCCTAGATTACAGAGGGAAACCACGAAAAATCCCTGTAAAGATGGACGGTAGCGGGGATCGAACCGGGTCCGATATACCCACTACCTTCCGGGTACCAGTCAGTACCGGTAACCACTCAGCTACTTGTGTCGGTCACCATTCTCTCTCTCTCTCTCTCTCTCTCTTTCTCTCTCTCTCTCCCTCTCACTCTCTCTCTCTCTCTCTCTCTCTCTCTATTTTTCTCTCTCCCTCTCTCTCTCTTTGTCTCAATGACCTATTACTGCTGCGTTCGAATAGAACTCTCCCGTGTTAATAACTACAACGGTTTCTTATGGAGCGGGCTGAGCTCAAAGCAAAATGAAATAGTAGAACACAACAATCTCCTCTATTTTGTCTTATATTGAAACAGCATTGTGTGCTTCTAACGAAATGACGAAGTAAATGGTATGCCTTCTCTTCCTCCCCCCCTTCCCACAACCCCCTCAGCCCAGCCGAGTTGTGACTGACAGTTGACCAGCATCGGTAAAACCAGTTTACCCCCACTTCCAGTCACACTATACCCCTATCCGACACTAACGACCGTCGAAGCACTCGAAACACCCATTCTACCACGCTTCATAGAGCGGATGGACGGACAGACGGATGGACGGACACACACACGCGCGGACACACGCTCTCCCTCCCATGATTTTATATAGAAAGATTTCTTCTCTTTGTCATGGAGTGAATTAACTATTTATCGAATAGGCCTACTTAATAAATGCTCTATATTAGTTCCAAAGGGGATATTATTCACATTATCTCTAGAAATAGTGTGACTCACTACTTTATACTATTTACTTCTACTTATAATTTTGAATTCACACCAAGATTTGATATGAAAGGACTGCGCTTGAATCACTTCACACCAGGCGTGCCCGTGCACCTAAGAAATTCATTGGTGAGCTATAGTGAAGCCTGAAATTATCACTCACAGGTGGATATAAAAGGAGAGGGCAATAGGGGAGTGATTGCCACCCCCCACAAGTAAAACTTGGCAAAAAGAAATTTGAGAAGGTAACAAATATCATAAAAGGTGTAAAATAAATATCGTAAAAAACCCTATGAATTCATATTTTAAGTTACATTGACAATTAACCAGAAATAGGCTACATCTTCAAAATTGTTCAATTTATCAATTTTAATATTTTTAAAATCAATTTTAGAATGTACTGTACAAGGCTCTTTTCAAGTAGTAGTTTAAAATCACTAACAATCTTAACAATAGCAATGAGTTGCCTGGGTAAGGGTCACCAACAATATCTGTAATGGCAAATACCAGGCACTGTTGTCTCTCTTTCTTCAATGAGTGTCTTCACAAGAGCTGCACTAAGGCACGGGCCTGCGAGGCCAGGCTGAAAGATATTTAAGGAGGGACTAATTTTCAACAGCCCAATGAAATTGAAAAATACCTTATTCTGTGAAGTTGTATAAAAGAAAGAAGTGCATTTCATATTTTACATTTATATTGTGAGATATCAATTATCAATTACTGATGAATCAAATAGTACTGAAAACAATGCTCAAAATATATTTAATAAAAACTATGTATTTGACGGTAAATTGTTTTTACAGTTGCAGCGCATATGTGTGTAACGGTCGCCGAGTGTGATTGGAATCCGGGTACTGGTTACGGGGTAGTTCCAAGTGGAATATGAAGAGACTTGGGTAGTAAACATTGAGACAAAGAGCAGTATCAGCTGGGGTCAGCCAGAGTGGATTTCTAGTTATGATGAATTACAAATGACTAGAGTATATACCGGTATGCTACCACATTATAGTATTATATATAATATGTTGTAAATAGCTACTTTAGATCTCTCTCACAGAAACCTTTTTTTTAAATGTTTGCTCAACGATCCGATCAACAGCTAGGTTATACGGGGGTACGAATGACTGAATGAGCAGGTGATTATGAAACTATGAAGTGATGATCTTGGATGCCAACCTGCACTGCATCTTGGATGCCAACATGCACTGCATCAAAGATGTCAATATTTGAGGTATAGAGAAGGCATCACATCAAGTTTCTACAAATTTACAAAACACCACCAGATAGAGCAGTGATCCATATTACACATAATTGTCTTCATAGATTGATACGTGTTTTTAAGATAAGTGAAAGCACCATCTCCGGCCGCAAACAAGCCCTCTATGCATCTTGACTTAAATGTAAACGATTAAAACAAAGCCTTCTTTATTATCATAGAAATTATTAATGAAAAATAAGATGGCAGTGATGTAATAGTTTAGATCTCAAGGTGTATATATACATAATAACCAATCCAAAGATAAGTTGATATGTTCCAGCTCATCCCATCCATCAACGTGGCAACACATAACGCGTTTGCCTAGTATGTTACCACTTATCATATCATAGCATTGAAGTAGAATATTATTAGTCAATAGTAGAATCATTTTCACTGAACTAGCTCTAGTTTCTGCCAATAGATTGCATACCTCAAGTGACGTTAAAAACATGGTATGGGAACACATACCAGCAATGAATGCATGCAGTCCGATATTTTGACAGGCGAAACGTAAAAAAAAAACGTCATGTGAACCTTGCTCAAGACTACACACTACAGAAAGGGGCGAGTCTCCCACAAAACTAAATTAGTCCTACTCCATAACAATATTCAGATTATTAAGTGCAAAAGAATATACATTTTTTTAAAAAGTAGAAATAGGGTGTACCGGTATTTTGGTTGACATCGGCTGTCCTCCTTCGATTATTTCTTACAATATTGTTCAACCAGCTATCTGGAGTTTTCTGTCTTCAGTGTTCCAGGTTGTTCAGTGTGAACTAAATAACAGGATCGTGGACACTGCCACATAATTTGGGATGAGCGCTCCATTCGCAGTTCAAAGAAATTAATGGACTGCACACTCTGATGTTGATTGAAGAAAGCAGTGCTGAAGTGGGTTTGATCACTAATTCATTTTACTTATAGATTATGATTAATAATAGGATTCTTGTTTAATGTTCAATGTAAAAACGTGACGGTGGAAAAAATAATTTTCTATTATAGGCTCAAATTGATAATTTAGCTACTAAAGAACAATCAATTCATATTCAATTAAATGATTAATCAAAGAAATGAACAAATAATGTGGGCACCTCCCCTCATTGCTGAGCTTCAAAAAGTTTCAAAATATCAACAAACAAGCTAATAAGTAATGACTAATAATTGTTAAGCGATCAAGTTTAATCGATTCCTGCCCGATGAAGATCCATATTTGATCCAATGCCTGATACGTACCAATCAATAATTGATTGAATACTTGATTAATGCTACATTCAACTTCATTATTACAGTAATGTAATCTGTTGCACTATTGCACCGACAATATCACGAAAATATAATTTCAGTACAAATAATGCAGCGAAAATGTCTGACACTGCCAGAGTTTATTAAATATTCTAGATGAACAGATACAAATTGCTTAAAACAATAATACAGTGAGTGTGTTTGGTTTACATACAACGTGTTTAAAATTATAACATTTCTCCATCTTCAAAAGCTACTGTAATTTAGCAATTATGCTGTTTTTTTTGGTTTGTTAAATGTTCGTTTCCTCTTCATCTTCTTCCTCGCCATTTCTAATTGATGGAGTTCCGAATAAACCTCCGCAAATATCTCTTTTTGTTCTTCTTCTGGAATTGTTGCCCTATAGAATCAAATGCAGGCATGTAAAGTACATATTGTAGTAATAGAACTGTGCACTGTGCTATAGGAATAAATGCCGATAGCCGATTGTACCAACTGATGATTACATATTAATTACTTCATTATTACTTACGATACAGTACAAAAATGACATACGCAACCAAGGGTGATAACAAGTAAATTTGCAAATTGTTGCTTAGTTCACTAATCATCCATCCATCCTACAACCAGCTCGAAGAAATATTGATCAATTCTACATCTAGATTCTGTTTTTTGTAAAATGAAACGTTTTCGAATGAAAAATATATAATATTAATGTTATTGTATAATTCCTCGTGAGCTGTGAGGCGAGCCAGCAAAACTGGAAGTGACAGTTCTGTTGGAAAAACAGCTAGCCATTTCAGGCAAATTGGATTCATTTTCAGGAAATGGATTGCCCGAACAAGTAAAAGGCCTGCATTCAACAAGATTGCACAGAAAGTCTCTGAAATCTAGTAAAAGTACATTTTTGATAAAAATGGCATCTCGATCCCAACTCCAAACCCTGTTTCAACATTGTTAGAGGATTAGTAACTCAAGCCCAGCCTCAATACAGTAAACCCTCTTAATCCAAAAGGAACGAACCCCAGAAAAATTATTTCGATTCATAAAAATTCGAATTAACCAAAAAACTCTTGTTCCATGAAAACCATCACTCTTCCCGCTTAGAATTTAGTCAATTTCGTAATGCCTGCGAGAGGAAACTATGCGACCGGTCGTAGATGGTTACATAGAAACCGTTGCTAGGGCCTAAATTATTATGTTAACTCCGCTAGCTGCGGCTCTTGCTAGACCCACTTCTATTGGCGCTCGACCCTACCGAGTCGATGGTGTGACGAATGCATGTTTCGAGAGCAGCATAATGTTGTCACGATGTAGTGATACCAACATACTTCATCATAATATGAAGGTGTACTGACCTACGTCTTCAAATTGAAATATTTTCGGGGTCGTACAGGGTCTCGATTGCCTGTACTGCGCAACTATCGCTTCTATATCGAACTATAGGCCTATAAACAACAATGATCTTCAATGCTATAGGCCTACTGGCTCAGTAGAATTATTAGGTTAGTAGTTGCATTTGTTTTTCATGAAAATGATAGATTTTGTAAGTTCAACAATGACACCGGTACCGTAGCTACTCTTATCTTCATCTAGTTCACAAGGGAATCTGCTAAATCGCGACACGCAATCGGGACCTCTGGCTCTGAACTGACCGCAAGAAACCACAAATACCGTACATTTATTATTCATTTATTCAATATTAATCACAAATACATACAGTATGATGCGGTGGTGATGACCCTCACTACGTACATCCATATACTGTAAGAAACAAATCTAATTTATATATATTTAAAAAAAAAAAGAAAACACTAGAGAAATAATAAATATAACAAGTGGACTTAACAAAACAGCACTATTTTCTTTTTCTTTTTCTGAACATTTTATTTGACACTCTCTCCCCTTCAAATATTGTTTTCTTCGGTTGTTTCACTTTCTAATTGTACGGTTGATGAAAGAGTAATGCTCAACATTTATTCGTCCTTTTGAACACTTCATCTTGAATATATGGTCTCCTCTTCCAATATAACTCCAATACGTATACATAAAATCCAATATACATATTACTAGTATGGGAGTTGGTACATCTTCTTTACATTATGATAAAGTATGTTGGTATTAGCGATGTGGGTGGGTAGTATTTTTCCTACTCGGGTGAATAAATATTTCAATTAAATTTCTTTTCTATTGTAACAATGAGATCAACAGATAACGATCAAAAGTACAAAAGAAATACCATCCCAACATATCAGTACAGTTTGCATCGAGAGGGAGGGGCGATGTAATATATCAATTTGTTTTCTATAATTCTACTAGTATTTTCACTACTGGTATTCTGTTGTAATTCTTATTTTGCGATTCTTATTTTCATTTTATTCTTATGATGATAAGAAGTAAGAACACAACCACTCGATAAGCGGCACAAGTGCAAACTGAATTGACAGTCATTGTCTTTGGATGGCACACGCAGCAATCTAGCTGCTGTGTGGGGGCAGAGAGGGGAGGGAAAGAAGATGTGTTGCGCGTGGTTCCTGAGTGATCGAGTTGAAAAAACGGCCGAAAAACATGGTGCGAGCAACAATAAAGACAAGAAAAAACATTGACTAGCCGGAGGGTAATTGTTTGAACTCGAGTTTTACTCGAATATGGAGTGAACATTCCTAATTGGTATCAATCACTACATCGTGGTGTTGTCATTCGTCAAGGTCAGACCCGCTCAGTCGGATGTCTTACACAAAGCTCAACGCGCTTCAGCCTATTTTACGCGGTGTCAAATAAAAAGGATGGAAATTGGGAAAATAATGATTTGATTCAAGAAATTCGGTCGAATTATTTAGAATTATCCAATCCGAAAACAGTGTTAAAGCAATCATCAACGGGTCGAAATATCAGTTTGAATTATGGTTTGGCTGGAATTCAAATTAGCCCTATCAATTATACCTTCAGCCGGCGACCAACTTCTAGTTTGAAATGTGTCAAATTTGGGATTAACCGAGTTTGGATTAACGAGGGTTTACTGTACTAGGGTTAGTATTGGATTATGTGAGTTTGGCTAGTTTGTACATGATATGCAATGTAGTGGTTTGATACATACCTGTACTGTTTCATCAGATCGTACTTCTCCCACGGTGTGGCGAGCTTAGCAGCTTTTTTGTAGAACTTTTCTGCAAGACCCAAATCTTGAACACCTTTCAGTTCTTTCCTCTCCCAACGTTCAAGCCATGGACGTGGCTTTAATTTCACCTATAAAAGTTGAAATCAGATGAAAATTTGTACTCACAATTTGTTTTCTACAATGAGGCATATGAAGAGCATATAATTGAATAATTTATACTCAGTTGTGTGACGTGGGCTTGGGAAAATTTATTAAAAAGTATGTTGGGGATGTTAGGAGAGGGGTTGTAGCTTCTTGAGGAAACGGGAACTCTAATGACAAAAGAATATATGTTCCAGATCCAGAATTTTTTTGTTTTCAGATATCCCGATATTTTCCAATTTGTAAAATTTTACTTTTAATGTGAATGAAACAATCTCAGTAAGGTATGAATTGTGCAGCCATAGGCCTATGTAGTTCTGCACGTAAATATTTCTGTTTTGAATAATTGAAGTTTTGACACACTAAAGGTCCAGTTTGTACTCACTGTCTTAGTGTGTGCTGGGATCAGTGAATAATTGTAATGAATGTAATTAATTGTGTGTAATAATTGTAGGCAAGAAATATGTTGTAACAGCAGTATATACAAACCTGTTGTTAGGAATTTTCAATAGAAAATGTTTCAAATCAGAATACTCTCTACAATTAGGCTTATAAATTGTTCACGTTCAAGACATTTTCAAAGTAGGCCTACATATTGATCAGTGAAATAAGAAGCTGCAATCTAAACAATTTTGAATGCGGAACTATACACTTTGAAATTTGGGTGGTGATTTGGGGTGGGGAATGGGGATTTGGGAAATCCCCTCCCCCAAGTAGGTCTAGGCCTATATGCCTACCTTTATATCGTTAACTGGTACAGCTGTTCCTTCAGGGAGAATCTCTGGTTCCATGTCAAACGGAAAAGTACTGTACTCGGGTAGAGCATCCCTCAGATAGAGAAGGTCATCATCTAATCTCTTTTCTAAACGAAGTATTTCAATTTTTTGAATCGTTGGATTGTATATCTCGAATAAGATTTCCGTTCCCTGGTGATCAATAACGTTGCGAAGGATAAATGTTGCTCGTAGACCACATCTCTCACGGTGAATGCAAATACCAACAAAGCGACTTGTTTTACCGGGTGAGTGACGATCTGAGGTTGTTACGGCCAAAATACTCCCTGAAAATAATTTCAATAACTGCCAACTGGAAGTATTTTGTGGGCAAACATGTTTGGATTATGGATTCGATTTTATAAGATATACATGGAATGAATTTAAATCATGTACCGTAAGCCTACAGTTCATCGTATCTACTGGTAATCACTATGCACATGATGCTGGTAATGTGTAGTGATGCTAGACCAGGTTGCTAAAAGTTATTCAAAAGTTGCATGGAGAAGGTTGTGGTATCTATTTTCAAAGTTGATATTTTGTTAACCAGTTCTATGTCAATGCTGAAATGAATGATTAGTCTTCAAATATTCAATTATACATGTGCAGTAAATATGTCAACTGTCTCAAAATTTAACATGGAATCATTTTCAAGAGTTGAATGATTTCAGAATGTTAAAGTCAAAGTAGGCCTACCGATGTTGAGAATGTTGAAATATTTATGCGTGTAAATGGAGACGTGTAAACATTGCGTCTTTTTCTTCTTTTCGTAGAATTTAGAATTTGAAAGGTAGCACTTTGGTGCATCTATTATTTTTAAACACTTGTGTTTTATAGCACAACAGTGAGGATAACAGTAGGCCTACAGTACTGGTAAAAACATTATAGTAACGTACAATAGGCATACAAGTGTAACACTCCAATTGATATTTTCCGAAAAGTACTGTCCACTAGCGGATTAATCCTACGACTAACTGCCACCAGCATTTCCACTGCACTTTGGTTTTGCAAATTCTTCTAACTACACTCTTTTATACCACAATTAATATAATTTTTTGAAAAACAACGTCTGTAACACTTTTATTCCAAATATAGCGTCTGACCGCTAATATGATCAAATATAGCGTTATCTTAACTTTTTTGGGTCTTGAAGACTCTTCAAAAACATGATCAAAGAACATGAAATGTTTCAAAACTTGAAGAAGTATAAGAAAATAATGGATTTGAACCGCTTAGATTTCATCGCTTTTATAGCAATTGCTATTTTACATTTCTCTATGTAGAACTATAGGTAGAGGTGTTTGAAAATGGTGTTATGATTTCGTATTTTTTGTATCTGTATTTGAAAATGTTGGTGTTTGGCGGTGTTACATTCTTTTTTGGCCTAAAAAAAGAAAATGCGGAAATGACGTTTTATGAAGTCTTAAAACGAAAAAAGTTATGTTACAAGTTTACAAATCCACAGTTTACAAGTAGGCCTACACAGTTCACAAATAAACCATCATTAATCTGAAATGGAAGGGACCCCCAGAAAATGATTTTGATTTATAAAAATTTGGATTAATAAAAAAACTCCTCTTCAACATAAATCGGCACTCTTCCCAATTAGAAATGAGTCAATTTCGTATTGCGCGCGAGAGAAAGCTAGGCGACCGGCCGGCTCATTATCGAAGCAGCCGAGTACAGACGATCAGCGACGAGGTCTCTAACCGAATGTTAAGAGCTCATCATAGTCGTCAACTTGTCAAGGTCAGATGGCACGACCGCTCATCAAGCAGTGAACAGCTCATGCGTCCAATAAAAAATATGGAACTTGAGAAAATCATGCTTTTTCATGAAGAAACATTAAAAAAACGTGTTATTTCTGGAATATTTATCGGTTTCAAGTTGATTGCGGTGTTCTGAGCGAATTTTGGTATATTTCTTGTATTTTTGAAACTAATAAATTAGGAATTCATTGAAACGTGCTTATATTGTTGTTTCATTATCATACACAATATTTCGCGATTTCACGGCTTTCACTTGTTTTGGGTGTGTGTTCACCTCTACCTATAGGCTAACTAAATTAAAAGTAAATATATTTGAAATTTGTTGGGCCATACCTAGTGATTTTTAAAAGTACCAAGGACGTAGGGTTTATATTAAATATTAAGCATTAGACATCCCTATATGGAACCACAACTACATTCCGTCAACAAAATGTTTCAAATAGACCTAATTACTTGAAAGTAGGCAGAGCATTCAGCAAATTATTGGCATCCTTATATAAAATATGAACATAGGAAAAGCTGGAAAGTTTCAAGTTTGCTATCAGTATACATGTAGGGCCTACTTACCAACATAAAACTCGGGAATATCAATGTGTGCCCTTCGATTAACCATATCAAGTCTCTCTAACTTTTCTCGCACAGAGTTTCGCCATTCTACAGTAGGATCAGGCAAGAACTCTGGATAAATGAATCGGTAGTCTAATGGTGCAACAGCTTTCCGAAGCGGTACTTCAACCTTTTTCTTATTGACAGAATTCGACTTTGTCATTTCTTCTGCATCATGAATGAGATTGGTGACTGATGCAGTAAATCGGCAATTTCCATAAACTGTCAACAGGTCATCAAATTTCAGTAATTTTTATTAAAGGAACATTGTTCAGAAGTTCAACAGTTTTAGTTTTGTGTAAAGAGACTTCTTGAAATACCAAAGGGAGGTTGTAATATTATGGTAATAATTATTGTAATATTATGAACTTCTCTGATTACATCATTTGAAACCTGCAGGAATAAAGATAATCAATACTGAAAATAAACTTATATCTAGACTAAAAAATTAACCAAGCTGAGGACATTGTTAAGGAGAAAATAAAATTTCAGATTTTGCCAACAGATTATTTTCAATTATGCCATAATTTTGAATTGCATCAAGAGCCGGTTGTACCAACTGATAATCACTAATCAGTCAATTATGTAATAATTAGAGACCGTTTTAAGAACTCTTGGTTAAATATTAATTTCCCAACTATCAGTCAAGGTATGAAAATAACATGTGTAGGTAACCAATGGTTATAACAGGTTAATCCGCTAACTTGCACTTAATCCATTAACAATCAATTTGTAGAACCGGACCTTGGCAAATTAAATATACATTTTATTTTTCATTTAGTCGAGAGTCCACAATAAATGGTATGGTGGGCTGCTTGCAGTCTGAGGGCTGTGCACCACTGGTATAAATGAACAACACATTTGCCCCTTTATTTATTACTCGTTGGCAGACCACAATAAAATGGCAAAGTGGGCTGCTTGCGGCCCGAGGATTGTGTACCACTGGTATAAATGAACAACATAGAGCTTATTTTATAGTTAGGGCCCACCTGAAGACACAGATTGGTGTTTTTAAGAACAGATTTGGTGTTTTTGATGAAAAAAATATTGATGGAAAGAGCCAACATAACCTACAATATTTTACAATCTCACGATAAAAATACTACTCTTGAAGTAGGCCTAGGCCTACACATAGAAGAGTTATCTGAAAAATGTAGAAATAACTATTCCAGTAATCATACCAATTTTTCTCAAATATACTACATTAGACCTTCTCAGGTTTAATGTAAGTTTCTGTAGCAGACTTCCTATTACCGACATTGAAAATTGTTCGACAAGGTTTCCTAATCCTCTTTGTGCCTATGTTGGTACTTCGTACATTTTAGTTTTGTATTTGTATTGTTATGCAGTTGTTATCCTGAGTGCCAAAGTCAAAAATAGTCAAAAATCAAATTTATTTCTCTTCTGCGCAATACGTAATATGGTTGTGTAATAAATCATCGTAAAATGTCTGTAATTCGTGTAATTTCGCGAACATTTCCGCGAAACATTGTTAATAATACGTTCTCCGGTGCACCCGCAGTTTTTTATCATGAGAACGTAAGTACGCTTTCCCTAATTAAATGATTTTCTACCGAATACGTCTACCGAATCAATATAGGCCTAGAATAACCTAACTACAATCTGTAGGCCTATTATGAAGTCATTGTCTTGGCACTGACTTTATAATACACGGCAACCTAGCCCAGGCCTTTGAGCTTCCTCTTAGCATTGATTGCTTTGGCTATGTAGTTTGTAGGCCTAGTCAAAGGCGTGCAGGACTCGACTGATCTTACAACTTTGCATCCTAGGTGTTGGACCATTATGAAAATCCACGAAATGTTGGTGCTCTCGACAAAAATGA
Organism: Brachyptera risi; assembly: GCA_964007535.1. Taxonomy (NCBI): domain Eukaryota; kingdom Metazoa; phylum Arthropoda; class Insecta; order Plecoptera; family Taeniopterygidae; genus Brachyptera; species Brachyptera risi. The sequence continues at coordinate 35,807,156 of OZ023329.1, read as the reverse complement.
TAAGCAAGTAGGTACTGGACTTGTTGGTGCTCCAGCTTGCGGTGATGTCATGAAACTGCAGATCAAAGTCGACGCCAATGGAAAGATAATCGATGCTAAATTCAAGACATTTGGTTGTGGCTCGGCTATTGCGTCAAGCTCATTAGCTACAGAATGGGTCAAGGGCAAGACCGTGGATGAAGCATTGACATTGAAGAATACGGATATTGCCAAGGAGTTGTGTCTACCACCAGTAAAACTTCACTGTTCAAGTAAGGGCAATTGATTATATTACTAGGCAAACTGCATTTGTCTACCATAGAATAATGAGTTAGAAGTGAACTTTGTAGCTTATGAATAAGCTGTGGAATAATATGTATCATTTGCATTCTTAAATTTCCGTGTTAGAAATTTACCTGTACCAATTTCAAAATGGTTGCACTGACGACATACGTGTGCGATGAGAAATTTTGTCACCAGCATGACAAAAAGTTGTTAACAAATAAGTGTTAGATCTAGTTTTACCAATTCTAACCAGAACACCTTGTTAATATAAACATTGTATTGTATTTGGAAAACTCCATCAGGCCCACGAAGTAGCGTGTTTGGACATGCTTGGTTTGCATCAATTCAAACTCGGTTAATACATTTTTTTTTACATATTTCGAACTTGAAAACCGTACCGGCTGAAGGCATTTCAATTTTGATTAATATGGTTACTTGTAATCCGAATTCCAGCTTAACCGTAGTTAAAACCTATGACTATCAATAACGTAACGGGATAAGCAACATGGCGCTTTCCTTTCACACCATGCGTACATCAAAGGGATGCCGCCTCACAAATGTTATGATGATTTGTTGGTATTGTTGTATGTTGATCTATACAAGTAATAGATGTAATGCAATCTGTGAATCCAGCTCTTTCCAACTGCATTAAACAATATTGGGATAAATTTCATTTGAATTCGCCAATCTAAATTTAAAATACGTCTGTAAAAGCATATAGTCCCCTAGTCAAGAGCCCTACTGCTATATTTACCATTTGATAACTGGATAATTACTCATCATCTACGAGAAAGATTAAAATCAATGCAATTGTACAACTATGTACTATATATTGAAATACGAGCCTAATACGTACGATTTGATTTGAAATTGCGAATCTCATAAATGTACACGAAAGCGCGCTGATTCCATCATGGTGAAAATGGCCTAATGTTAAAAGGATGGGACTTATGCCGTGTTGCTTATCCCGTTACGTTATTGATAGTCATAATGGTTAAAACTAATATTTCGACCCTTCAATTGCTTCAACACTTTTTGGATTAAATAATTCAAAAAAGTTTGAGTGAATTCCTTGAATTGATCATAGAGTTGTATAGGCCTACATATATAGAGTTCTAACTCAGTGACGAGCCGTGTACCAGATCGCGCACTTCCGTTTATTTCCAAATGGCGGCCATGTTCGTCTTTCAACTGCCAGTTAGAGCTACTTCCGTGTTTGTAATTTAGCAAGGCCTTCTTTATTGGTTGAGTGTATGCAAAGATTCCATCCTACTTTGTCTTTGAGCTTTGTCTGTGTTTTTCTGTTTGTTTGTAAGCACTGCACAGGTTGCCGGGTTTGACTGATTGACATGAAACTTTTTCTACACACTCAAACTTATTAGAACTGTATAGTTTTTGAGTTGAATCAGTTTGACTAATTTTGAGAAATATCATCTCAAAGTTTTTAAAAACCTCGTAAGATCAGGCTGGGCAAGAAAATTTGAAAAATAAAATCTAAAAAAAAAGAGAAATTCTCTGAATGCATACACATGAATATTATAGTTATTACAATAAGTTATTATATAAGCCTAGTTATTACAATATTACATTATTACAATTTTGTATGGAATTTGGGCCAACCATTTTGTAGAAAATAATTTAATGAACTGTTTTTATTAATCAAATAGATAGAAATAATAGCAGAATTATGTTGCCAAGATTCACTGCTTTCAAGATTCAATATTTGCCCAACAATGAACTCATGAAGTATATTTTATATGCGTCAAGGTGTGTAGATTTTTCGATTAAACCAGAGTCGATAAAGTAGCAAACTATTACAACTTATTCAGATATCTCGCTCATCTTACAACACATATACTGCGTTTGCCTAGTTATTACATATTATTTAATGATAGGCTTATAGAAGACCTTGGATTCAGGTACTGAATATGGAACAAGTTACGGTAGGCCTACACTTGACAACCAGTTTGAACGAACATGGCCGCTGTTACCCACTATTTAAAGTCATCAAGTGGTACGAGTTTTCAACACTGAGTTATACCATAGATTCGTTACTTCATTACTCTATGGTTATACCTCCAGTACAACAGTACTATATAGTACCACTTCATGAATTGATGATTATTTTCCCGATTTCCATCTTTTTTATTTGACGCTTAAAAATAAGCCGAAGCACGTTGAGCTTTGTGTGTGTGATTCGACCGAGTGGTCTGACCTTGACGAACACAACACCATGCTAAGCTTGAAACATTTTTTGTTAAACCATCGACTCGGGACGGCCAAGCGCCAATAGAAGTGGTTCATATGATGATCGCGCGTCATTGAAGCTAGCGGACTACACATGATCAGTGAGGCCCTAGCAACGGCTTCTATTGTCTAGTTTCGGCCGGTCGCATAACTTTCTGTCGTGGGCCATAAGAAATTGACTAAATTCTTGGATTTTTTTCTGTTCATCCAAATTTTTATGAATCGATTTTTTTTTAATTCCTTCCATTTTGGATTAACGAGGGTTTACTGAATATTTTTGTTTCATAGAAACTTTCTTAGATTTTATTCTTCCAATAGAAATTCTATCAAGTGAGATTTCTATCATCTTACAAAATGTAGAGAAAAATATCCAACGTGTGTGTGTTATGGGCCTAGTGATTCTGTGTTTCGGAAATTGGGAAGAATTCCTAAATGAAGGTATACTGCTTGCGGATCTCTTGGCAAGAAGTATGTAGGCCTACAGAGTTTTAGCTTGATAGCTAATGAATGAATGAATGAATATTTGGGTTTTATGGTGCGTAGATATCTAGGTCATTTTTCGATGGCTAATAAAGCTCATTTAATGGTGTTAACTGTAACTTGCAACATTTTTCTCAGCGTTTGTTTGTTGTACGCACTCTACGGGTAGCTACGACGTATTGACATGAAAGTTTGTGCCAACTTCCGGATAAATCCCATCCTAGTTTTCAAGACTATTTGAGTTGGCTGCCTTCATTTGTCAAATAAGCCTAATCAAATCCTGTAAAAATGGGAAAAATTGAAATATATTTTCTGTAAACCAAGCGTGGTACAATAATTTTTTTAAGGACGATTTAGGTAGGGTCTACTACAAGAATGAGCGAGATATTCTCCAAGTTTCTTGAAGGTTCAAGTATTCTCTCGATCATTTTTGAGAAATCAATGAAGAATGATGCAATAGGCCTACCATTCATTTTTTCATTATTATTTTTACCATTTTGATTTATTACCATGTTCATGCATTGAAGTAATAGAGTGAAACCTCTATCCATTGGTTTTCAAGGGACCGGGAAAATAAAACCATCCATGCAGAAAAACCATCCATCCAGGAAAATTCAACATTGGTTACATGAGAGTGGGGCAAGAAAAAATGGATGATACAAGCAGGAAAACGATGGATCCAGGAACGATGCATAGAGGTTTCACTGTAATTTCATATTCTCAGACTTTATAGCGTAATACTGATGGGTCATTGTTTTTTCCAGTGCTTGCAGAAGATGCGATCAAGGCTGCACTCTCAGACTACAGGATTAAGCAAGATGCATCAAAGAAGGAAGAAAAGCTTTAGGTCAGAACATTGTGGCATAGTGTACATTTGTGGCTAAAGTACATTTAGGAAAACTCAGCCAAAATTAAAAATTATTTCAACAGCAATTTGGTCAATGTAGGCCCTAAAAGGTAGTTTTTTGTGTGATGTTGAAATGAATATCATTCAACACACTTCAATATATTTCTATATATTATTCAAATATAAAAAATATAAATTGTAATGTAACATGATAGACATAGGTCTATCAAACAAATTAATTACACGCTATTCAGCCTAATTGATACAAAGTATGTATAAACTTAGATATAGTTTTGTTAGTATATTGCATCATCTATTAAATAATCTGTTACAGTATGACAAAGTATTCCATTTAATTCTTTACACATTCCTTCAAAACTGTTATCCTAAAATATATGTACTGGTATGTCCTTTCAAGAATTAATCTTGTAAGTAGACTTGTTCTTGAGTAGTTGATATCTAGTGACACCTTGCCTGACAATAGTTACACACAGTTCACGGAGTCACGGCATCAAAGCTTGGCTGGTTCAATAATGTGATCACGCCATTGTTCCCGTAACTGACATCCTAAATTGATTATAAATATCTTTTCAAGAATTGACATTGTAATTAGATTGGTTCTTGATTAGTTCATATGTTGTAAAACACCTTGCCTAATAAGGGCTTCACACTGTGATCGAGGTACTAGATGCTGAGTGTTGCGGTTAAGTAGTATGATCTCGCCGTCGTCCAGTTCAAACTTTCCATAATCGACCAAACAACGAACCTCAATGTAAAGAGACTTTGGAGGTTTCATATCCTGCGTTAAATTCAAACCATGATTGCCACCAATAGATCTCATGTACGTAGCCAAGAGCTTACTGTAATTACCAAACCATTGTATTTCAGGATCACACAGATTGTATTTAATATCTGCTGGTAGAACACTACCAAATTCCCAACGCATTTGCCTTATCTTCAGGAGACGGTTGTACAAATATGCCAAGATACATCTCTGATTACGTTCCAAAGCTGTATGGCGAAGATGTACGCCAGACATGTATGTAGCATCGCCTAGCACAGTTGAATTTACATCATCCTGATTTTGTTCAAACAACGCCCTCATTTCTTCCAATGCCAAGCGTACCTTCTCATCATTGAAACCGGGCAAAAAGTCAGGTGATCTCTCAAGTTCTTTAATTAATTCAAATGCTTTTTCACAGAACATTATTGAAAATTGAGGAGTTGCAATTTGCAAATCCACTTGAAAATGTCTCACATAGGTTAGGATGCCCAGTAACAAATAGTTCAGCAAACACTGTTTTGTCGAAACTGTGACGAAGATGCAGATGGCAGAATTGAAATAGGTGGAATATTCAGTAATTTCAGTTGAAAGCTTTCTTTGAATTAAAAGCCGATCAGCACAGTAAAAAAAAAACTACGACTCTACAGATAAGTCAAACCATTGGTCAAACCCAGGGGTCAAACCAAAACTCAAACCAAAGACTCAAACTAGGCCCATGAAAATGAAACTGCTTCAAATAATTTCCGTGACGCGCGATGGCGCCAGTGGCGCCACCATAGTATCTGTCATTTCATACCATATTCCTAGAACAACATGGCCGTGTTTACATGCATTTTAATCGAGTGCGTCATGTGAATTTACCACACTTTGAGTCTAATTTTTAAAATAATCAGCGTTACCTTTGATGTGAAGAATATTGGAGACTTATTACTTGATTGCAGATCTGTAATAAAGTATATTTCTCATTGTACTTGACGTTTCCACCTGTTAGTTTAGGCCTATACCCGGTAAAGCATTCTTTTGTTAGGCAGTCAAGTAAAGTAAGATGGCCTTTGGCAGGCCGCTCTTATTCATTGTATTAATTCAGTGCAGGCGTGTGCCTAGACAATAATTATAAATTGATATTTTAATTACAGTTGGAGCATAATACCTAGCTGACATGTCTGGACCAACCGTCAAAGGCAGAGGTAAGTGTTCATTATTATAATTGCTTGTCCTAGGTTAGACAATTGTCAATGGCTAATACTTATAAATGCTAGGCCTAGGGCTGGGGCCTAAGCCTAGGGAATGGTTCAATGCAGTGGCTGATTTCTTCTCTTGATTGATTTCTTTTTTTTATCGATTTTAGTTGATTCTATTTTATTTTTTTGGAAAGGTTATATCCTAAATTTACAAATCTGAATCTAATGCATTTTGTTAGATGTCTCGAGATTGTGCTTGATTTCCATCTTCTGTGGTATTGCATTCCACAAGCAGATCAATGTCTTGAGATTGTGCTTGGTTTCCATCTTCTGTGGAATCGCATTCCACAAGTAGATCGACCTTCCTAAGAAAGATTATCATCCTTTATTTGCCCGATATCTTGGGAGGAATAGCTTCTCGGTGGTCTGCGACTTGATTTCTCGATCTGCTTGTGGATGTCGTCCTTGTTTGGTTCTTGCGAGATAGCTCGTAAAAAGCATCAAAGTGTTTTCTTTTTACGTTACTCACGTTGCTTTTCCTATTTAAAAAGTGTGTAAGAGCATTTCTTCTCTTAGTCGTACAGCACCATTTGCAGTGATGGTTTAATGTGTATCTCATGGCTTTCTTCTACACCCCATTTATTGCTTCAATATCATGTTCTGTGCGTGGGTCCCAGACTCCACTACAATACTCTATAAGATGTGTGGCTAGGAATTTATAAGCGTTAGCCTTAATTTTCAGTGGGCATCCGTTTATGTTTCTCATCACGAAGTGGAGCTTCCTCTTAGTATTTGAAACCATCTCTGATATGTGCTGACTCTATTTAGATTTGATTGTCTGCCTAATACCTAGATATTTTCAATTTTTCAATTTTATTAACTGTTCTCGATTTAAAGTAGGCCTACCGGTATGACTTTCTTTTAGTAAAACTGATAATTTTGGTTTTATCTTCGTTCAATTTCTCCAATTTCACTTCACTTTGGTGAAACTTCTTGAAACATGTTGGCCCTACAATGTGGCAGTTAGATGGCACTGTAAAAATTGAGTTGACTTCATGTACTCAATGACTGCACCCATGTAGGCCTACATACAATTTGTAAACTATTATTCTAACTATCATGCCAGTTGTTTTTGAGAAACATTGTTTTTCCTTTTTGTCAACAGGTCCAGGTCGCCCACCAAAAAATAAAAATAACTGCACCTGGTGTGGAGAGACAAAATTACCACTGAAATATGTTCTACCAACTCAGCACGGAAAGAAAGAGTTTTGTTCTGAAACGTGCTTGTCAGAATTTAGGAAGGCATACTTGAAGGTAGGCTCATAATATTTAATTTTGCCATATCATTTGTCAAATTAGTGTTGACTTAGTCCTGTTGAAATGTAGACCTATGGCAGTGTTGGGGAAGTTCACTTTTAAAAGGATCTTTTTTAAAGTTCAGTTCGTTACAAATAAAACGATCTTTTTAAAAGTTCAAGTTCGAATTTTTGGCTCGAGGGTAAAAGTTCAAGTTCAAAAAAACAAAAGTTCATTTAAAAGTTCAAAATAAAATAGGAAAAGTATTACCGTATTTATTTTTAGCTATAGGCCTATTGTATTGATAATATACGTAGGCATAGGCCTACCTAGTATAAAAGAACATTCAATAATGATGCATAAAACAGTTAATACAATAATAGAACAGGTATTTTTTTGGCAAATTTTGAAATGATTGGTTGTTTATAGGACCTTAATATGAATAAGCACTACGTCTTCTACTATATTTCAATAATTTGACATCCAGTTTCTAGTACCTACAAAAAATACGATAATAGGAAACGTAGGCCTAGGCCTATATAGTTTAAAGAAATAGTAGGCCTATGTACTTTTACTTCTCTATGAATACGTAAACTGCAGCGATTTCAAGAACACGGCAAGCACGGTCTATTATCTATACATTGTAACTTGTAAGACACAAAGCAAGCTAGGGCAGGTTTCGGTGCACGTGACAAAACGTCCCCGAGCCGGGGAATCACCACATCAAGACGTACATTCGGCCAATAGATCGGCACTCGGCCTGGAAACAAACGAAGTACAATCTTGTATACTATCATGTGCAAGTAGGCCTACCAACCAAAAAATATGAACTTTCAAACGAACGTTCTACACCTTAAATATAAAGTTCACGTTACTGGTGCATGAAAGTAACGCGTTCATAAAAAATTTCGAAAAAAACGAACGTGTTCGTTTTAAAAGTTCATTGCCCAACACTGGCCTATGGGCATAAAAATCTAGATTGAACATTATGTTCATTGGTCCATAGTGATCTTATGCGCATAATGAAGAAAATGCGGTAATTAGCACCACTTGATCAGATAATAATAGGCCTACAAGTATATTAAAGTAATAAAAACCATCGAGTAGGCCTATCGGTGTTTGATTAATTAGGCTAAGCCTAGTTAGAATTTTCTAAGGGAGTCACGTCATATCACAGACTGAGCTAAATAGCCTTGTACGAACCACACCCTTGCCCTGTTCCTACCACATCCTCGTGAAAAAGAGGACTGCCAGTACCACACACTCTGTGGCTTGAATACCGTAGGCACCCATTTTTACCACTATCCCATTTGATTTCATAGAATAGGGTTACTTTGCTCAAGTTGGGTTTGGTTTGGTTAAATCAGGTCAGGTTATTTTACACGGGAGTGTGGGTGTATACACACAGTGAAAGCTACTATACAAGCCACGGAGAGTGTAGTGTGTGTAGTGTAGTGGTCATCTTTCGCTCTGAGGAGTAGACCGCATTACGTAGGGTACCACGGAGTGTGGTTCTTGTAAGCCACTATGCGCACCATGGTCCGTAGCACGAAGGTCTGCCATTTCGAAAGCAAATGTGAAGAATCAATCCAACATTTACTGAAATTCAACTAGAATCAATTGACAATTTGTGGGAATGTGGTAAATGGCCTCAATCAAATTTGTTATTTATCGAAATTGAAATTATGGAAATTGAATCGTTTTATATTCATTTCCCTAATCATTCGTTCATTTTTAAAATTATTTCTTCAACCATATAATGTTCAATTCTAATAGGCTACGGTACTTTAATTTTTACTTAAAGGCCCTTTAGATGATCAACTAAAATAGCAATGTATTTCGGCAATGTATTTTCCGTTGTGTATAGGATCCTAAAATATTTGTTTTCTGCCGTAGCGGTGCCAGTAGCTTGAACCTTGAACTAGTGAATGCCAGTAGTGCAACCTAGAGCTCAAATCACTAAAACATAGATCAACAGTTGCGATAAAAATACTAATCAATATCACCAGAGTACTACTGTATCAATAGTGAGAGATTTGTATACATTCCTCTAACCCAACCTTGCCTCTAATCCAACTTTTTTACATGCTTGCCATCAACATGCTCAAGTCAAAAGAAATCTTTACAGCAGCTGCTTAACCTATTAAATTTTTCTTATCCTCACTATGCATTACATCTGTTTGAATTACTGGATCTTGGAGATCAATATAAACATAACCTAAAATTACCTGTCTTCTGTATCATTGAAAAAGGTTAGTCAATTGAAAATGGTCACTCACCAATCTTCGATTAACTCCCACTCAATGATATGGCGTCAACAGAAGCTAGACAGTCAACGGAATGTAGCGTTACACTTTACTGGTCGCTGATTGGTTGGCTACTAGCAATATTGCCTCAAAAGTTGAGCGTAATCCTACTCTAGGCAGTGCGTTGACAGCAATAGCAACTTTTATTGTAGTGTAAACGCGAGATAGGAAAAGCATGTATTCTACTTGGTAGCGATACATTTCAAAAATGCATTGCTAGGAATAAGTCGATTGTGTAAAGGTGGTATAAAATGATTTATAATAGGCCTTCTTAGATTCTTCAATCTCATTTTGTTTATTCTTCATTAATTTTATTGTAATACCGGTACTAACCTTTTCTTAATAGGCTATTAACATGTTTTGCATGGCCTGTATCTAGTTTTGATATTTATCTTTTAGGGCCCATTAGTATTACTTTTTCTTTTCTCCACATTACCGGTACCGGTAATGTTTTTAGGCCTTTGTTTTTTTCTACATGTAATGTAGGCCTATGTTGACTTATATTTTCATGTTGATTTATTACACCATCTTTGTGGTATCTTATGTAGGCCTACGTTCATCATATGGACAGCCGTCAATGAATATTGATTTTCTCTATAATTAGGCCCTATCAGTTACCATAATTGACTTGGAAAAAATCAATCAAATACATTGGGACTTTAACTAGCTTTTTCAAGTCCTAAATCAGCCAATCTTCTAACATATGGTTTCAAAGACCTCTGTTGAGATTTGGTTTGCAAATTATTAGCATTATCGAAATATGTTCTTCGGCACAAAAGTTAATTGTACCGATACCATATTGTATGTGCATAGTAAATGCTTATATGCTTGAGGTCTCAAGCACCATGTACTAAGGAGGCCCTGTTTTATTTCCTTAGGGAGCATGCTTTCTCTGCGACAATGTCATTCGAGTCAGCCCGTGTCGCCTGGAACCAACCGACGGCAGCGGTACGATCAAAGATTTTTGCAGCCAGTTTTGTTTGAACAAACACATGAAAAAGGAGCAAGCTGCACAACAGAAACGTGATGAGCAGAAACGTACTCTCGAGACAAACGAACAGAAACGTCTGCTAGCCATAAGCGCTCCGAAGGCACTGACATCTCCACTGCCTTCAAACACTGGAGTTAGTTGGGATATGGGACAATTCGATGTAAATGCAACATTTGACTGGGACATTTATCTGAAAGAAACTAATAGCGTGGCAGCACCTCCAGAAATATTTAAACAGCACATTAATCCACCAAGCAATGAATTCAAGATTGGTATGAAACTTGAAGCATTCGATCCGCGTAACTTGACGTCTACTTGTATTGCTTCGGTGGTCGGTGTTTTAGGTCCGAGACTTCGACTGAGACTTGATGGAAGTGATAATAAAAATGACTTTTGGCGCTTAGTCGATTCGAATGAGATACACCCAATAGGCCATTGCGAAAAGTATGGAGGAATGTTGCAACCTCCATTAGGTTTCCGAATGAATGCGTCGTCATGGCCCATGTTCTTAGTGAAAACGTTGAATGGGGCTGAAATGGCTCCAGCTAAAGTTTTCAAAAAGGAGCCACCTACACCAGCAAATAATTTGTTCCAAGTTGGCCAGAAGCTTGAAGCAGTTGACAAAAAGAATCCCCAGCTGATCTGTACAGCTACAGTTGGTAAGCACTCTGGTCAGATTAGATGAGATAGGCATAAATAATGGCATTTTTTGAGATTCAACATTCAACGCATATGTGAGCTTACTGGGCCGAAATATCTGTTGACCAATGTGAATGATGAATTCATGATATAGACCTAAATTTTAAATTATGTTTGGTATGACACGAATATATATTTTTAAATTAGGTATGTATTTAGGTCTATCCTTATTCCTTACAATACCTTACAAGCAACCACTACTTGATTCTACATTCATTTTATATATTTTTCTTACGGAAATCTCTTGTTTACTGTTGGGTTATGGACATGAACTTTTTATTAGTGGTTCGTTTTTATTTCTTACAAAAATTGCATTGACCTATTCAATTTATAATAATGAACGTTGTTATCGTGATGCTCAAGATAACCGAGAGTTTATTCTGTTTCAGGTGCTCTTAAAAATGAGATGATCCATGTAACATTTGATGGATGGAGGGGAGCGTTTGACTACTGGTGTCGTTGCGATTCCAGGGATATCTTTGCAGCCGGGTGGTGCGCCAAGAGTGGCCACCCACTACAACCACCTGGACAGAAATGTAAAATATTTTTCATAATATGGTTATATTTTTAGTGTGTTATAGAGAATTAATATATTTACTTTTTCTCTCATAAATTGATTCATCCTAGAAATTATTAAAGGACATCACAACCCTGAAACTAGATTTGAATGAATAGTGACAATATTTATTCCCCTAATTTTAAAGACCACAAGAAAATAGAAATCATCATCTCAATTTCAGAAATGATAAGTTATTCATTTGTCATCAAGGGGCCGGTCCTTTTTCTGAGTCGTGACGTAGACATTACTCGATTCAGTTTATGTTTCTATACGGAATCGATAATGCCTACGTCTGCTCATTTTTTGTAGGACAAAAAAGTCTCAAGCTCAATAAATGTTTGTTTCAAGACTTGTTGAAGAGTAGACGCAATCTGAGATTGTTTCAGATGGAACAAAAATAGTGTAGATAAAAGTGAGAAATGAATCAATTGAAAAGTCCCACACTTCTTTCACAAGATGATCACCCTAAATTTCAGTATGCTTACTTTTTTGTTCCAAAAGTGTAGGTCTAATATTTATATTATTAATTACCATAAAACCGCAGCATATGCGCCGTCGCCTTGGCATGAACGAGATATTCATATCAAATTTAACTATTAATCTTAGTCACTCGATCATAATTCTTCATTATGCAGTACCTACTACCTAGTATACTACCCAGTATAAGACAAGTAATTGACTGGCATCTTTTTTTACTGATTTGCAAGTCCTTTAACATTGACAATTGGGACTTTTGAACTGGAATTCTTTGAACTTACCGTATTGAAAAGATTCAAATGTATATTTCTCAGTTTTACAATATGCTGTAATACAATTATTTTCCAAACAATGTAACCTAATTACTTTAGGATTGGTAAAAACATTTACTAAAACAAAAATAACTTTCTTTCATTCAGAATTGTAAATTTTGCTCAACACGATTCTGGTGAGTACATTCCGAACATTATCGAGTTGTTTGTCCAGTTTCATAAAGATGTGTGCTTTTGTTTGACCTGCTAAGGGTGAATAGAAATCAAAATTTAACAACATTTTTTCAAGAGACCTACATTAAAATTGAGTCTTCGTTTGAAAAACTCATCCAATTATTATTAGAATATTCAGTTTTTCAAATATTTTCAATAAGCTAAGACGTTCTCAAATGTGAATTTACGTGCAAAATTCCATCCTCGGATTGCTCCTGGGCTTGTCAAGCAGATTGATCACTTTGTTTTTGTGTACTATAATTAGTGATGCCTTCGGATACCTGGGTCGGGTACGTGTAATGCATTACCTGGGAATTATTCTGTTACCCAGGTATCCGAAATATAGTAAATGGCCTGCATAAATCACACGAATGAGATCAGTAAGTGTTGGGGATGAACACAAGTTCCCAACAAACGTTGGGACTATTGAATAGGACGGACAGTCGATCGTATCCTCCATATAGCGATATATTCAATGCATAACCCTTCACCTACATGAACTAAAATGTAACAACTTGATGCCTTCCATATGTTTGTATTTTCTGATCTCAATACACATTTCATTTCCATTAGAAATGTAAGTAATCCCGTGCAATATAACCGAGTCTTTGATGCGCCGTAAATCTACAGCATTCATTCATTCAAAGCAACCTTCATTCAAAGTCCTCCGGTGGTACATACATGTTACGGTGTTTTGGTCACCATTAAATGTGGTCAATAACGTCATATTGAATGGATGAATATCAGGGTTTTAAGGCGCATCGACAGCGAGGTCATTTAGCGCAACGTCATATTATCATAGGCCTTCAACTCACAATCATGACGGAAAAGCCAAAATTGAAAGGGATGATGTAAAAACGAAAAAGAAGCATTTTTCGATTTTTTTCTTCGAAATTACCCGAGTGATTACTAGGGATAACATCGATTAAGAATCGATTCTGATGTAAAACGATTCTCAAATAAAAAAATCGATTTTTTTTTTGGTTCAGTGCTGTAGGCCTACTTCTTTACGTTGCAATAAGTGCTCATTTCGCTGTCCATATTATTCTGTATTGTTGAGATATTACTATCTGGACAAAAGCTATCCCTTCGATTACGTTTGACTGCCGAACGTAGGCGGAAATACCCAAACGGTACAGTACAGTTCAAAGAAGTCTCTAGCAGCTATTTTTCACGTGAACGCCTTGGGAAGGTTTTAAAAAAAGTTTCTAATTACCGGTACACTACTTTTTTGAGAATAAACTTTTTTCCAATTTTTTTTCTTCTAAATTTTTTCTTTTCATTTTTTTTTTTTAATCTGGATCTTTTTTAATTTTGGATTCTGGAGCATAGAGAATCGATGTCATCCCTAATAATTACTCGATTCCTGATTATAAGACATCACTAATTATAATTAGGCGTAGTGACTCACATCTGTCAAGTGCTTCACATTCTAATGTCAAGTGTTATTTCACAGCGGCTCACGGTGCAAGTCGTTATAAAGCTCGTGTCTTCAACGTACCGCCACCATTGGTCGGTATCGGCTCACCATTGGATCAGACTCAACCATTGTCGCCAGATGGTGGTACTATCGACATGAGTATCGTGCCTGAGGGAGAGGGCATCTCGACAAATGGAACTATGACTATTATTGAGCCAGATACTTCGACCACGCAGAAGGTTGCACAAATTGGTAAGATTGTCATTATAATACTATTTATTTTGACTATTACGTGTCCATACCATCCATACTACTAATTGATAATTATCATTGTTCTACATGAAAATCCGGCAATACAGTCAGTGTTATTCCATAACGATGATGGACAAACTTGGTTCAATATTCCTATTCTAATGTAGGCCTACCCAAGTAGCTTTCCAAGTTTCTTTTTTTATCTTGCTATTATTAGAGATCTAAGATAACATGAAATAAGGGCTATTGAATGGGTGGGAATGGTGGACTCTGTTGTTATTTATTTTTCCACACTCTGAGATGTAACTTCAATGAGTGAAATTTAGAAAAAAGTTATTTTCAGTATTCAAAATAACACTTGGGAAACAATAATATGGTGTAGGCCTATAGTTTCGAGTTGATTGGTTATTTTGTCAGACCTGTATGCCTTTTGCAAAAAAAATAATAAACATAACAACAAACCTTGATTCTTTCAGCATGACGTGAATTGGAAGTTTTTTCTATGGTAATTTAAATATATTGGGTCATCCAACGTTTGAGCATGTTCGCAAGTAATCGTATTTGTTTTTTTCAGCATGTGTGTTCTTGAACCACGGTTGTCACTGTGGTCCCTATCTTGACCCGCGCAAAATATCGGAACTTCCCATGTACTTCAGCGCAAAGTCGGTCGGCCGTCTACTTCGCGAGTTTGTTCAATCGTTGATTGACGCTGCAGTCGACCAAAAGCAGTTTATCGGACTTCTGAGGCAGGGTGACGGAACAGTAGTTGTTACTGGTATGAATGCTCATTTATATTTTGGTAGTTTGTATTCCTTAATTAAACACTCAGAAATTGTATTCAAATCTAATTTCATCCCCATTTGATTAAAATTGGGGTTGCTGTTCTATTTCCATACTATTCAGTTTGAATATTTCCGATCGATTCAATATTTTCGTGCTTCGATTCGATATTTTAGGACTTTGATTCGATATCAAAACACCGATCATTATCAAATTGAAAAATCTCGAGTCAAATAATCAACTGAGCATTGGACCTTCGATTCATGTCATTATAGTAGCGTTTATTGAAACGAAATTTCTATCAACGACTCAAGAGGATTCTGTGAAAATACGACTTTGGTGAAAATGGCGCACACCTGTAGCCGTCTGCCTGTACGGCAGACAGGTGTCTGCCAGGTGTGGGCACAGGTGTCACCTGTGCCTGTACGTCTGTCTACGTACAGATTGTTCAGAGTCTTTTTGTTCATAAGTTGACCAGTAGTATCTAGTATCTACAGAACTATTTATCAGTACAGTGAAACCTCTATGCATCATTCCCAGATCCATTGTTTTCCTGCTTGTATCATTCATTTTTTTCACCCCACTCCCTTATAACCAATGCTGAATTTTTCTGGATGGATCATTTTCTTGCATGGATAGTTTAGTTTTCCTGGTCCCTTGAAAAACGATAGATAGAGGTTTGACTGTAATTTTTCTTTGTGTCCAAATTTATTAAAATAATAGTCATAGGCTCATATATTAATATTTTAATTCAATTGACAAATTTGTATAACCTTTGTAAGTACAAGGTTATTTGTCATACAAGTTGAATGGTGTGTAATGAAATACTAATTAATACAATACAATACATTCTAGCAAACTACACTGGTACTGCAAGTGTTACAGGTAAAGGGATTAAAAGAATGTGGTGATGAAGTATTGAAGGTATGAATGGGGGTCAGTGGGTGCAATTGCGCAATATGTCTTGGTATTGTATCTTTCATCTATGCTTCAAGTTTTCCATCATACAGGTAATGTATCATACTAGTATCTTGCTATCTTGTAGAGAACTTTGTACATGGCAACCCTTGTTGCACATGATCACATTCGTCCTTAAGCTTTCACTCACATAAATCGCAATATCGTATCATTTATCGGTTGTCTTTTTTATTTACACTCAGCGTCAGTTTGCCCTTATGCATGGGGAATTTCTTCTGTTGTCCAGGCTCGTTTGTTGGAGAGACGATGCCCGTGCGCCTGCCCGTGATCCTCAATGTGTCGGCTCTTTGGAGCTACCTTGGTACGCTGCTCGAGGACTTGTTGTGCTGCGTCAACTTCTTCACCCGCCTTCGACCCGACGAAAAGTGTGTCAAGTGCTTGAAATCTGTGGACGTGGCGACGACGACAACTGTGAAACGAGATGATAACGAACAGGCAAACAAACGGCGGTGGACAGCAGACTCTCAGATCATTATAAACCAGGTAATTCACATTCTTGTGGTTGCTGAGAATATTCATTTTTGCGATATTTGGCAAGGATCTAGAAATCATCAAGTCATGATACAGTTAGATGAGTTTCGGTGTGTCTTATTTCGAGTCCGAGTCTCTGCCGGACTCATTGAAAACATATTGAACTCATTAAGTCATAGACTCGATTTGCTAGTCGAAGTTGAGTCTTTAAATCTGCCCCTATTTCAAAATTTGGTGCTTTCTTATTGGCTGCTTCTCAGTGAGTGATCTCATTGGCTGATAAGTTTAGAAGGCAAAGAAAGCTCTTTCTGCAAAGCTTTTTGGGAAATCAAAATGGCAGCCACTTTGTGACTTGAATAACAATTTGCAGAAACTTGTATTCTTAAAACTGTAGGTTCAACGCTCAAACCTTATTCAGTCTCACCCAAACCACCATTAACAACCCTGGGCGCTTTCCGAGACTGTCACTCTAGCCCCCGTCTAAGAGGCCCGCCGAGCATTTTAGCATGGCCGGGCCCATAGGCGGGGGGCTTAAGTGGCAGTCGCGGTAAGCATCCTGAAACAGATCGACGCCGCTTAGTACAGTGGAACCTCTTTTATACGTTTTTCAGGGGATCAGACTAGATAATGTATTAACGTGAAAAACTAATTGATGAAATTATTTAACATGTGGAGCATAGCTTATGAGTTGGATACAAAAATAAAACTTATGAATGTAATAAATGTATAAATGAGAAACTTATAATAGAGGTTCTACTGTATATATTCACTTCTTTGTTCATTACATTTTCATTTTGGTAAAGACTTGCACTCGTGAACCTTATTCAGACTTGACTCGGACTCGAAACTAAAAGCATACTGGTACACCCCTAAATCAATACAGTTGAAATCTGAAATTCATTTAATGGCTGTTTTTGGATGAACAAAACAAAGACTCAATTTCACCATACTCGAAAAAAAAGCCTGCCCACATGTTTTTTTTCGCGCTCCACTGGTCAAACGAAAATGCAAATTCAGTTGAAACTTAAGACTGTCCTCATCTAATTTGATACTGTATAGTTTTGAGGCGTAATCGGTTGCACCACTTCTGAGAAAACTCATTTCAAAGTTTTTAAAAATCCCATAAAAATGATTTTTCCCCAAAAGAATTTGAATTTTCACGAAATTTCAATATAGGCCTAGGCCTAATAATGATATACATTATTTGGAACTTTCACTTAAGAGGCCGCAGGCGCGCTACACGGGCTCGTTGTTCGCTCGGTTCAGACGCGAGTTTAACATGCATCGTGTGCTAGGCGCAGCCCATAGACTAGCCCGCCGAACTCATATTCTCATAAACGCCGTTAATTCCCTCACTCACACTTTTGATATATTTCACAGTCCATATTATTTTTCGGTATTCAAAAATATATATCTAGGTTTCCGTAAACTAGAAATTTTTTCATTTTCCATTTGAAGAATTTGAAAAATTACAAATTTGTTGTTCAAAATTCTGTAAATGCGATAACCTCCCTCTTTCAATTATCAACAGAATGCAAAAACAATCATATTGATATCTTAAAAATTACGGCCGTGAGAGTTTGCGGCGTGAAATACGAGCGCCTGCGGCCTCTTAAATCGAATCAGCTGTTTTCATGTAACAAAATAAATAATGTTATGTTTTTACATCACTTAAATTTATTAAGATTCCAATTAAATCCAAGCAACAAGCACAATGTAGTAGTGATACTAACTTATTTTATCTTAATATAAAGAAGGTGACCCAACTCGGGTCTTGAAAGTGAAATATTTCTGGGGTCAGAATCTTGAGTCCAGTGTCCTGATTGCCTGTAGCGCAACTATTGCTTTTATATCGAACTACGTAAGACGCAAATGCTATACCTGGCGCAGTAGGATTATAGTGTTGGTAGTTGACTAGTTGTGCATTTTTTTTTAACGATAATTATAGATTTTGTTAGTTCTGCCACCGGTACAGTAGCCACTGTGATCTAGATCTAGTTCACAAGGGAATCCGCTAAATTGTGACAGGCAATCGGGACCTTTGGCTCTGAACTGACTGCAAGAAACCTCAAATGCCTTCCATGTTATCTGTATGAGAGTTGGCCGGGTCACCTTCTTTGAATGATAAAATAGGTTGGTATCACTACATCGTGCAACAAGTGTCCCCAATTGATTAAACATGATTGAAACAAGGCCGTTTTTATTATTGAAGAAATTAATTAGAGGAGGGCAGTGATGTAATAATTTGTTTGGATATCAAGGTGGATAACCAACCAAAGATATGTTGATATGTTCTAGCTCATCCATCAATGTAGAAACGAATAATGCGTTTTCCTAGTGAAATACAATGTTGAAAAACTTTAATGGAAATAATTACCTACTTACTGTAGATGAAAATTCCACTATTTCAATCTTCGTCTTTATCAACAATGTATCAAAAAATTAAAAGCTAATTGAACTAGTTAGTCATGAGCCCTTTTGAAACACCATGAAATCAGACAATACAAAAACTGTGGTGCTGGTTGAGGTGGGCCTTACACATTCGTGACATTCCCTATTGGAACTTGGATGTTTTACCTTTAAAATCGTAGAATTTTAACCTTGGAAAGAACATTTACTCCTCTCTGCGATTCTCTAAATAGCAGTCAACAGCAATCATTATCGCAGAACATACTGTTCCAGAATTTTCAAAATCGCAATTCCCAGGTTGGATCATGAATAACTGTACATTTCAACCCACAGACAGTTACTATTCCTCCGCCTCTGAAACAACCCCGCAAGTCCGTGCCAGCCGAGCTGGAACCAGCCACATCGACGACGCACTCGGAAGTGCCGCCGAAAGCGCCTGCCGACCCTGGTGAGTGGTCCATCGAGGAAGTCATCCAACACATCTCATTCGTTGATCCCATACTTGGCATGCACGCTGATCTGTTTCGACGGCACGAGATTGACGGCAAGGCGCTGCTTTTACTCAACTCAGACATGATGATGAAGTACATGCACTTAAAACTAGGACCAGCATTGAAGATATGCAATATCGTTAACAGGTTAAAAGGTAGACGGCATGTACCGTTATGACAATGAACACTTCCTTCTGGTGAGAAGAAATTGAGTGTTACTTCGAAGTTGATAAAGCAGTTTATTCGTGTAGGTTTATAGTAGGTTTACCATTATTGATGAGCAGATATTCTAATATCCATTCAGTTTGAATTTATGAAACTTTCTTTTAGCAATATTGGACTACTTCAGAAACTTGTAGAGAGATTGTTAGATAATGATTAAATTTCAAAATATCAGTGGGCTAGTTAATCATTAGGCCCTATATGTATGAAATATTCTGACACTAAATCACCTATATGAGAGACTATGTTAATATTTTAAAATCAAGTCACCTTTATATGTGCATAGTTTATGGTATTCACTTACCATTATAGCAATAACAGAATATAGCAGTTCTGATGTATATTGACTGAAACGAGTGCATTCTATGTAGCGGTATTAG
Organism: Brachyptera risi; assembly: GCA_964007535.1. NCBI lineage: Eukaryota > Metazoa > Arthropoda > Insecta > Plecoptera > Taeniopterygidae > Brachyptera > Brachyptera risi. The sequence continues at coordinate 35,787,137 of OZ023329.1, read as the reverse complement.
TAACGTTTCTGAACAATCATTAACCAAGTGAATAAACTGCTTTGTTGAGTATTAACTCTTGCCTACACCATGGGGAAGATGACTGAAGGTACTGGTAATACGTATATATATAAGCCTATATATACGTATATATATGTATAAACTATATATTATACCCGAGTGATGGAACTTTAGAGTTGCCGTTTATTGTAAAGTTGTATGTTTCGAAACAGTTCTATAACTTCATAATAGTTGATGATTGCTAGTTTTGTGAGTGGTATCATTTTATTTTTCTATTTCCTTTATTGAATTATAACTGATGTACGAAGTTGTGATTGTACCTTTGTTAAGTGGCTGTGTATTTTGTTAATTTTTTTTTTGTTATTTTGACATTCAATATGTTTCTAGAATGTACTAAATCTAGCCATCAACGAACACATGATGTTAGCAAGGTGGGCTGTTTAGGGGTCCTGGACTCACTGAGAATAATTACTGATATGTAGTTAATTATTTTTGGTCAATGCTTTCAACCAAATCATAAGTCGTATTGTGTTTAGTAATTTTCGAAGTAGATTTATTTTTGAAAAGTATATGATTGATAATAAAGATTATGTTATTTAAAGCGAATGTTGTGTGAAATATTTTTTTCCTCGAGACTCATTCATTAGATAATTTAATGTTATTACAGTGGAACCTCATTTATACGTCTTTCAAGTGACCAGACTGAAAAAAAAACTTATTACAGTAATGAAACTATTCAACATGTGGAGCATATGGGTTGGATCAAAAAATGAAACTTATAAATGTAATACATGTATAAACGACTAACGAGAAACTTATAACTGACGTTCTACTGTATTTTTATATTGAATTATTACTTGGTTTTGCTTACTGGTACTAATACATGCATTTGATGGAACTGTGTGTGTTTAACGCATACTACCGGTAATTGACAAAAAAGCAATGGGTAATCACTTATCGATAATCTGAAAATTAAAACCATCTCTTTGTTGGAGCACTAATAACTGATCTGCAGTGCGAATAAGAACAACCTTTGCTTGTCAAGTGCTGTAATGGCCTAATATTCATTCATTCGTGAACTGATTTGTTCATCACAAAATCTACCCATCAAATTGAAGAAAATTGACTCGGATTTACATTGATATTTGGAGGGACTTCTTGAGATAATGGAGAACATGTTATAATTTATAGACCTATTAAACGAAAGGCAAGAATGTAGTCAAATGCCAAGCAATGAAAAGAACAAGCCCGTAGGTCTACATTAATATTGTCTACATTTTGTTTTACGTTTAAGAACATTTTTCACTTTGTTTGGGGCCTACTTTCATTGGTTAAATAAATATCTTGTAGCAAGTCACCTGGAATATGAAATACTATTTAGTATTTACTATGTAATGTATTGCATTCTCTCTCATTCTTCATTTTCTCTCTCTTTCTCTCTGCATTGTCGTATATTCCAGTCTGTGACCCTTCATTCGGTGATACATTAAATTGGTAATTTACTCTACAGACTTACAGTAATATGTATCGTTGAAACCTACATCATTGACTGTGGAGATAGCTTCGGAATGACATATTTTAGCATACTAAAAAGTATATGGAAATTTTGAGAGCTTTGAAAAATTGTTGAATCTAGTCTTTATTGGTGCAAGTGAAGGACAATGTTGTGCGTGTGCACGTCGTCCTCATTGAATCTGTTTGGCTCACCTTGTATTCTCTTGTACGCACGACGATAGAGCAAGGCGTCAGCCTTTCGCTGACGCTGTGTCATACAGGACAATGGAAAACGGTTTATATGAAGCCGGCAAAATTGTCATGTAGTGAACACATACTAATTTTTGCCAGTCTTTCATGACATTTACACATGTCTTTAGGTAATTCATGCATTCGTAAATTTTGAACGCGAAAAATGGTATCCAATTCCACAAAATATGAAATTTTAGAATCGACTGTGCATAAGTTCGTGCTGGACGTTTCTCAAGATTTTGTGATCAACGTTTACAATTTAATATACATTATATATCATTATGCAATTAAAGTTTCATCAACTTCAGATTATAGAGCTCTAATATTAGGCCCATCATACTTGGTACACATAAAAATTAAGATTTCATTAATGAAGTCATTTCATTATTATTTTTAAAAGTTAATTTACATGTACACACTACAGAGTCAAGCATTTGAGGTGAATTGAAAAGCCAATTTTCGTTTTTAAATGGCCAAAAAGGGTGATTAGGTGTTGACTATATTTACAAAAATCGTTTTCAGTGGTGAAATAGTATTTGCAGAGTTTTTTTACCTTTCTGGTGAATTTTCACATATTTTGATCAACAGTCCTTCTCATTTTTTTCATGTGGAAAGATTTGATGGTGAATAATTACCGGTACTATTGTGTAGGCCTACTGTTATTTTGCATTATTATTTATTGAAAGACAAAGCGAAGAAATACAAAGGGAACTTTTCAAATATTTTACATGTCCTATGCAAACTCCTTAATATCTATTACCATGTACCTGGTAATTGATAAGCAAAAACAAAAATAAAATGTCATTGGAATGAAAATAAATTACATTCAGAAATCTGTGGTCAAGAGATGATGAGATGAACGGCTATTTTATAAGGTTGTTTGAATACTGGGAAGTAGTCGGTCGTGGCCTTTTGTTAAGGTACTGAATACCCTTTGAAAAACACATAATCCGATAAAAATACGTTTTTTTTCTTCTGATAGCATTGAATGTTCTATATTATTATCATTCGAATAAAACAAGTCGGATGCTTCTCGTAGTCATTTTTTTAAAAAATAATTATTTAGTCTTCATGTAACAATAGAATCTAGCCTCGAATCATAAACTTGACAGGTAGGGACTGGAATGGGCTTAGTAGAAATGTTTTTGAAGGGGATGAAATCAGGTTGAAGTTATTCCGTCAGAGGGTTAAGGAGATGGTGGGATAGGGGTACTTAGGGAACTTGCCACCGCGCATTTATGTGCATTTGCAAGAGTTAAATAATAATAAAAAAAAAAAAAAATGTAATTCACTAAAAACTCGTTTTTGATGACACTTGTGCAATGCTTGACATAGAATTGGAATAGTAAAAATTGAGTTGAAAATATGATTTTTTTTGTATTGTGAAGCTAAATGAATTTTGGATGTATAGGTCCTGATAGTAGGGTAGATTCTCTCTAAGAAAAAAAGTAAAATTATAATAGATGTTCCATTTGATAATTTATGTGATAAATTCAAAGAAAAAATCAATCAAATTTTGAAAATATAAAAATAATACTTATATGAGTCATAGGAAAAGAACTTCCCACTATTACAATGCTCATATATATTTAAAAAAAAATTGCCTTCAAAAAATCAATCTATAAATAGGCCTACCCACGCTGAGAAAGCTGATGTCAAGAAAACAGCATTGTTTCAACAATAGATATTTTATTCAAATTTTATTTGAAAGCATTGTTGTGTTTTTTTTTCATCCAATTAAATCATTTTAATCTGCATATGAAAAAAAAAACGTGGAAAAGTAATGAACTCTGGATTTTTTCTTCAAAGTGTACTTCGTATCTTAAGGAACCATCCCAGTATCGAGTAACCCTTGTCAGGGTGGTCGACCATGGCAGAAATCGAACCCCGGTCTCCTGTCATGGCTCAGTCTGTTAGCGACTCGACCACTTGTCTCTGTCTTTATTCAGCTAAAAAAAAAAATCTTTGCATTTAGGCAATATTTGTGACTAAAAAGACATAATCGCAAAAAATCGTGGAATTCATAGATTCGCGAAAATAGCACTAGGGTTTTTGAACTCGGGGAAGACCTGAAACGTAAACGTATTGAAGAAAGAAACACTTGACAAACATTTCATTTTTATAATTGAAACCCCAAATGCTTGCCTCTGAATATGTATTACCGTACTTATAAAATAAAAATGGATCATTCAATTCTTTTTTTTTACTATGCACTATTTTTCAATTTTACTACACAGTTCTACGCTGTTTTGCTTCAATTTGTCTAGTCCTGATACAACTAAATTTCAAGAACTATGAAGAACTAAGATTTCATGCGAAGTATGTGTACAAGTGTGGCACGTATGGCTATTGAACAGGGACTCAAAGTTGAACTGGAATCGGAATTGAAATTAAAATTAATTTATGTTTTAATTTATGAAATCAAAATCGGATTTTTTATTCGTCATTTAAGAGAACTGGAATCTATATCTAAATTTTCATTCTCAATAGGAACTGGAATCGAAAGCAAAAACGATACTACGTATTATGATTATTGTTGTCTCAACGACCCCACCAACAGCTAGGTTATACAGAGGTATGAATGAGCAAGTGATTATGAAACTATGAAGTGACAATAAGTGACAATAATAAGGACGTTTACAAAAACCCATACCTTATGCGGGACTCAAGAACCCACGCCCAACGGTGACTTCAGTTTCTAAAGGGGTGCCTCAGAGCTACCGAGGTGGCTAACAAGTAACAATACTATATATTTAAATAAAAATCAATTATTCATCAAGTTCTTTGATTCTCTGTTCATATTTGTAAGTAAAGCATGTAGTGAAACTAGACATATTTTAGCTGATCATATTTGTGTAGGCCCAATGGTCATCACTGAAGTTCAACACTACCGAGCAGTTGTGCCTTGTGATACTGCAATATCATAAGGCATAACTACTCGGTAGTGTGAATGTTATCAGATTATTGTAATATCCAAGCTTTGTAGCTTATTTGTAAATTCCACAAGTCGGAGAGATTAATCTTTTTTAAAAATAGCTTTCATTTGTTATAACTTGTGTGCCAGATGTAATACAAATGATTTACGTGATGTTCAAATAATTTTGTAGGAGATGGAATTGTCACGACCCATCAAAGATGGGAGGGATTGCTATTTGATTGCAACTACACATAAAGTCAATTTTTTTTATTTTTTATTAGCATTGAAAAATAAATACAGAAACACATGAATACTCAGTCATACTCATTAACGTAATGAGATAGTGGAAGTATGTACCTATGAAATAACACAACCTGGAATACGGAATGGATCCAACTTTAAGGTGTCTTTTGTGAAACCCAAGAGAACATCTCCTTTCTGATTCTCATTGACGAACTTGATAAGATCTGGAACAACTTGCGATATTGGTATACGTTTTATTAGCGCCTCTTTTCTAAACTGCTCAGTAGTTAGAACTTGTTCGTCTATATCCCAGATGAGTAGACTGTAATCCAGACCCTTGGGGCGTTTTTTCTCTTCTGGTTCTTTATCGGCCATATTACTGCAGTATAGGCTACTAGGTGAAATGAAATAATGGAATGAACTAACTTGAAGAAAGCAAAACAAATTACTACCTACCCTCTATATTGGTGCCACCTCATATGTTGTCCTATATTGTTTGTTATCAACCCTTTTTATCTGTTACTAGCCTATCATCAGGTAAACTGATAGTGAAATGTTTTAAATATGTAATTACTGTATTACAAAGTTTATGTCTACCTACATAATCTTCTTTCATGGATAACATGAAAAAAAATTCACGTAAGTAATGTAGGACTACAGTATTGAAATAAATATGAATAGCTGCACTATAGGCACTCCCGCTGCTGCAACTTACAGGTATAAAATATATTTCAGTACCGGTATACAAAATGGCAGTTCATAGTGTCTACTTTCACCATGTATTATCGTCACTTGTTTCGACATATAAATGAAGTATATTTGATTATTATTATTATGATTGGCTAATAATTATAAATAATTAATTATTAATATATTAATATATATTAATATAATATTATTAAATAATTAATTAGCTAGTTCAACTGTAACTTCAACATTGCAATATGATACTAGAATACAATATGGTAAGACACATGTTGTTACGGGGCTTGCTCTATTCTTACCACCAGCGATACACAACATTTAAAATTCATATGTATTATAATGTATTGTGTATCAAATAAATAATAATAATAATGATCTGAATATATGTTATTGATGGGAATGATATGATGGCCATACTGTCACTACAAACTAAGAGAGCTTAAACCAATTAAGAACAAATTTAATTTTGCATGTGAAGGATGTCTTTGATGGAATAAAAAGAGAAAACATTTTACATAATGAAGACTAGAATGAATATTATTCGAACATTGGAATATGATAACAGCAGTGGTCAGCAACTACAAATGGTATGCCAATATTTAAATATTTAATAGTATTAATATTGAATTGATTTGGATGAAAGTTGAAATAGGGGAAAAGGTGAGAATGTTGCATGCCTAGAGACCAAATTAAAAAACAAAGTTTTTTAACAGACGTTCGACACAAACTCCGGCATACACAGTGGCGGCTGGTGACTTTAACATTAGGGATTACTGCACTTAAAGTCTAATGGCCGTTTGGTCAGCACAGTCAAAAAGTAATTTTGAAATTAATTCTAAATTGGGGTAATTTGAGTCAAGCTTTATTGAACATCTGTGTTCTTGAATTGAAATTGCATCAGAAACACTGTCATATTTTTTGCCGAAGTTACAGCGCTTGAATGAAATATTAAGTTGCTATTTTGACTTCATTTTGGTGAAAAATCAACCATTTTTTCCTCTTAAAATGAGTGTGATTTATAAATGAGAAAATGGGTACCTGTATTTATTTTTGCATAATTCTATTCATAATATCTTCATCCCAATAAAACAAGTTTTTTGATTGAATTGTCATTACTTTTAGTGTGCGGTATTTTAATGATACGTTAAATAATAAAAACGCATGAAATTTGAAGGTTGCGTGTTGAATGATGGGGAAACATCCAGTATTTGAATTGATATATCTCAAAATTTGTCCCGGTTAGCCTATCAACTGTTTCGATATTATTATCGAGCACATCAAAACAAATCGACTGACAAAAACTCATGATTTTTTCATGACCATGAGGTAATGGAGGTGAGACCTTAATAAAACAAATTATATACAAAGGTACGAAGCCACAGAACAATGAGTGTCTGTAGCTTTGCAAGTAGTCCCAAAGGGGAAATTATTTTACCCTCATAAAATAAAAGCGATTTCCTCATTTAACATCCACATTCAGATCTCAACATTCATTTTCTTCATAACTCAACTTGGATCTGTTATCCTTGTCTGCATGGATTGATTAAAACATGTATCTTGAATTCATTGCTGCCATAACGTAAATATTTCGATGTATCCATTTGTAAAGTATAATTTAAAAATTGAAAGTTCTCTAATTCAATTGAATACTAAGCCTACATGATTAGTGGGTCTATATAACTCTGCCATGATTATTCAGTATTATGCCATCCGCCGAAAGCTCAGTACGGAACCATCACAATTAATAATAATAAGCTCGTCAATCGGCTCCAAAACACCCAGCCGTTAGTTGTAAGAGAATGCCACGATAGCAAGGAGTGCACGGTGTCTCGCAGTGTTCAAACAAGTTCGAGCTAGCTTGCTACACCTCACCTCATTTGAAATTTTAACCCACACTAAAGCGACTTGTTTAAAAGGACTTGCCTTGATTGACGAAAGTCTGACAGGTGGTCCAATACCCACAATACAATCATTTTTAATTGTTTTCAAGTTCAAGTATTTGAAAATTGGATTCAAATTCACATTTCATTAGTACGGTAGAGTAAATTACTACACTGAGTAAGAGAGTGAGTAGACGTGATTAGAGAGTAGGACTACCGGTAATTGCTATTGAATCATTTTACTATCTGTTGACACTTCATTTAAAGAAGTGAATCCAATTTATTTATATTGGGTTGAACGACATACTGTACTGGTGACTAAAATCTATTGGCATTGGTGAATGAGATGAAAGGCTATTTTACTGGTGTTTTTGGATAATGAGAAAGAGTCGGTGATGGCCTGTTGTTGAGGAACCATTCCAGTATCCCTGAACCATTGAGTATAACACTATAAACTCAATGCCTGAACTACAAAGGGAAGGCATGAAAACCCTGTTAGAATGGTCGACCATGGTGAGAATCGAACCTCGGTTTCCTGAACGGCGGTTCAGTGTGCTAGTCACTCGACTCACTGGATTCAATTTACAAATTAGTTGGGCCCAGATGAACAGCTACAATAAAATAATTGTACGAGTGAAGCAAAGACTCAATTTTAACCATACACAATTTTTTTCCCAGTTCGTGCTCCACAGGTCAAACAAAGAAAATTGTAAGTTTTGAGGCGCAACTGATTGAACCACTATTGAGAAAAATGACTTCGACATTTTGAAATACATCGCTATAACCCAAGAGGGAAAATGTTGAAAAAATATCTTTGAATAAATTCAATTTCTACGGAATATAAGTGATCAAATGAGTCATATAAATTTCAATTGAATTCAGGTGCACAAACTACACACTGGTACATAAAGTTATAAGGAGTTGAAGTGCACAAATTATACACACATAGATTTAAAGTTTTAAATAAATTGGATGAGCCGAATTATAGCTACAAATAATTGTGTATTTTTGCTTTACGTCAATTAAAGCTACCAGTAGGCCTATTATGAAAACTGTCAAGGAGATCAACAAGTAAAACGATTGATTTAATCAATACGTACGTAAATCAGGAAGGCAGCGAGTTGAATGGATTAAAAACCAAGGTGTGTATATTATATAGCTTTCTATTACCTTCATGAAAAATCTCACTAGCAGCTTTGTTTACTAGCAGACCGATTATAATTGGATTATATGGACAAAGGAACCAAGTTATACTCCATTCACACTATGATCACCAACTGCTGTTAACAACTTAATGTGAACGGAACGCAGTTAGAGCTTAACCGCAGTTAGCTTAATAGGTAGCATTTAAGGAACATAGTGTGAACGGAGTTTAAGGGTGAACCAGTATTGCTAGAATGACAAACTGTTTTACAACATATAGTATGATAGTTTATTCACTATTTTGAATGTTCAACTATATAGTGTAGTTTCCTTTGAAAAGTGGGAATAAATAATAGAAATAGGCCTACACTGATCTAATATTACTGTTGGTAGTTTACATTTCATAGAATTTCTGAACATTTATGCACAGTAATTATTAGTATGCATTACATTTTTGGGGTTGTTGGGTTATGTTACGAAGACATGACATAAGAAAATACATTGTATGATTTTGATTTTATGACATTGTGACTTGGATATTATAAAGCTTCATGACAGAGCGACACCGACGTAAACACCATCACAGGTTGGAAAAGATGGAACAATTACAAAACAATACAGCTACTCTTCTCGCGGAATGGGTTCGCTTTCTGCGAACTGAAACCAACCAAGAGACAGTCATCTTGCTCTTTATCTTCAATGTATTTTATAATATCCTGTACAGCTTGTGAAACGCTGATACGTTTGATTGCAGCTTCTCTTCTATACTGCTCTGTTACTTGTCTTTGCTGTTGCAAATTGGATACCATCTATAAATACAAAGAAACACATTATTCTAAAATGTAACAATGCAGCAGGCTAGGCCTACGTAGATCCCATCTCTCATTATACAATTGATTAATTAAGCCTACTGTACCATGTCCATGATTGCAGTATCTGACAGGCCTATTGTAAGGGCGTGGTAGAAAACCTTGCAAAATGCCGAGTAAGGGCTTATTACTGGCCCAACCTTACACTTCGTGACAAACGGTAAGTGTCGAATACAAGCTAGCACTACTTTACAGTTAAAATACTGCTTGTAGATTAATGTTAGAGAATATCAGTGGAAAGTTCAACTAATAACTTCAACACTTAAAAGCAACAGTTTACTCAAGCAAAGCTCTTCATAAAAGTTGCAAATGGTTGACTAAAGATAGTCATCTACAGAAATGTGAAATGTGGTACATCAAGTTGGTCGGAACCCAATTGCCTTGAGGCCTTTGGGTGCACCATGGACTGGTGCACGGTTTTGTATCGGGCAAATACGAGAGCTCCAGTTTGATTCATTTTAAACATTAAATGAGAAAATGGTGGTGGTTTATTCATAAGATACTTTTTTTTTACAAATCGGAAAATGCAGTTGGCCACCGACCCATGTATTGCATCTCAACGAGATACCCAAGTTCGGAAGATCTTTGCCGTTTGCTGATCTGAAGCTCCTTGGAAACTTGGAGCGAAAACAGTGGATTTTAAAAACAAAATTTAGAGTGGAAAAAGAAAATGAACCCAGCCTATAAACTACAATATATCAGGTCTATAATTATCCGGATAATTGACCAAAGTGTTTTGCGATGTGGAGGTGATATCAAATAGGCTTAAGGTAGGCCTTCAGTCGAAAATGCGCCCGTGATGCGCGACTGCGCGTTTTCATGGCTCGCGAAAAGGCCCGTCTTCATGGCTCGCGGTACGCAGCAGGCGTTTTTTAGCCAATCAGAATGGATGAAATTCCTGCCGCTTGCACTTGTTGCTCTCTGCCGCGAAACATGCAATAATGTTAACTTGATGGCCAATGCATATGGGCCTATGTAAATAGATTATGAAAAATATTATTCTTAACTCAAAACTGATGAAAAAAATTGTAGTATACCGAGTCGCGTGGTCGAGTGGTAACACACTGAACCGTCATTCGGGAGACCGGGGTTCGATTCCCGCCATGGTCGACCATCCTGACAGGGTTTTTTCGTGGTTTCCCTCTGTCGTTCAGGTTGATACTGGGATGGTTCCTTAACAACAGGCCACGACCGACTCGTTCCCACCATCCAAAACACCTAAGAAAATAACCTTTCATCTCACCATCCCATCATCTCATTCATCGTCCACCGACGCCAATTGATCGTAGCCATCAGTATATAGTGCGTCGTTAAAACCCAATATATATATATATATATATATATATATATATATATATATATATATATATATATATATATATATATAAAATTGTAGTTATATACTGTACTTGAATAACATTCTATTTTTACCTTAATTTGACCTCAATTGAACTCTGGTCAACTCTGTTTCATAGAAAATATTATCTAAATGTAACTACGTCCATCCTGATGTTAATTAGCTTCTATTAGAACCCAAACTTGACAAGTTTGAAGAAATTTAATATTTTCAATGTGTAATTGTATTGTCTTCACTCATCATGTAAGCAAGCAACATTACAAGAAAAGAGGCGAGGTTCAATCGGGTGACTGCTCTTCCACCTAACCTTGTGATCTTCCACATAACCTTGATTGAATTACAATATTCCATTATTTAAACCACTGTACAAAAACTCCGGTAGTCGGAATTTTGAGGATTTTGAATGATGTGAAAGAGGATTTTTTTTGATGAAAATTACACCAAAAACATCATTGTTGCGTTTTGTTCTGTATCCCCAAGAGTAAGATTGCATTTCATAATAAGCAAAAATATGTAAAGAAAAAAAAAATATTATCAAGTCTAGTTAGCCTTTATCTGACAGTTCAAACTTGTTATCACCATGATTACCCGTGGTATTTGTTTTCACTAGCTCTCAGATAATACTAGTCAATTATTATTTAGGGTATAAAAATAGCATTGGTTAGCAAGGGTAGGTAATAACAAGATAATCCGCTATTATCATAGTAGTAGTCAACGTAATAGTCATGTTAGTCAAAAAGTGTAATATTTGAAAAACTGGACCTGAGTAGCTTAGATCTATAAATTATCCTAATACTATAGGCCTACTGATGAATTCAACAAGATGTTGTTGCCTCTAGGAAATTTTACAAAACATACCAGCTTTTGACCTTTTGCAATTTATTCCTGTGAACTGTATTGAGACCTAGAATGTTCTAGATTGTTGCCTCAGTAAGAGCTCTCCATGGCAGTAGCCATAACGATAATCTTTGCCGCCGATGAAGTAAAGAGACTGAAATTTTACCACGCGTTCTCAGCTCCTACCCACATGCGTCTCTTCTGAATAACAGTCGGCCTCACAGTATAGGTTTCTGTCAAGTGACGGCACTCATTGTTGCGACAGACAGATAACAATGTCCACCAGTTCGAATTGACCAATCACAATGTTTGGTAGTCCACACAGTTAGTATTGCTATGGTAACGATTGTTTGTCATTTGTTACGTGACAGAAGCCTATTAGGACTGTCATTGCCAATGAATTCGAAATAAGCGCCTGGGATGGCTGAAGAGGTTCACGGCCTAGCTGGTGATGGCAGTAATCGAAGGATTGACATTATCGCGTTGAATTCGATCATGCGCGACTAATTTATCCTGGATCCAACAGTTGGAATCTAAAAGTATGACGGCCAAGCGGAAGAAGTAGACAAAGAGAACTCATATACAATCCGACCATTTCCTACTATACATAAAAATACAATGCCAAGACTATCATAGTGTTGGTTTATTTGTGGGTTGAATGGGTACAATTACGAAGTTTTGACCGACTTTTGTAAACAATTTTAAATAAATAAAGAAACAATAAATCACATAAGCATGCTGGCCTTACGAGATTCAATTGCCATCCTTAGAAATCACCTACAAAATATGGTCATCAGCTTAGGTCTTAATATAATCTCTATGAAACAAACGCTTTCACGAACAATTGTTTGTTAGTTATTCTATTGAGCTACTTGATTTGTTAGATGAGCGTAGCGAAGACTTCCATTCCATATACCGAAAAAAGTTGGACTTCGTTTTTATCTTTTTTTTTTGTATTCCTGCTAATTCTGCACGCAGTATAATACAGGTCAGGAAAAAAGGAGATTGATTGACTTTGGAACTTCTTCTGCATATTGGTGTTACCAGAATAGATTGGGATTGTTTTTCAGAAAAATCTGTTGAATGGGTTTTTCGTAAAAAATTCTGAAAGTTGGGAAAATCCCATGAGTCTAAATTACTTGAGGGACAAAAATTCTTCAAAAGCTCTAAATTTTTCTCTGAATATGAAAAAAACTATCATACATATTTCTAGTGATTTTTACAACAATCGAATAAGAAATAATGAATTAAATGCAATGAAAGTATACATTTTATGGAACAAGTCTTGGTCTTGCAAGGAGGATATTGCATTATCAATGTCAAGAAGTAGCAGGTAGGGTTTTCAAAATTCAAATATTTTTGTGGAAGAAGAGTGGTATGAAACTCCTGAAAGGTTCAAAGATAAATGTTAAACAAAAAGTGATTAAGGTGATTGATTGATTGAACTTCACCAAATTATGAATATGGCTTCCTTGAATTGAAAATGTATAAGAAATTCAAATTTCAGATGGTGCTCATACATTACAACTTTTTTTAAAACCGAATTTACGTTCTAATATTGCTTTCTTATATTCAATTCCTACTCTGAAATATGTATTATCTTGTTATTTGTTACAGTGCAGATTAATTGTTGCTGAGAAATTTCATATCTAGATACAGTACTTTGAAGAAGACATAAAAGTTTAAAATCTAATTTCACGAAACAAGTAAAAATGCATTTTAAAGTATAGCTTCATTTTCTACTCTACATCTTCAATAAGATTTCTCACTCAGTTGTTTCAGCTTCATTTTCGTTTATTCATTTCATTATTCATTCCATTTTTCAAATAACTATTAAGGAGTTTCTTGAAATTCATTTATTGTATTTTATCATTCGAAACATATGACAAATATTCCTCTGATTATGGTTACGTTTAAACATTAAAAACATTGTTATGAAAAGCAGTTGGTAAACATGATGAAAAATTGACTCCGTATATGTGTAATGCACGTTTCAATCAGTAAACTCTCAAGAAGAAGCCCACTGCCACAAGGCAAACACCACACTTTTTGGCTCTTGGGACACCATCATAAGTCTCACGATGTGTCACCATATGTGTCATACAGTTTGCACATACATGGTGACCACATGGTGATATCACCCTCGTCGCCTCTTTCACCATACAGATAGTACATTGGTGTTTCGCTTCGCACGCATCATTCAGATCCCTAGCTTCCTCAATTGGCAACGAGTTACGGTAATGACGTACCAACTCACGCTCTTGTATAGTTATGTCCGCTTGGGTCAAAGCAGTGCCAGGTGTTGGTACTTGCATCCAACCACGCCATCGGTTCCTATTCGGCACTTCCGGTACAGTTTCGACATTTAGTGGGATGAACTGTATAGTAGTTCCTGTTGGTTCCACTGTTGACAGAATTGACGTCTTTATATTTATTTAGTTGTACTTTAATTCTATTAGTGAATGATATGTGTATAGCAAGCTGCCCTCCCCCCCCTGGCGTGGGTTCGAATCCCGCATAAGGAATGGGTATTGTATAGTTGTTTCACCTTTTATCACGTCATCGTTTTATTTTCACCTACTCATCCCGCTCATCCACTCATCCGATCATACCCCCAAGTGAGTGTATTACTGTGTATAACCCAGCTGTTGGTGGGGTCGTTTCGTTAAGCACCATCAAAAAATAGTACGGTGTTAACTTTTCTTTCAGAAATCATTAAAAATAGAACATTGAATGGCTTTAATATCATTAATTAATATCATTAATGAACATTAATTATTCATATTAGGTTCAACGACGTACTGTCATGATGGCCAGATCTATTGGCGTCGGTGAATGATAAATGAGATAATTGGAAAGATGAAATGAAAGTTTTTTCTTCTTTTTGATAGTGGGAAGGAGTCGATCGTGGTCTGTTTTTAAAATCCCAGTATGAACCCATAACGAAAGAGCGAAACTACAAAAAAACCTCTGTCAGGATGCTTGACCATGGTGGCAATCGAACCTCTGTCTCCTGAATGATGGTTCAGTGTGCTAGCAATTGATCCAGTCAATGACCCGATTCAGGTCATAGTGAATGTTCTTAGTAAATACTAGATATGGTTTATGGAGGAATTTAAAGAACAACTCACACTCGTTCTGTCCCTGCTCGTTAACAAATCGGTTATGAGCTCCTGAAACAAGACATTATACACTTCACTTTATATCTTCTTTAATACAAGAAAACATTGCAAAGGTTAGGCTAGCCTGCGTCAGTCACTTCCATTTTTGATCCAGTTATGTAGTATAAGTTGGTGATTGACTTACAGTGCCGATCTTACATACGTTTCAATCTGTAGATTAGTGCTAAACCTAGGTTAAGTGGAAAAAACATTGGTTTCTAAGCTGATTAACATTACTCTAAACTCAAGTTTGGTATAAATCTATGATCGAATATACAACCTGCTCTTAGTTCATTGACAATAATATACAAACAATTTTCACGACTGATTAACATTATTTTGAATATATTATGAAAATAAAGATGATCCGTGTTTTCACACAAAATTAACACAGGCTGTAATATTTGAGAAGTTCTTCAAATTCACAAATAAAATATTCAACAGCTAACCATGAATATTTCTTCCGACATCTGATGATTTTCGAGCATATTGTTTTAATTCACAACAATAGTGCATGTGGATCTAGTTTTAATCTACATAAAAAGAATGATATTTTCAGCAGATTCAATAATATAGCAGCCGCATGAGTTTTACAAATTTAATACGGTGATGGGCTTGAAATAAAATTAAAATTATACGTAAAATATTCAAAGCCTGTTGACTTGATTAAAACACATACTTTAGAGACGCTATATTTTTATTGATAACGGCTTTCACGCATCGTAATATTCGGTATAGAAAGACGCTCCTGCCATATGACGTATGCGATCATATCCAAAATCGAGCCATGGTCATGATGAAATAAGATTTGTTCAATAATTCCTTGAGCAATTATAGTTTTCATGAAAATAAAAAAAAAGAAATGGGTACATTGAATCTCACTTACTGATTATTGTAGAAAATGATGAAAATATTTAGGCCTAATACATGTTGAATATAATCAACTGAAAATCTGTGTTTCTCATTATTTGAACCTCAAATATGCCTATATTGTACAAATCCTGATATTTCACTAAATCTACCGTCTTCATCCCTAAGCATGTAAAACATCGGCCATAACAAAGCATTAAACTGAGGAAAATTGATTTTTCATCGTTTACCGTTCACAAAGCTGTACGTCACATTCTCGTCTTCACGGTTCAAGTCCCCAATGCCGCTATCAACATCTTCATGGTCAGAATCAGAATCACCGAGGAATCTATAAGCGCTCAGATATTCTTCTGCATTTTCGTCATCACTCTCCACATCCAAATAGCGGTATTCCCTTTCATATTCGCGCGCCTCTCTATCGTGATCCTCACACTCAAGATCCAATTCCTCACATTCGAGGTCTAAATCCTCACAATCAAGGTAAAAATCCTCACGTTCGAGGTCTAATGTCTCACATTCTGGGTCCAATGTCTCACAATCGACATCCAAAGCCTCACATTCGGGGTTCAAATCCTCACTTTCATGATGATTAGCCTCACATAAATATTCAGAGTCCAAATCATCACTGCTGATATTGACCTCCTCAATTTCGTTAACTGAGTCTTCGTTGTTATTACCAATGTCTATAGTACTGGTGGCCACATCAGGAATTACTCGTTCTGAAACGTTTAAAATCATATGTTATGAAATGCCATGTTATTAACATGGCATATGTAATATGGTATTCTGTGAAATACTTACGATTCAAGATTTTTCCTTCTGGTCTAGCCAGAAGGAAAGCTGACATCCAGCTAATATGACATTTAGTGACCATTCAGAGTTCTTATGACTTTGAGGTGTAGTTCTGACTTCTTTTGTTCAATTAGATTGTATTTTGGCATAGATTTACGCAGATTTATGTAAGCACATTTCTTATTATTAGGATTTTCAAGATACTTGAGTCCTAGAAGTCTGAAAATCACTCAATAGAATGCAAGAACCTTGGAAGAAAAATTTGTGTGCACGGCCATCAGGATGTCATCAACATCAAGAGGGCTGGAGCAACAAGTCTTTTCACTGCCACTGGTGTTTCTTGCATGCATGCCATAACAACTATCAAGGTTTCAAGAAAAGAAGGAACGAATTTTTGAACAGTGAACTTGTATAATTTACGATTAGGGTCTAATAATAATTTCATGAAAATCAAATATCACAAAAAAAGAAGAAGAGAAGAAGTTGAGAGAAAAAAAGACAAACAAACATTTGTGTATCCATCCTGACTTGGTTTTTCGTGGTTTCCCGCAGTCCTCGAAGCAAATGCTTGGATGAAGTACTAATTGGCCACGACCTTTAATTAGTAGAGTGATAGGCCGAATCATAACATTATAGGCCTATCACTCATTTTTTTTTCCATTTTGTACAATGACAAACTTTACATTTGCTGTTAATGAGAAGAAGTGATCATTGCCCAAGAGACTTAGTTCAAAGTGAAAGATATCAACATTCGTGTATTTTGTTTACTCTTAATACCAATGCTGATAATGTCCGGATATATATCACAGAAACGGTTTTTACTTATAAAGTGTTCCGGACTTTCGGAAACTGGAAGACTTTTATCTGCGGCGAAAAGTTATGGCCACCGATAGCGCAGCCCTGGTGTTGAAGTTCATTAGTTTCAAATATTTAAAATGGGGTGGTAAGATCGCCCTTGTGGTGCCCCGTCCAAACGATCCTACTTTTCATCCTTAGCCTTAATTGGGGAACAATGATTTTGTATCAAGTTTCGATGTTATTAAAAAAAAAAAGTTATTCGAAAGTGTGTGTAAGTCATTTTTTGGGCGTGAATAATTTATTGCATTTAAACTGAATCGACATAATTCATGAGACATTAGAAAAAATTGTATTAATTAGGAGTCAGTCACATAACCATTAGATTATTACATCCAGCATTCTACCAAACACTTGATAGGAAATGAACAGTATAGTTCGAATGTGTATGCAGACACATTTGAACATAAGTGATGACAAAGTCCACAAAGTTACAATATGTAAAATATATACAAAAATGTATGTAATTCTATGGTATGTAAAATATCACAGTATAGTAAAATGACAAAGTTACAATAGCAACCATAGCGGACAGGACTGACCGTGCTAGATACTCGCCAGCTCGCGAGTAATTATTTCTTGTCAAAAGTCAGTCCTTACACCGCTAGGGCGCTCTCAAACCCGTTCGATATTTTCTCAAAAATCAAAGTGGGCGGAGCTTACCGAGGAAAAGTCAGTCCTTGCCTCTAGGGTGCTCTGAAATTCTTATCGCAGTAATAAGATTGAAAGTGGGCGAGCTTGCCATATTTATAATTATGAAGTATTTGGGTACCGGTATATTACATTTTTCGAATTTTGAAAAGCTCTTGAAAAAAAGAGTTGGAAAATTATTGTTATTTTTTTTTCTGAATTCGATAATATAGTTACTGTACTGTATGTTATATTTCTAAGATTTCGTAAGTAATGTTAATCTCAGAAATGTTACTCTACTTGCCAATAATATGATCTTAGGATTAACTTGACATCGCACCTTGGGAATTACTTGATATTAATCTGCCAATAATCTAACCTTCGGATTGCGAATGGAAAATATAATCTTACCCTGTGAATGTATAGCAGAAATGTTGACTAGCACTGGGTTGCAGACGCTGTCGATTGTATTCAACAAAGTTACAAGAGAACGAGTTGTTCGTTCAACGACGCGTCGACATTCCTCGGTGGCTCGACGACCATCCAGGGCGGTGGCTCGACATGCTTGAAGAGTAGAGCGCTGACTTCTTCTTGCTAAGTTCAAGATTTATATTGATAACCATGCTACCATGCTTGATTAGATTCAATTTTCAAACAATCTATTTGCATTTATTGACTAATACTCCTATCCAATGATATCTATGATTTATGAATTTATTATTTCATAAATGTAATATAGGCCTAGGGCTATATATATATCTATCTCTCTCTCTCTCTCTCTCTCTCTCTCTCTCTCTCTCTCTCTCTCTCTCTCTCTCTATATATATATATATATATATATATATATATATATATATATATATATATATATATATATATATACATACTATACACACTCACACATACAAATATAAACACATACCTATTACAAAAATATATTTTTACATATATATTTATCTGTCTGTCTCTCTCTCTCTCTCTCTTCATATATATATATATATATTTATATATATATATATATTTATATATATATATATATATATATATATATATATATATATATATATATATATATATATATATATATATATATATATACATACAATACCATACCAAACATACCAATGTCTACAAATGAAAATATCGTGTACGACAAAATTGACAAATTGTGTAGTAATCAATATGAAAAACTATGCCAATCAAAGTGGTCACAAGTGTTTTGTTTGGCTTACATTATAAATATGAAACATCTAAACTGAATTAAAATTAAAATATAATATTTACCTAATATAGACGATAAGTCAAACTCATTTCCAACTAAACAGCCAATAGTTAGTGCTCATCGTCATTTTAAGTAACACAATAGTAATAGTTACAGCTGGGCCTTACAACAAAAACTTGCAAATGGTATAAACTAAAAACTTGCTGATTCAAAAGATTACCTGCGGGGCTATGTAGTTCTGCCCAATTGAATTGAAAGAATGAGCGTCTTGGTACTTCTTTTTCCAGGACAATGTCAACAAGGACTTTAACAACAATTATTATTGTTAATTTACGTCTAGGTCTAGTTTATGATTGGTGTTGGCACAGATAATTGAATGTAAAATATGATAAGTTTCAATGTTAATCTAAACACAGTAGGCCTACGTAGCTTGAAAAAAAGAGTTTATAAAAACAATGTGTGATATCGAGTGATTGGGTAATTACCGTTCCTCTTGTTTGAAGGCATATTGATCGAATAATGGCAATAATCAATATATTGCAGGATTCCGTAGTTTTGCGTAAAAAATCGACTTATATTGATTCGTTTCGTTTTCGTTTGAATTTTCTGTTCAAATTTAAAGTAAAATGTCTATTGAAAGAGTGTGATTTGAAGAAAAACAGTGAAATTTGAAAATTTTGATTGTGCTGGGTGAATTTAAAATTGGCTTTGATCTGTTGCTAATCAACAATGATATTACGATAATGAATGAAATGAAATACAAATTAAAATAAATTCCCAATTATTTCTCTCAATAGTATCGTGTTATAAGAAGTACTACATATATTAGAAACCTCTCAATATTATTACTTTGAATATTTCTTAAGTTGCTAATGTTTTTTTTTCTAATTTCTATTTCTTCTTAAACTGCTTCTATAATATTCACCATCGTATATTTTTTTTTATTCAGGCCATAAAAATTGCTTTATGATGTTGATCTTTTCTGTTTGGGTGATTGGCATCGACATGAAGGTGATTTATGACTTTTCTTTGATAGAATTACATCTACACCAAGCTACTTGATTCACTCATTGCTATAGAAGTAAATTGTAGTACAACTTCTTTTTCAAGTCACAAATGGAATCGCATAATTTACCTTTTATTTCTCCAAATTCATTGCTTCACTTTCAATTCCATACATGTGCATAAACATACAGTACGATTTTGAGAGATGACTGTCAAATGTGTAGATGCAAGGTTGACGAAGATTTTCGGATCAATGTCAACCGCAAATGCCAGCTTTGATATGTTATCTTTAGATCAGTAAAAAGAATAGAGAATATATACAATTTAGCGTAATACATTTCAATACAAATTAATTATTTAGAAAGTGTACTCCCCAATCAAATTTAGGTCTATAATTAGGTTCTCTCAATTACCACCTACTAAATGTCATCAAGTTGATGAGAAACGATATTTTGAAATAGAGAGAGGGGCTGTGGGGGGCAATGAGCCGAGTGTTTCCTCTTATTTCCCAGGCCCTATTGATGAATAATTTGAGTTTTGGTTTACTTGGCATACAGTTTCGATTTCACACCTTTTATATGAAGAAGTTTTTGTGGTTGTTAAAATATTTCAGGCCTCTTGGCTTCAAGTTTTTACCCGGCGGGGTTTTGATTGGTATATACAATAGCGTAATTCATTTTAATCAAAATGAATCTGATATGTCTCTGTTCTTAAATGACATTTTATATTATAATATTGAAAAGAATGGAGATAATGGAGCTCATTGTGGGACTTTACAATTCAATTGAATCGATTTTGTCTTGTTCCTCACTAGTTTCTATCTGCGCAGAAATTCATTCTCAGTGTAGGCCCTAATTACAATGTTTTTTTTGTGGAACTCTCTTGAAATAGTTAATTTAGGTTACTAGGCCTATGCTCTTTGGGGATAGGATAACGAGAAATTGCTATGAGAAACTGTCAAATATGCATGCATTCTTGCAATAAGAAATATCTGAATATGCAATAAAAACAGAAAAAAACTAAATATGATTATCATATTATATTATCATATAATATGATTTATCACTAGTCAAACGCGAAATATGCGTTGTAAGATGAGCGAGATATCTGAATAAGGTATGAAAGTCCTTGAAATAGTTTTACCCTTGCTACTTTATCGACTTTGGTATTCTACACACCTTGATATCTGAATAAGCTATAAAAGTCGTTAAAGAAGTTCTACTCTTGCCACTTCATTGACTCTAGTATTCTACACACCTTGACGCATATAAAAAATACTTCATTGTTGGTCAACTCTTGAATCTAGAAAGCAGTGAATCTCTACAACTTAATTCTGTCATAATTTTTATGATATATTTTATGAATATTATCAGTCATTTTATTTTTTTTCTCCAAAACGACTGATCAGAATTGCTTAAAAAATCGTAATAATGTGTAAAATCCATGTATACACATTTAGAGAAAATTTCATCCCATTTGGAGAGATTTTATTTTTCAACATTTTCCGCCCAGCCAAATCTTATGGGGTTTTTAGAAACTTTGAGATGATGATTCTCAATATCGGTCCGACCGATTCATCCCAAAAACTATACAGTTCTAAGTTGGATGAGTTTGCGTGTACAAAAAAAGTTTCATGTTGATCAGTCAACCCTTGCGACCTGTGGAGTGCTTACAAAAAAAAAAAAAAACAAACAAACAAAAAAAAAAAAAAAAAAACACACAGACAAAGCCCTATAAGAGTGGGATGGAGACTTCGCTACGCTCATCAATTATTTATTTATGTATTTCGAATATGCTAGTTATATGGCTGTGATTTGGAAAACTTGATCAAGTACATTTATCACTTTTGTCAATGTGCATATAGATTCAATTATGGACATGAAAAAATGCAATAGACCTGCACAATCGTCGAAATTTGGCTGGGATAGATGGAAAGGATAGCAAGAGAGCAGAGTAATACATCCAAGCAGAAGTGGATGAAAATAGAACGGCTATAATTTGTATTATTGAATAGTTTTTAGAAAATAATTTTGATTAACTTGAAAATGTTCAATGCAATTCGAAAGAAACGTAGGTAAATTTTCATTGAAATAAATAAATAATTTGAATACACAAGAAGAACCTAAAGAATGTTTAATAATAAAAATATAGAACCTTGTGAAAATTTACATAAATGTATGTATATATAGATCTATCTTATATAATCGTATATCTATATGTATATATATATATATATATATATATATATATATATATATATATATATATATATATATATATATATATTTATGTGGGCCCATATATTTATATATATATATATATATATATATATATGAATATATATATATTTATATATATATATATATATATATATATATATATATATATATATATATATATATATATATATATATATAACCACACATTTACGTATCAGAAATCAGGAATTCATATGATATATATATATATATATATATATATATATATATATACATATATACATTTATATATATATATATATATATATATATATATATACATATATATATATATATATACATATATATATATATATATATATATATATATATATATATATATATATATATATATATATATATATATATATATATATATATGATATTACAAATGTACAATTTATGAAATAAATCAAAAAACGATTTAAAAAAACGATTGAGGAGTTTCGGAAACTGTTTCAAGACAATGATGTACCCAAAGCAAGCAGCAACCCCAATTATGAAAAAGAACTCATGAAAAAACTTAACGAAATGGAGAAAGATATTGCTGCTAAATTTAAGGCGATGAAAGTAGAAATCAGTGATGTACAAACAAAATCTCAGGAACATGACTTCAGGCTGGATCAACTGGAACAATATAGCAGAAGGAACTGCCTGCTGATCCACGGGGTAAGCGTAAAGCCAAAAGACAATACGTACTTCGAGGCGACTGAAATTTTTAATAAAATGCTGAACATAAATTTATGTCCCGAGGACATCGACAGGTGCCATCGCATTGGGTCCCCGTCAGGAAAAAACGGCAGTAAACGGCCAATCATAGTGAAATTTATTTCGTATCAGGCCAGAGAAGCAGTCTGGCGGGCCAAAAAACTACTGAAGAATTCTGGGCTCCTAATCTCTGAATCGCTGACAACCGCACGACGTGAGCTATTCCAAGCTGTTCAGGAGATAGTAGGCCCCCGTAACTGCTGGACTCAAGATGGAACCATCTTAGCCATGCATAACGAGAAAATATTAAAATTCAAGAAACCAAGTGACCTAAAGTTATTAAAGCCTGGACAATGAGTATTGACATGTCAAATTACAGGGTAATGTTGTAGTAATCCCTTATTATGATTCAACTTTTTCCAATAGGCCTACTGCCCACATTTTGAAATATGCTCACTAGAAAAAACAAAGAGGTTGAAGAAGATGCGTTAGCTAGACTAGTTCCTATCAGGCTCGGTTTAGCAAAAGTAATTATTAGTATTATTAAGAATTAGAGTAATTAATTTCAGTATCATTATACTGATTACATTATATTCTGGTCAAATACTGGTACTAGAAATTAGTGGAAGCTATTATTGAAAAATAGCTTTATTTTAATCGTGAACAGACAAACAATGATAGATGTGGTAGATAATGATAGTCAGGATTACAGTAACAGCAACTTCATTCTAGATGAGACTCCCACAACTACAGAATGTAATATCCCAGAGGAACTAAACTTGATATACGGGAGAAATTATGATTTAAAAATATTTCATGTAAACATCAGAAGTATACTTCAAAACTTTGACGAACTATCTGTTCTCATGCAAGCATGCCAGAACTCATTCGATATTATAATTCTGAGTGAGACTCACTTAAAACATGACTCGGATCAGTTTTCTCTGCCAGGTTATTCAACAATTCATTTGCTAAATAAACTTACTACTCACGATGGTCTTTCCATTCTCATAAGAGATGAGATATTTGATGATTATACAATAACAAACTCTGATTCAATTACTCAGGCAAATTGCACCCTAATTACTATAAAAAAAGGTGATACTTCCTACTCAATACTAGCAATATATCGTTCCCCCTCTAGTGACAGTATCAAATTTATACATGAATTAATACATTTTACGTCTAAAATGAATAATAAACATGATATTATAATTGGTGATATTAACATAGATATTTCAGATACAAGCTCAAACCCCAAGCTTTCAAGCGAATATTTGAACTCTTTAGCAGCGTGCGGGTTTATTTCTTGCATTAACACTTACACGCGAGTCACAAAGACCACTAAATCTTGCATTGATCATATATTTCTCCGATCGAACACATCTCTAAGAACTAAAGCTTCAATTCTAAAAACAGCCATGACAGACCATTATGCAGTCTGCTTTGGCTGCCAACATCAGGATGAAAACACAAAATACAAACCCAACCACAATAAAGAGAGTCGGGAGAGCTCAACGGCCAATCACAATTTTCAACAAATTGATTATCAATTACTTAAATCATTAGCTGAGCAGATGAACTGGAACTCCGTGCTGCAAAATGAGGATCCTAATATGGCCAGCGATAATCTGTTAGCCAAGATCGATGAAATCGTCACTCAATCCACATATACTAAAACAAGAGTTCCAGCTAAAAAATTTAAAATCAAACCTTGGATCACGCAAGGGTTGTTAATATCCATTCGAAAGAGAGATAAGATTCGTAACAAAATGTTGAAAAATCCCAACAACACTGTATTGAAGTCTTGCTATAAAGCTTATCGTAATCACTTGAATTTTCTCATAAAGAAGACCAAAAACGACTATTATAAATCCAAAATTCACAACGCAAAAGGCGATACCAGGAAAGTTTGGAAATTAATTGATGAAATAACAAACAGATCCAGTCCAAAACATGAAATTAAATCAATAGAAATAAATAATGGCATTGTTTTAACTAAAGATGATCCCAAATTAGTGGCTGATACCTTTGTAGACTTCTTCAGTGACATAGGGAAAGAAATGGCGAATAAACTTGTTAAGGATCACGTCCGCCCTCATCACAATTTGCCACATTCAAACCCAAATAATTCAAAATCACTTTATTTGACACCTGTGACAGAAAAAGAAATAATTTACATCATTGATGATCTGGATGTGAACGTAGCACCAGGAATTGACAATATATCCACAAGGATACTGAAAGCCATCAAACCTTCTATAGCGGAACCACTAATCCACATAATTAACCTAAGCTTTTCAACTGGCATTTTCCCTAACACTTCAAAAACAGCAATAATAAAACCAGTATTCAAGAAAGGCAAACAATCACTTTTAACAAACTACAGACCAATATCACTATTAAATAATATCTCCAAGATTCATGAACGTTGTATTAAAACCCGTATCACTGACTTCCTTGAAAAACACAATATACTATCTCCGAACCAATTTGGATTCCGAAATGGTATGGGCACACAAGACGCAATAATTAATCTAACAACTAAAATACACTCGGAAATTGACAAAGGAAATAAACCACTTGCAATATTTTTGGATCTCGCCAAAGCCTTTGATACGGTAGCCCATGATATATTATTCAAAAAGCTTTACAATTGTGGCATCAGGGGTATAGCCTTAGACCTAATAATAAACTATTTAACCAATCGTAAACAATATGTCAAGGTGCATGATGTTATAAGCAAAGAGAGAGTGATTGAATTTGGTGTACCACAAGGTACAGTACTTGGACCACTACTTTTCTTGATATACATAAACGAACTATGCTGTACTAAATTGAGAGGATATATATATACATTTGCAGACGACACAGTATTATTATTCAGCGAACAATCATGGAACAAAGTTCACAAAACGGCTGAGAATGAATTAAACAACATTTATACATGGTTAATAAACAATCTCTTAACATTGAACAAAGAAAAGACGATGTATATTACATTTTCACCAAAACTCAACTCTCAACCAATAGAATCAGTCCTCAAAATTCACAACATTAACTGCACAATTGGAACCAGTAATTGCAAATGTCACCATTTAATTAAATCAGCTGAAACTAAATATTTAGGGATAACTATTGATCAACATTTACGCTGGAATTATCACATAAATACGATTGTTAAGAAACTACGCTTTGCTCTTCAAAAGTTCTACTCTTTAAGAAATATCTTGACCTTCAATGTTCTGAAAACCGTGTATTACGCTATTGCTCAATCGATCATCCAGTATGGAATTATTGGCTGGGGCGGGGCATATAATGCACACACTTCAGGCCTTAAAACAATACAAAATTCAATCCTGAAAGTGATGCTAAAAAAGGACTCTTGCTACCCAACTGAATTGGTATACAAAGAAACCAATGTGCTTCCCATTCGTAAACTTTACGGGTATTTTTTAATCAAATACATTCACTCGAGTAAATCAAACAGCATATTCATTAAAACTACAAAAAATATCAACAATAGGCCTACCAGACTCTCACTCAACAACTCAATAAATGAGTTGAGGGTCAGGAAGGGTTTGTCTCAACGTCACAGCTCTTACCTTGGTCCAAAACTTTATAACTTACTTCCAGCCGAAATTAAAAATATCAAATCTTCAAATCTATTTTCTCTTCAGACCAGAAAATGGCTGAATTCCACACCACTAAATTTCATGGATCACATCATAAACCCTCCGTGATGTCACAACTCTTTCTTGTACTACAATACCGACTAACGATAATAATAATAATAGTAAATAAATAAGTAATGATTAAATCCCCAACATCATTAAATCGTACACATATCAGACATAAATCAACAAAGTATCTTGCATAGATTCATATGTTAATCTGTTACTGTTAATTTGCCAATGTGTTAATCTACTAGATCTGTAATGTTAATATGTATCTGTTAACTTCATACTGTTAATCATCATCACATTTTAGTTCTAGTTTTAGTTTTAGTTTGATATTTAGGTTTAGTGACTTCGGTTTTAAAAAAAAATTACATCGTTATACTATACTGTAAATTTAATCAGGCATCAACCGTGTCATAGTTTTACAACTGAACATTTATATACTTTCCATTCTTTCATAATCAATTCATGTCTAAATTTACTTTATGTCAATTACCCCAGCACAAGATAGGATTTACCCCCTAATCTTAATGGGGTATAAACAGCAATGTACAACATTTATGTATTTTAACTTGACTCAATAAAGAAACTATAAAAGTGAAAAAAAAAAAAAAAAAAAAAAAAAAAAAAAAAAAAGCATCAATCAATCTTCCCTCACTGTTATTTTTCTACTCCGACATTCATTCTTCAAACATTGATTCAACATGTCTTTTGCACACAACGCATCACCATATGATGCACTTCTCTTCAGAGAACATGCGTGTAGTGACGTCACACTGCCAAGCATCAGCAAACTCAGCCATGTTTCTGAGAGCACCAAGAACACGTACTTTAGGGGGACTGTGTTCGTCAGACAAGACAAAGTCGTCATACGCGGAGTCTGGGGAAATCTCACACCACAACTGAAACAGATCAAAGGGGTTTACGGCGACAGCATTTTGGTTCTCACACAGAATACTTATACAGAATATAACATAATTCGATATTATTAATATTTTTTTTCATCATTATATCATTATAATTGGATGAGCGAAGGAAAACTCAATTCCAAGATACTCGAAATTTTTTTTTTTGTACGCGCTCCACAGGTCAAACAAAAATTTAAATTCAGTTGAAACTTGGCATACACAAATCTCCTAATTTAGTTCGATACTGTACTGTTTTGAGGTGCAATCGGTTCGATCACTTCTGAGAAAACTTGTTTCAAAATTTTCAAAAAAATCTCATGAGAATAACCCAGGTGAAAAAGTTCGTAAAAAATATTTTCTTTGAGGAAATTCAAATTCTCAGGGAATCTCAATATAATAATGATACACATTATTCCAAACTTTCACTCAAATCGGTCCAGCAGTTTTGATGTAGAAAAATATGAAATGTAATTTTTTTAAATCACCCAGAGCAATTAAGAACCAATCCAAGCAGCAAGTTACAAGACCTTCTTTATTATTATAGCAATCAACAAAGTCTGCTCTATCTTCGCCCAGCGGACAGGCGGTTCACCGTCTGTCCGCTAGGCGGAGATTAAGCAGTCCTTGGAAATTAATTAGGAAATAGGAGGGCAGTGACGTGATTGTTTGGATCTCAAAGTGAATATAAATAACCAATCCAAAGATATGTGGATATGTTCTAGCTCAGCCATCAACGCGGAAACACATAACGCGTTTTCCTAATAATAGACAATTATATAATAATATGGTATACTCCTATCTAAAAATTGCACTACAAACCTGTTGTTATACCAATTTTGCAGAAAAATATTCAGTGTGACGAAATATGTTTTATCTCATATCTCATACCGTTCGAAAGTTTTCACAACAAACCTGATATTCCGCTAAATCGACTTCCACACACTCTGATCCATGGACGTACCTATTCCATTATCTTCAAGCAACATTCAGGCCTGTCGGTTTGATGGCCACGATATTAAGATAGCAGTGACCACAATAATAATTGAGACATATTGGTGTACTTGTATCCTCAAAAGAAGGTCGACCATTAAAATAGTAAAATTGAGACAATTTGTCGAGTGGTTATCACACTGAACTGTCATTCAAGAGAACATGGTCCGATTCTCACCATCCTGACAGTTTTTAGTTCGTGGTTTCCCCCTGTCATTCAGATCAATACTGGGATGATTCCTTAACAACATGCCATGACCGACTTCTTCCCACTATCCAAAAACACCTAATAAAATAACCTTTCATCTCATCATCCCATCATCTCATATATCATTCACCGACGCCAATAGATCGTAGTCATCAGTACAGTGCGTCGTTGAACCCAACATTAAAAATAATAAAATGAATTAGTAAACATGCCGCATTCTTTGTACAGCTGTCTTATTTTTAAGGTATTATAATTCCTTCAGGGAGAGATTTACGTTAAGAAGAATGATTGCATCTTTCGAAAGCGTTATATCCTTGGAGTTGCAACGAGGTTATATAATTACCAACATTAAGAAAATAATCAGTAATAATAAGATAACCTTTTTTCGTGGATTCAACTACAGTTAGGCCTAAATCACTACTTTGTGATCACACAGTATACATAGCAGGCTAAAAACATAATGAAGTGTAAGAACTTACGTTAGCGTAAGATAGAAAGAAGAGCTGATGATGTGATAAGTGTTGTAGTCCTGGAAGTAACGGCTCTGACCCGTGTCTCGACTGATAGCGCTGATACGCAAGGTACGCTTCTCTCACACCTCCGTTGTCAGCAATGTTCTCTGCCAACGTGGTTCTACCATCAATCTAAAAAACGACCTTAAGTGGTAATATGTTCGCCAGTGAAAGTAACAACAGATTGAGCTCAGATGAAATGTAGTAATAAAACTGTCAGTACAGGACATTTTCGATAAAACTCATTGTTGCAATTTGCGCGCGCGTCTTTTCTATTACATTACATATTTCTTTAGTTGAATACCAACAGCGTACCCGGAACGTTTATTGGTGAATTGAGTTTTAATATGAATAAAATGATAAATGATCAAGTGCATATATGAATGATTACAAAATTTCAAATTGAGGTAATTATTATTAGATGAGCGTAGCGATGTCTCCATCCTACTCTTATAGGGCTTTGTCTGTATGTTTTTTTTTTGTCTGTTTTTTGTTTGTTTGTGGGCACTGCACAAGTCGCAAGGGTTGACTGATCGACATGAAACTTTTTTTTTTGTACACGCAAAGTCATCCAACTTAGAACTGTATAGTTTTTGGAATGAATCGGCTGGACCGATTTTGAGAAATATCATCTCAAAGTTTCTAAAAACCCCATAAGATTTGGCTGGGCGGGAAATGTTGAAAAATAAAATCTCTCCAAATGAGATGAAATTTCCTCTAAATGTGTACACATTATCACGATTTTGTATGCAATTCGAACTAGCCGTTTTGAAGAAAATAATTAAATAATCTGTTTTCATTCATCAAATATTATTAAAGAAATTACAAGGTCTGCTCTATCTCCGCCTAGCGGACAGACGGTAAACCGTCAATACACACAAGTAAGGTCGTTGAGAAATTAGAAAGCAGACCTTGAGAAATTAAAGCAGATTCAGGTTGCCGAGATTCACTGCTTTCTAGATTCGATATTTTCCCAACAATGAAGTCTTCTTTATATGCATCAAGGTGTGTAGAATACCAGAGTTGATAAAATAGCAAGGGTAAAACTACTTTAACGACTCTGATATCTCGCTCATCTTACAACGCTCATGTTGCGTTTGGCTAGTTTATATTTGAAGACTTCGATTATATTATTATATTACAATAATAATAGAATGATATGTAATAGTATAAATGTGAACACAGTGACATCGATAATGTATCATTTCAAATCTACAATAAAAGCTGTTTTATTGTGTTTTTGTTTCGTTGAATAGCAACGTATCAAAATTTAGAATCATTCGACTTGAATAATTTTGGACGTTTTTTTCTCAACAAAAACCTATGAACAAAATTATTTCCATGACTCAGTAAAAATATATCATATCTAAAAAGTGCAAATTTTGAACCAAATCTAAAGAACAGGTTTTACACACAAATTTGTAACATGCCTTCCAACAACCCAAAAGGTATGTGACTTCAAACATTGAATGCATCTTCCGCACAACGTTCGATCTAATGGTTGTAAGACCAGAGTGCCTTAATTAGACTGACTGATTGATTGCTTGAAGACCCCCCAAAACAAAAAGGTTATGCAAGATACACCATATGATTCTCCCTCCCGCCATCAGTGACGTTTAAATGACTTCACTAGAATTTAATCTACTTGTAATTTATACAGAAAGTTTATATCTCTGACATGCGTTGCCAATTTTAGTTGTTTCTACAAATTTGTAATGCATATAGGCCTATTACTATACAAGAAAGATAGTTTATTTATACAAATATGCATTTTCGACTCACCGTATGTGAAGGCTGCATCTAATTCGTGGTGGGGGTGGAGCGAGATATGATATTCAATTGTTTCATATGTTTATTTAGTAACAACTAAGCTAAGAAGTGTATCAATACCAAGTGTTGGTAATTATTGTAGAATCAAGATCATCTAGCAAGAAAGATAAACCCGAATCCAATGGGGACAGCGATGTCGTAGCTCCATCCGAACCGAATATTGCC
This sequence comes from Brachyptera risi, assembly GCA_964007535.1. NCBI lineage: Eukaryota > Metazoa > Arthropoda > Insecta > Plecoptera > Taeniopterygidae > Brachyptera > Brachyptera risi. Next base: position 35,755,646 of record OZ023329.1, on the reverse strand, counting down.
GGTACCGGTTCGGGTTCTTCACGTCCCCCAGCTCTCGGTTTGTCCTCGACTAGTCACACAATCAGACGTTCCGGCAAGGGTTCTGTTGCGACTAGTCGTGTCAAGAGTGTACCAGTGACCTCTACTGGTAAGCCAAATAGCACGGCCACCTCGACTACAAGTCGGCCGACCAGTGATGGTGCAACGCCATCGACTAGTCGCCAGCCCATCCACATCAAACAAGTTGAAGGTATATTATGATTGGATGTTTTTTTTGTGAGAGTTTTGTTGAAATTGTGGGAATTGATATATAAGAAATGGCTCATCCGAATACTATCAAAACTATACAGTTCAAAATTGGGCAGATCTGAGTGTGTTGTCACGAAATTTGATACCACTTGGGTTGGTCAAATGTTCCGAGCGCTTAAAAAAAATAAATGAACACACAGAGACAAATGATGTCAGGTCCAGTAGGACTTATACTTTGCTCATCCAATTATGAATGCTTTATCGTTACTTTCCTTAAAATATATTAATCGTTCAATAAAATTGTTTCTTGATCAAACAATCACTATCGCTCATCAAATGATTGAAGGAGCCAAATTTTGAGTAAGTGTTGATTCCAATGTCTGATTCGATACTTTTATTAATTACACTAAAATTAAAAATTAGATGGAACCGGAATATCGATAACACATTTTCAGAAATGTTAAATGTGAATATTGTGTAGCTCTGTCAACAATTGAATGAGATCTGCCACACGTTCGTAATGTTTACCAAGTTATTATAAGACAGTGTCTTACTTTTCTGCCGGAAGTTACGTTGTAAGTATTGTATTGGTCCACAAAACACTGGGCTCGTTCTTCAAATGCAGCAATCACAGTCTTTTCCCACGAAGTGCTGTTTCCACCAGTACTGTCGTATTTCCTTCCTGCACAGTAATAAAAATCAGGAATTTATTCACAGACACAGTTTCTCTGCCTTATTCACAACAATACTTACATTTCGATTTGTCTGTGAACACTGAAAAAAGTAAAAACGAATGTGATTTCACACCATTCAATGGAGGTTGCCATTACGTTTCTGAGTTTAGTTTACTGAGACAAATAGTTCCAGTATTTCCAGCACGCAGAATTTACTGGAGTGGTGGGTTTCGGAACGTCTAGTAAATTACTCGGAGTAGGTTTCAGAATACATCCAGTACGCTTTCAGTAGATTCTGAAGATTTAGGAACGCAACCTTTATAGGTTAATTACAAATACTGCAGCGTGTTATTAGACATTTTGATAATTTCTTGTTCCAGATATCGCGGATGGTGAGAAAGATAATGATTCGGGCAGTGAATTCGATTACAACTTGTCCGAGAGTGTAATGCACGAAGATCACAGACGTAAGCTATCTAGAAACCTCACTAATGCGCGCGCTGCTTTATGCTTTATTAGAAAATGATTCTATGATAAGATCTCCTTGACAATTCATAGGTTGATTTAAGCATGAAAACTTCATACAACTATTCAAGGTTACACTGAATAGTCAAAAGATTGAGATCTATCAGAGAATAGTTATTCAGAATCTTGTAGTTAGTGTATAGGTTGATATAAAACCGGAAATAATATGAATATTCGTAATACGGAAGAATCTAATTATGTATATTGTCCCATTGATTCAAATAGTTTTCCAAAACAATATATTACTGATAACTTACCAACTAATACATAGGGCAATTACTTATAATTCACAAAATATATTTATACCGTACGTGTTTTTATTCCTTTGGTGAGTCTTCCTCACACTATTATTAATCTATTTGCAGATTTCCACTTGGACAGTGAAGAAGAAGATGTCAATGAAGGTCAGACAAACAAAATGACTACTTTTTTTATTTAAAAGAACATTAAGTCTCTGGAGCTAGATATGAATGAGCATTGACGCTATTTCTTCCTAATTCCGAGAAAAAACAGAAGTCGTTATCTCAATTTCAGAATTATAATTCATTGGATGAGCGAAGCAAAGACTCAATTACACCTCACTTGAAAAAACTTTTTTGTCACGTTACTTATAATGGACCCGGTGGAGCCATAATGGTACCTTTCAAAAGTACATGTTTCGATCGAATGAATAGAAATCAATACGAAATGGACACGCAACCAAAATCCTCCGCATTCAACACTATTCTATCGAATCTATAGAGCTACATTAAAAATGACACTTTGCTTCTCTTTTTGTTTCACACCTTTTGTTTTAATCTAAACTTAAAATCGAAATTGTTAAAGTAAGAACTAGTATTTAGAATCAACTGCCACCGCCGGACCAATGGTCCAAAGCTGTAATATGAATAAATAATAATAATAATTATGATAATAATAGGTTTTCAATGATTTACTTATTTTCAGTGTGATTATGAGTAATTTGTGCATTTGTTAAAACTCTCCAGGCTGTCGTTATTGAATCTGCTGAAAATATTATTCATTTTATACGTATAAATTACAACTAGGAAAACGCGGGATATGCGTTGTGAGATGAGCTTAGAAGTATGCAAATCTAGAATGTTAGATATTCTGTCGGCTCGGTCTACATTCACAGACTCTTAATAACTTCAAAAGCTCAAAAACCTTACCTGCAACTTTTTGATATTTAAAGTGAATTGCAACCTGTCGCATATACACTTTGCAAAACCAATTGATCTTGGTATTAAATAAAATTTATACTTTTTTGCGTTTTATTTGGAATTTCTCATCCCATTGTTGTGAATGTCACTGAAAATATTTATAATGGTGTTTTCATATTCAGTGAAAATTTTAAGGCTTTTGAAAAATTTTCATATTTGAAGTATTTTCCATCAGCGTTATTCTTATGAGGATTTTCCAAACTTTCCGTTTTTTTTCCGGAAAAACCTTCCGATCAATTTTTCTGAAAAACAATCCCAACATTTTCTGGTGTGACACCAACATGTAGAAAAAGTTTAAAATTGATTGCTTCTTTCCTGACCTGTATAAACAAATAAATAAAAATTAAAAACGAAGCCCATCTTTTTCGGTATATGGTATGGAAATCTTCGCTACTCTCATCTAATTAATTCTAAGATTCATGCATGTTGTCTTTTGGGGGACAATGACGTACAAAATATGTGCCAAAATGTCCTTGTTGATTGATAATAATATAAAAAAAGTCGAAGGCAGGTTTTTCAAACATCGAAGGTAGAAGATGTACAAGTTTTTATAATCCGAGCAAGTTATTCGAAGAATAGTCCGTTAGTTAGCATTACAGTTTGTAATTATCTATATGCTGATTCTATTTGTCTCAGGGGAAGAGTTCAATCGGGAATTGGCGAGATCATTCGGCTTTGACGACTTTTGTGGTGATGATGACGACGATGAGAAGACCGATGGTAATATAAAAACACCTATTATAAGTAGTTGACATTTAATTAGATTTTATCTGAAGTTAGATGTCTGATAACAGTGATAATGAGGAATACAAAAAATGTACAAATTATTTTTTCCAAAATTTCCAAATTGTTTTGAAATTTTTCTAAATTCTGCCATTAAAATAATTAATTGTAATTTATATAGGCTGAACAATTAATTATTACAACTGTTGGGCAAGAATAATAAAGGTTCTTATGAATATCAATTTATATGCAATCAAATTAAGATATTTGGTTCTTACATGTGAGCAGCTTGATTTCTTTAATCACTTGAAAGCTATTATCAAGAACTTTCTCGAACTAATATCTATCACTCTTGAGTGAATAATTATTTCAATACACCAATTTCTCACGTTTTTCTAAATGGCAGTATATTACACTGATTTGTTCTGATTGATTTCTGTTTAGCCTTTCCCTACTGCGTTGGTGACGCGGGAGACAATGACGATAACTGTAAGTCGATGGTGTAAGTTCTTTTAAACAAGAGTTTTTCTGAATTCAACATCAGAAGCTGAGGGGTTTCACCCCACCAATCGAAAATTCGTGGGGTTGATTCGGAAAGGGGCAACATTTCAATTAACTCTCAAGCCCTAAATTATAATTTTTTACCGTTTTAGAAAAACCTATAAATAGTCAATATTTGAAAAGAACACATTGTTGGTGTTACACAAGAATGATGGAGTGAAATTAAATATATATATATATATATATATATATATATATATATATATACATATATATATATATTTATATATATATATATATATATATATATATATATATATATGTATATATATATATATATATATATATATATATATATATATATATATATATATATATATATATACATATATCTATATATATATATATATATATATATATACACATATATATATATATATATATATATATATATATATATATATATATATATATATATACATATATATATATATATATATATATATATATATATATATATATATATATATATATATATATATATATATCATTTTTGAATAATTGAATCTTTGATATTTGATAATTGATTCTTTGAATAATTGATTGTGAATCTTTCAATACTGCACTGAATGTCAATGTCGTGTTTGCCCAGTGTCCACCACAAGTGCCGACGTCGTTGAATACGAAGTGAACATCGAGAATGTGCCGATGGTGCCAAAACGTAACCGATGGCGCGAGTGGATGCAAGTACCAACTCTCGCCACTGATCTGAATCCAGTCGACGTTGTCGTTCAGGAAGCTGAACTATTACGTCTTTACTTGGGATCCACCAAGCTGGAAATGTCTGAGAGTCTGGATGAATGGGGTGCGAGCATACCTTGTACGATGTGCGGAGAGAAGAAAGCAACAAGGGCAATCTCGCCATGCGGTCATTACATATGTGTCGACTGTATGACGAAGATGATCATGACAAGGACTGAATGCAATGGGAAACAGAAAGCTAAATGCTGTGCCATCTGTCAGAGTGCAATTGGTTACTTCTTGAGAGTTTACTGATAATACACATGAACAATATTCAAAAATTTCCTTTCTGTTCACTTTGGATTCGGTTATTTGAAACAATGTTGATTGATAATGAAATTCTGTAGAATAATCTATCATTTTTCTTGTGTTTGTTGATGTTAAATTTCAATTTATAATTCTTTACAAAAAATATGTAAGTAAATATACTCGCAAGAAGAGATATAAACTTCCAGTTTATACATTTATTTATTCTGTATTTGAATCTAAAAAAAATGCTTATGAAATACAATTTGATTGAGATTTGACATTGTGTTGTAAATTTGAACTTATATTGTTCAAAATAAAATTCGTGTAATGTTCAGTACTTCTATGTTTGTTATTGCTTTTTGTTCAGCGATAGAGCGTTGGTTTTCTTCTTGAGATGCCAGGAGAAAGGAAGAGGGTATTGAAAAGATATTTCGCCCTTACATAATTCTTGAAGTGAGAATGACGATCAACCAACCAGTGAGCTCCATTCTAATATCACTACGTTTTGGCAACTTTTCATTTGTTTCAATTTATTTGGGCATTATCAATATCAGTTGCAATTGAGTGCGTGGCTGCCCAGCCAAACAGTTGGATTGATTAGCCTTTGTTGTTTATTTCATACAACCCCACCAATAGGAATAGGTAGGTTATGACTAAGCAAGAAGAAAAAAAAAGATTTTTTTTATTCCGATACTCATATACCAAATTACACAAATAACTTGACTTCACTCTATTTAAGGCCATGTATTCAACTTGGACCATGTACTTCACTGTGTAACAAACTTCTGTGCCGTCCACAGTTTTTTCTGTTCAATAAATTATTAAATATCTCCAAATCACTCTTATTAAAATATTACAACTGATAACCGTTTTTACATTCTTAAAATGGTTCAAACTAACTCCACCAAGGCTGGAGAATATGAAACGAGGGAATGATGAAAAGTTGAAGGACGTTACAAAAACCATGCACTAAGCTGAATTCGCATCCATGCCCTATTTGACTTCATTCTATAAAGCACTGTCTTAGCAAGTGAAGTGAAATCGTGGTATTGTGGGTGGAAAAGCCCAAATAATAATTACCTTCGGAATCAAATCCGTGCGTCAATTCATGTCCAAGAATAGTCCCAATAGCGCCATAGTTTAATGCTCTGCAATTCCATATTTAATATTCAATTCCATAACTATAATTATATTAAATTATATAATTAAAAATTCCATAATTTCATATTAAATTATGAGGATATATCATTCTGTCTCCTTTAATCATATCCTTCTATCTACTCACTTTTATATCTAGTTGTGAGTTTTTATATTTCCTATATTTGTACGATGTGCAAATCTTTGGAATGAATGATCAAATGAATAAATTAATATATACCCAGATTATTATGTATAGAATATATTGAACTATAACTTATACTTATAACTTAAGGGAGGACAGAGGTGAAAATCTTATAATCTAAAGTATTATATCAAACAGTCTCAAAATACTACACAATACTAATCAGGTCACACAAAAAAAAAAAAAATGAAGAGATTTTTTTTTTTTTTTGATTTTTGGTATGGTTTTTGTATATTTTTTGTATAAATTTTGGCATTACTGGAAAACACCTTTTGTGGTTAACCAACACAGATAATTTCGATATTTGAAGTGAAATCTAATCGCAACCAACCAACGCATAATAATGGGTATTCGTTTCTACATCACATTAATATTTTTGCTGCTAGATATTTTTGAAGTTTTATCAAATTTTATTTTGTTTTTTTGAAAATTTACCAAATACTCATTATTTTATTGTACCATCATTTTTCATTCGTTTAGGTTTTCAATACCCACTTCCTTCCAAATACTATTCAGAAAAATTCACAAAAAAAATCAACACATTCTAACAGATAGTTATAGAGAAAAGATGTTTCTCACACTCAATTGTGTAGGAAAAACTGTAGCAGAGATAATTTCATGCGGAAAAGAGTGTTTTCCATGATTTTTGTGCTATGTCCAACGTTAAAATATATTTTTTGATATGGTTATAATACTCTCATGCCTATCAGATAATTTTTATATGAAAGTTGACATAAAAGACTAAATGAAAAAATGATGAAAATTTTTTTTAAAAATAATGTTAAAACTAGTGTTTTCACCTCTGTCCTTCCTTAACTTTAACTGAACTTATATTGATAATAACTAGATGAGCGTTGCGAAGAAACAATTTTATACACCAGATATAAGTTGCTCGTTTGTATGGTTTACAGATTGAACGGAGAAGCCAATCAATGTTAAACTATCCCCAATGATGTTATATTACATAATAGAATGAACGATTTGTGGCAAATTTTAATTGGTCAAACCACTTTTGAGTCAAGTTCAAAATTTTGTACTAGAAATTCACAAGTAGGTCTATATGAAAAAAATCGAACATATTCAAATTAAACTTATTTTAATGATGTTATTTTTAAATAAGTTCAAAAAGTTTCAATCCAATCACTTCAGCCGTTTTCGATCGAATTATTACCCTAATAATAAATTGTTCATACTATCTTATATTTAACAACGACGCTGTATTTTTCAGTAATTTAATAATAAGAATAAGATATACTTACTCGAGACCTCTGTCATAGAAAGGAGCATGAAGAATGCTGGCTGGAATTACTGGAAATAGTAAGACATATGTACTGATTATAAATGATTTACAATCTTTCCAGTAACCCTATCGAAAAACGTCAATAAAAATGCAATACAGATTCAAGTGACCAAATGGCCAATACGGATGTACGCGATAACGTTCATGAGAACGCATTCCATATACACTTGCTGTGAAGTTCCACACTTCACTTCTCATTTTGTGAATTCAGAGGATCACTACGACGTCACCCCTGTACTTTTAGCAAGGCCAAGTTTGCAAGTAAATAAGGTAATCCGGAAACGTCCTCAGTAAGAGAGCGCCTGTACTTACCAATAGCGTTCAGTGTCCTCGAGTAGAAAGCATTTACTTCCATCGGGTCGAAATCTTCCCATCTATAAGCAGGCATTTATTGAAAATTCAGATTTGAATACTGCACGGGGATGAGAAGGTATTTTAGACTCTAATTTAATCCTGTGCAAGTTTTAGTCGGCCAGGATTGGTACAATGTTTCAATATCAGTGTTTTCTTACATATTTTCATTTGAATTCTGGTTTTCTTCTCGAACTGACAGAATCGTTTCTAAAACAGCTTGTTGTTGGAGTATGATGAGATTTAGAAGGAAATCTCTGGCGTTGAGTTCAAACTGTATCGAAAAGAGAAAAATAACTTGGTTTAAAGTTTGTCAGACTTTGATAGAAAGTAACAATCAATTGAGAGCGTGGCACATTATACTACAAAAGTGTTGGATTAGACGCAGTTTACGAAGACCAACACTTGCTTAAGCGCATCAAAGGCAAATTACCTATATTTTAAAATAACTTTCAAAAACCTATAAAAGATACTAAATGAAAGGTTACCGGTAATTCATTTTTTTATTTCAATTTTAATATTGCTCAACGATTCTACCAATGGATGAGTCATATGGGGATATGAATGAGTGGGTGGTAATGAAACGATGATAGGTGAAAGGACATTTACAAAAAACCATGCCTCACGCGGGACTCGAGCCCACGTCCAACGTGACTTCAGATACTGACACAGTACGCGTTAGTTGACTGAGCCACTGGGGCGACTTGAAGTTAATTAATTCTCAATACATTTAGATTTTCAATTGAAGCAAATAAAATGTGTTTAACATCACCCATCTTCCTTCCTCACACTCACGCCTTGCCAATGGTTGTCTAGCCGTGACTGGTTGAGAAGGTCATCTGAATGTCCGACGAAGGTTTTCATGGCCGCCGCTTTAGTGAACGTTAGCAGTTTCGTTTTCTCCTTCAGCCACGAGACATCATTCACAAGTGTATTGAAGCCTTCTCGAATATCTTCTACCATTGTACGAATCTGAAACATGAATTGCTACGAGTTAGAGAAGTTGGTGTCGGGCTCTGCAGAGGATGTTCGTAAAAATTACTAACATTAATTGAAGGTTGCGTTGGCAACGGGCGCTCAATACTTCTTGTTGTAACTACTATGTTACCAGCATTGATATCAACATCCTGTCAGCTCTCCTGTTGGTTCACTTCCTTACCAGACTTCATCTCAAGTGACTACAAAATAGCATCAGTAATTATTATTGCGTTTTTTCTGACTGATCGATCTAATGTTATTCTGGTGCTAAGGTTGGCCATTTTATCAGAGTCTGTCGATCAGGTCAGGCAATGTAGAAGATACAATTACATTATCAGTAGTTTGTGAAAAATATCGGTTCTTCCATTACACTTCTATCACTTCGGATATTAGTACATGTAAAGATGGACAAGGAAACTCACAAAATGTATCTTGGATATAAAATATAAGATAATTTCCCTAAATCACGAAATAGACTAGATACAAGATACATTCATGAAAACCTTAAAAATACAAGACACAATGAAGAGATGAAGAATTCTTTCAACGATTAATCTTGAGATACAAGATACACTACCTTCGGTATCTTATGACTGACGGGATGTTTGACTGATATTGCGTAGCTGAGGATCTTCGGTAAGAATCTTCTGACAATCTTGACACAATATTCTGACCTGTGTAAAATCGAAACTTCATCAGGTCAACAATAATATTAAGTGATAGCAGATATATAATACAAGATTTTTGGTATCAGCTTTGGTACTATCACATTTATTAGGACGACACTCCATGATTTCAATAGACTCTATACTTCAGTCATTGATAGCAGTAGAATGTTTGTTTAAAAGCTTATACCTTGATTGAATTGTGTGCGATGAAAAGTGTCGATAAAACTGATATCTAATATCTCTCATTGTACTTGTAGTATATCGTGCTAAAGCGTTCACAACTTTCCACCAGATATATCGCTCTGCAACAAAATTGCTATAATTATAAGGTGATACAATTAAAATGCAACGATCGAGCCTTAATTCAAACACACAAAGCTATCAAACTGGTGGAGCAGAGCTCCTGATGTTTTTCAAAATATAATACCACAAAAGTAAGATTTGAAACCAGGACCTCGTGCTTGAGAGCCAAACATTCTACTAACTTCACAATCAAACATAATCAGCCGGTAAAATGGTCAGTGATTCGTGAAGATCAATGACTTTATATACATCAAATGAAGTGTCTGATTGGAGGGTTTATTAGACGCATATTCTGTTCATCTCACCTCGTTCTCACATTAGCACCTCTTATATACATTCATATCATTAGATATATTCAAAATATATCATTATAAAAAGCGATTATTATCGCAATTGAAATTGAAATATTGAAAGTATTTTATACTCACGTATTGTCACTTGTTGTGAATCAGCCAGTGTACTTGAAATGTTGAGGAAGTAATCGATGTCCGATACAACGATGATGTCTTGATTGAAATCTATTGGTATTTTAATGTTGGAATCTTCGTACAAAACACTGATGTATTCTTCAACATTTATCTGAATATTCACAAGTACAAATCAGCAAGTGGATACAATACAATGATCAACTATATTCAAATTAATAATATGGGTAGATTTATTATTACTTCATGACTGATTTGTGAATATTATGTGACTATAATTTGATACCTAGGTTAATAAATGTATAATTAATTGTTTTGTCATTTAATATATCTTTACAAGAATGAGTTGTCAGACTTATATTCATATTTGTATGTAACTGAAATGTATCACGAAATATCCTTTCAGATCTAAGTTACATACATGTTGCTGACAGACTGTAGACACATACATGTTGATATTCTTACCCGATTGCTTGAATTTTTTGATACACTATCGTTAGTATCTAGTATCTCTTGCAGATTTTGTAAGGTCAATAAATATCCTACATTATCATTCGTTTTCAAATTGTTGGTAAGCTGAAAGGACGAACAGATCTCGTTTAGTACAACATAATTTTCATTTTTGTTATTATGCTCAATGACCCTACCAACCGCTATGGAGGAGGAGGAGGAGGAGGGTGATATATAGAAGAGGAGGGGGGGGGGATGAGCGGGTGTTTTAGTGAAACGAAACGATGTGATGATGATAGTTGAAAGAAGCCTTACAAAAACGGCATGCATTTTGAGGGACTCAAACTTACGCCGATTTGACTTCAGTTTCTAACTCATTGTAATTCTAACTCATAAACAAGTTGACTAAGACCGGCACAGGTAGCTGAGTGGTTAACGCACTTGCTCCATATGACCCGGCAGGCAGTGGGCATGTCGGACCCGGTTCGATCCCCGCTACCGTCCATCTTTACAGGTGTTTTTCGTGGTTTCCCTCTGTATAGTCTAGGCTAATGCCGGGATGGTTCCCACAATATAGGCCACGACCGCTTCCTTCCCACTATCCTTCCCCCATTACCCATAAAACTTTCATCTCATCATCCCATAATCTCATAAATCACTCATCCGACGCCAATAGATCTTAGTCATCATTACAGTGGGTCGTTAAACCCAAAATATAAAAGAAAAAAAAGCTGACCAAGAAGCCCCGTGGGTGGGTCATTATTTTTATCTTTAAAAAACTTAAAGACGAAAAAGCTCAAATTTCTATGCATAACAAAATAACAACACAATTTGTTGATGACAGGACTGTAAATGCTTCCGGTGAACGTACCGCGTGCATACTCATATCATACAACAATGTCTTGAACGCCATTGTTCTGATATCAGTATAGTTATACTGAAGTTGTTCTAGTGACCACTTGTTGACCTCACTCATGATCCTTGCTATGTAATCCAATACGACCTTCAAGCGGGTCTCTCTTGACACCTTGTTGACGCGTCTCCAGTGCTGGTTGGTCGTGATGACCTTTGCCAGGCCTGACGGAACATCTGATGGAGCACTCACCTAAACGCATGTAAACTTTTAACTTCATGAAACATTAAACTTACGACCAGATAAACATAATGTCAGAACACCTCATGACATTAATAGAGACTAGCAAGAGCATATTGCTAACTTGATTTAATCTCGTTTGTTTTTTTTAGACGCAAGACGTAATTAGACGTTCGACGTTCAACGTTCGACATTAGAATTTAGAAGTTGGACTCCAACTTAGAACGTTAGATGCTAAACGATAAGTGTTAAACGTACACGTTAGACGTTAAATGTGAGATGCTCGACAACGTTAGATGCTAGACATTCGAAATGAGATGTTAGCAGCTTCTCAGTTGGTTAATAATCAACATAGTATTCAAGTGTTTCTTCACTTGGGGGGTATGTTTCAAATTTTCAAAAATTTTTACTCTCCAACGGGTCTTGATTTCATTTATCAGCCATTAATTTCAACATTTTTTAAAGAATACATTCGAATTAATGCTAATTGACCGAAATAAAAATACATGTATCCATTGGACTATTCCTAATAGTATTATGTTGCTTATTATTGTGAATATTTCTGAAATTATTCGAATATTATTAACATTATTCAAAGTAAGCTTGAGAGAAAAGAGATGTTTTAATAACATCGAAACTTGACACAAAATAATTGTTCCCCAATTGACCAATGTAGATGGGCGTGACTTATACGAAGCAGGGGAAATTTTAGATGCCTTGATTGGTTATTTCCCTATTTTTCCCTGCTTCACTGTCCACTTGATTGGTTTTTATATTTTGTGACATCACGAGGGCGGACGATCTACAATGATCAATTCACCATTGTAGATCGTCCACCCTCGTGATGGCACAAAATATAAAAACAATCAAGTGGACAGTGAAGCAGGGGAAATAAGGAAAAAACCAATCAAGGTATCTAAAATTTCCCCTGCTTCGTATAAGTCACGCCCATCTACAATGGTCAATTGAGGCTCTAGATGAAAGATAGGAACGTTTGAACGGGCTACCATAAGGGCGATCTTACCACCCCAAAAAGTGGGCGTGGTTTGTTCTGTACTCACGTATATCAGATTCCTCGACGAGTTTCTTGAGTCCGGCACGACTGAAAGCGAGAGTAGTATATCGATACCTAGTATACGCTGTGTTAACGCTAACGTCCTCGTCAAATGAAAATCTGAGGTAGTTCTTTCACTCGGTAGCTCAGTCGGTAAGCCCAATAACTTCAAAGTAGCCATCATCGTATCCAGTCCGATAGCATTTAGTGTTGCTAAACCAAAAAATTAGGATCAAATAGTAATTTATAATTCACTAGATTTGTTTCAATATTACTCAAACACGTTTTTTTTTGTATTGGTCACACATTAGATACATTATTACATGGGAAATTTATCATGAAATCCCACAAAGCTAAAAATGCTGGCTTGCCTGTAGGGGTAAGATAACATATGTTTGAACATATCGTGTTCCACTTCTACTGGAATAAAAATTAATAAAAATCAAAGATTAAGTCAAAGATTAATAAAAACACACAAAAATATAACTTGGCATGGCTTGAAAGTAGTACTTCACTGTCTCTCATTTCAATGGTAAGTCCAAGAGAAAAAAAGGAAATAAAACGATGGTTTTAAATGAACAAAATTGTAATCCAAAAATATTAGGTATAATTATTACTTGCTATGATATGTTTAAAATGTTGATAATATTAATATATCGTTTAATATACAGGTTGATAATTTGAGGTATCACTTACTGAGATTCATGAATTCGACATATTTAGGTTACGTAAGATCCAAGAATTATTAAATAACATTTTTTTTTGTGTGAAGAAAATAAATTATTTGCATTGAAAAAATTGTTAAGGGTCGAGCTACTCACAATAAACTACCTGTAAATATAACTAGCCTCACCAAACTTTCATCCTTAAACTACAGCCTATATTATAATTATTATAATATATTTTTATATTGTATTATAATATAATATTATTAAATTATAATATAATTATTATAATTATCACTATATCATAAGTGATCTATTCCACTATAGTGAAATTATCTCTAACTGTCTACTTATTTTCATTTTAACTTTCAAAGTTCTGATATTTCCTACATTTGTGTTATGTACAAATCTGTAGAAAAGAATAGCAAAATTTCAATTTTTTGTGAAAAAATGGATCATTAAAAAATTACAAAAACTGTGAAACCACACATATTTATTCCATTGATCTATTTTGAAATAATTGTGTTCCCCTTTTGAGACAATATATAAATATTCGAACAAGGTAGAAGTCAAGACTATATAAATAGTTGAACCAGATCATGAACATATTTTACCCACACCTTGGTGCAATTGTGAATAACGAAAGTTTGTTACGAATGAAACTTTACATAGTTTACTTCATTTACTCTTTCACTCACCAACAGCTAGATTATTCAAGGTTACGAATGAGCGGATGATACATTGATGTTCACAAAAACCCATGCCTTATGCGGCCATCTTACTAGACTTCAGATTCTGAAGCAGTGTCTTAGCTGAATGGGCCACAGATTGTGTCTATTTAATTTTGAGCGACGTCCTTAATTTGTATAGATCATGCCAAACCATTTTACTGGACAAGGTCTGAAGTTTGCTCAAAACGAGCTACTCGACTTGTAAATCAGTTGGATACATTGAGTTGTAAATCAGTAACTTCTATGTGCGCCTATAATAATCACGATGTAGCATGTATAGTATACCTGTGTTCAAACACGATCTGTAGAATTCTTTTGTTTCTTTTACTGAATGAGGCGCATTGTGGTCATTGGATTCAAGGATATCTAAGAAAGAGAAAAAACTTCTAGTATCACAAGTATCAATAACATTGATGAATAATATTCGTATTGATTGTTCTTAAGAAATTAAAAAATAATTACATATAAAATATATTATATACATTTAAATATTCTCAATCAGCGGCGGCGCGTGACTTCTCCCCAGGCCGGGGCAGAATATTATTATGATATTGTTTCATAGTATTTAATATTCTCACAATTATACGTGTTTATTCCTATTTTCGCGATATTTTATGTTGTTGGAAGAATTTTCCTATCACCATCTACTTTATTACCCGCTAAATTGTAAGTAATAGCATAACTGTAAAGTAAACTGTAAATCTGGAATAATCAATCTTTTCACCTAATTGATTTGTTAGTCCACAATTGATAACCTATAGGCCGACATATGTTGATCATCAACTCACCACCATAGAACAGCCTATTTGTATAAAAAGTTCATTCTTCTGTTTTTGTTTTAA
Organism: Brachyptera risi; assembly: GCA_964007535.1. Taxonomy (NCBI): domain Eukaryota; kingdom Metazoa; phylum Arthropoda; class Insecta; order Plecoptera; family Taeniopterygidae; genus Brachyptera; species Brachyptera risi. The sequence goes on along the minus strand of OZ023329.1, from coordinate 35,740,523 downwards.
TTGAGAGAGAGAAAAACACCTTTCGGATTCAGCTGTGTTCATTGGTGTCACACTCACACTTGTACACATTTGACACGATTATTGAAAATTATTGATTTAAATTTTAAAAGTCGACAGTAAACATATTCGAAAAAAGAAATATTCAATGGACAACACTCCGCAGAGAGTTATGAGCTCCTCCCGTGGCAACCGTATGTGAAAAACTAAAACTAGCAGTGCACTGGTCATTTATTTCTGTACTCACAAGATACAATCTGCATTCCTACCCTTATTTTCCTAGAATCACAAATGTTATACTGCACAAAGGCATTGTCTAGTTGACAGGGATGAAGACAGGTGTAGAGACGACAGCTAGATCGGTCTGTGATCGACATTCGTTCATCTTCGCTCAAGTTCGTCAAGCCACGGGCAAATATAAGACTGCCCCGTTTGCAACGTTAAAAGTCGCATCTTCCCTCTCACTCTATCAGAGAAATAACATTGTTCCCATGGCCCGTGTGACGTCACAGACGGGGCTAGCCCTGCCTGTGACGTAGAAACTACTGTGTTTCCACACGTAGCAGAGACCATTTCATAGGGCTACTCTAAGATATTCCACATGACGAATGACAAGGTATTCTGAATGAATTGAGAAAATAATGTAACATGAAATAATTATTGAGAATAAGGAAATATTTGTACAGACAGATTGTCAGAAAATACAGCCAGGGCAATGCCCTGTTTGCCCTAGTGGAGGAACCGCCACTGTTCTCAATCATATGGATATAGTTATATTATTGAATGAGCGAAGCGAAGTCACAATTTCAACGTACTCGAGTGAAACGAACATGTTATTTTTTCTTGTTCGCGCTCCACAGCACAATTTATTAAAAACGATTCAAATCAGTAATGAATGAAACAGGAGGGCAGTGACATAGTTATTTGGAACATATAGCTTCTGTCAAGTGACGTCACTGATTGTTAAAATAGACAGATAACAACGTCCATCAGTTGGAGTTGACCAATGAGAATGTTTGGTAGTCCACCAGTTTGCTGTATTGCTATGACAACGATTGTTTGTCATTTACTACGTGACAGAAGCCTATATCGCTCATCCAACAACGCATATGTTGAGTTTTCCTTGAATGTAAAAAATACCTAGTAGAGATTAGAAATTGAAGAAAACTTATAATGAAAAACATATTTTCTGTGGCTATATACATGCACTCGACTGAGAAAATATTTTTCATTCACCTTTAATTTGTTGTGTGATTTGCGTAGCTCGTCTTCTAAACCAGCTGTGAGCTATTTCGGCTTCTTTCTTTGGGTTTTCTTTATGCCAATTGTTGCAAGCATACGCGTAGAAATCATCGCATGGATTAATGTCGTCGTCCATTGATTGCAGCAACATTTCCGCTGAAATATACAGTACTTTTCTTCACACTTTTATTCATCAATTTACTTGCATAATTTCATTTTAGTTTAAAGCAAAATAAAATATGTTATTTGATTTTTTTTTTGTTCAACATACAATATAGTTGGTTTCTTCCTATGCAGATAAACACGCTCGTTAAACTAGGCGAAATCCGAGTTTTGACACACTTTTTTTTATACAGATCATCAATTAAAAGCAAATATTTTATCGACCTTCAGAATAATACACCAAGATTAAATCTCCGATTTACGAAATTCTGGTCTCCACTCCATTCGTGCAACAGATCTTTATTGTATCAGGAAAATACTACTGTTCTTATTTTTAATTATTGATATCAAAGTATCGGTTTTTAATAGTACATTATTCTCTCTGAAAAACTAATGTTCAAGACTGACCTGACAGTATACATTGCTCAGAAGTGCACATCGATCGTTTGTTACCTGGATAAGGAGATAATATAATTATATTAATACATATAATAATACAAAAGGGAAAACAAAGTAGCTATTAACATGGGTTAAAAAAAGCCTATTATAACCTTTGCTAGTGAAGAACATGATAGTGATTCTGATGAGCGCTAGACGTGGACTACTCGTTTCAAGCTCATACATATGAGGTGAGTGGAACTAAACTGAGAGTGAAGAAGAAAGTGAGGAGTCCGATGAAGATGGGGAGAGCGTTTCTAGTGATGATAGAAACAAGTGAGTTTTGGATAATAACACCAATAAAAATCGAAAAAACATTGAAAAAACACAGAGGTACTCAAAGTCTCCAAACAAATGGGGTTCGAAAGATTTATATGATTAAAAAATGGTTAATGAAGGTATGAAATAATGACAGCAAAATCGAAATGGCTCAAAATAAAGATATTGACACATTTCTAGAATAAGAGGACTACATCAGAATTCCTAAAAACATTGCACTCATTTCATGCCCAACGAAACGATGCAAGAACTTGAACGAAATAGATTTGGTATATAATAACATTAGCTTAAGTTTTGTTGAAGAACTACTGGTAAATTAAAATCAATGAAGTTCGAAATATAAACTATATAAGCGCATTTGCCATATATACTATAAGATCGAATAAAGTGAATCAAAGTGGATCAAAGTTGATAATATTACAATGTTTCACGGATTCTCTTCAAGCAATTGCATATACGCAAGTCAATAAACAAAAGCCAAGATAGACAATACGTCTATCTGGTTGTGACGTTTGAACCAAATTCAAAGTGAATATTGTTCTGAGATTTCAAGTTCTCAGAACCATGAACTCAGCAGAACTGCACGTGTTGTGATACAAGTTGAGTGAATGAATGTTCATGGGTAGTAATCAATTATTAGGATTCACGCTAACTGACATAATATACAAATATTCATATCTTAGGAACAGGAAGAATTATAAAAGTCTTAAAATGAATATTCTTATTGAAATAAAAAAGTTGACTTTTTTTGATAAGGTATTAACATATCTCCAGAACTACCAACACAATATGTAGAGAAGTCATACCTTTCATGAAGAAAATGACAGTGGTTCCAATTGTAAGTATCATGATAATGATCATAAGAATTACTATCACAGTGATCAATATTTTCTCTTTCTTGGATTTTCTCTTCATTAATCTGTAAATAGCGTATTTGAACATTCAGTTGGAAATAGTTAAAATAATACCATGTATTATTGATAAATATCATTGATGTATATGATAAAATGTGCATGACACCAACTTATGTGGATAGGATTGAAATAAATGACTGATTCTACCAAATCCAAATCTTGTTGAAACTTTCTTTGATAACTAGAAAAATCTTATAAAACATTCCCAACGTGTGTTGAAATTGATACGCAAGTTCAAAATCGGCACGTCCCGATTGTTTTGAAACTCCAAAGCAGTTTTGTAACGAAATAAAAATAATACATTAAAAATTTATGAAATTTGAAGAATGAAATTTCATCATATCAAATCAGAAGTTGATGAACGTTATGGAGATGAAGAAACCCAAGTTACACACTACAATCATAATGCTTTTGAAAGGAGCAAGGTTCTCACGTTATGAACACTCGTAATGCAATGGTCATAATTCACTATTATACTAATTACTTCCTTATCTTATAGTTAATCTCTTGCCTGTTTTTCCGTGACGTCACGTCCACCAAACACTCCTCACTAATGACGGACATGGACGACGACGACGACGAATCCATGATCAACAAGTGTACCACGTACTTGCTCTCAATCGAAAACAACTAAGCCATTCCACGTAAACACCTCGTTTTCAGGACCCTTAGTAATATGCAATGATGTAACAAGTCTTGAACAGTTTGAGGGTACTTTGGAGATGTTCATAATGAAAAATGTGTTATTGAAGTAAGATCTTTATTTGAAATATCAAACCTCATCCATTGGTCAATTGGCTTTTGGTGTCGAATTTCAATGTTTCTTCTCAATTTTATTATTTGAATTGGTAGTTGCTGGGTATTAATACACTAGGAAAACGCGGGATGCGCGTTGTGAGATGAGCTTGGAAGTATGGAAATCTAGAATGAAAAATAACTTGTCAGCTTAATTTACATCTACAGACCTTGGATTACTTCAAACGTTCAAAAACCTCACCTGCAACTTGTTGATATTTATAGTGCTGTAACCTGTCACATATACACTTTGCAAATCCAATTGATCCAAATATTCAATAAAATGTACACTTCTATTGCGTTTTCTCTGTTAATTCTCATTCGATTGTTCCAAAAATCTCTGAAAAGGTGTATAATGGTACTTTTATATTCGGTGGAAATTTGAGAGCTTTTGAAAAATTCTTGTTTTTCACATTTTTTCCTCCGGGTTATTCTTATGAGGATTTTTCAAACTCCGATTATTTTACGGAAACACCTTTCAACCGATTTTTGTGAATACAAATCCCAGTCTTTTCTGGTATGACAGAAATATGTAGAAAAAGTTTCAATTCGATAAGTATTTTTCCTGACCTATATGCCGCGTACAAAATTAAAAAACAAACAAAAAAAAAACAACATAAAAACGGAGCCCATTTTTTTCGGTATGTGGAATGCAATCTTCGCTACGCTCATCTAAAAATAGCACTTACCATTCAAATAATTCCATGTGTATGATTTTGTTCCTATTTTAATGTTGTGTGTATTCTATAACAGTCTTTTATGTACCCTCGACTGTCTATGATTTATTTGAAACTTTCTATTACAGTATTAATTTAAATAATTCCATAATTCCATAATCTCAATTAAGATTTTCATAATGTTGTATAGATCCACTTGGTGAAAATAATAGATAAATAAAATCAATAAACTCGTCACTTGAGTACGCAGGGTAATCTCAATACATGTTACTGTTGACTTCAAAGAAAACGAGATGATAGGAACACATTTCTAAATTCAATACATTATTATCAGTATGGATGGGAATAGTAAACAAATGACGTTTTATTTTAATAACTTGGCTAAGCAGATGCAAAATAAATATGTTGATTCTCATGAAAGAACATTCAATTAGGTATTATTATTAATAATTTACTGTAACAGTATATATAGAATTAGGTATTGGAATCTGATGATATTTTTTTCTCAAATAATATTGCAGGAAGTCAACTTGACTAGCTGAAAATTATTGGCATATTCTCTGTATCCATTGCAACCCATGTTTTTATTCATTTTTCAAGTTTCAAACTAACATGCTGACTTTATGTCAGTAATTTACACTCTTTCACTCTTGAAATGCTAAAATATGTCTATATACAATATAATTTTGCTGAAAGTTTTGATTGAAATAACATTTCCCAATTAACAGAAACCAATTCAAATATAATTTTCCTTTATAATGCTATATCTTATGTGGGGGTGCAAATGTGAGGATGATATAAATAACGTTGAAAAAACCCTATTTCTTATGTGGAGCTCGAATCCCCGTCCCACTTGACTTTAATTTCTACGGAAAAACGTGGACTGACTGAGTCCAGTCAGCCTACTACACAGTCAGCCACTACAGTTAATTGAATTATTATATTATAGCAATATATTTTAAACATTATAATGTAAAAGCACCGCTCTCAAATATAATATAAATTGTTCCACATCTCACTCCACTATTTATTATGGCCTGCTTTACTCGTAGACTCGAAACATACTGACCTAACTACACACGGGGGTAAATGTCAATGTTGAGTGTTGTGAAATGGGGTTTGCAGCAATGCACTTTACTGATCATTGTCATATCACGATATGTATAAATGCAGTGCAGATTCTAATCATTTTAATGATTCAGCATTATAAATGCTATATCGTGTCTAGATATTCCATCTCGGTCTTTGTCATTGGCTGCTCATTTGATTATTTCTCGATAAGGGAATATCAATTGGATGCGTAAAGGTGAGTGAATTTGATGAAAAACATACATTATATATTCAAACTATTTACTTTATAGTAATTGTGCAACAACAATTTTTTACATTGAGCTTTATATAAATTTATTTTTGTTTTATACGGAAACATTACATAATAATTTGTTTCAGATAAATATATGAAAGAAAGTAATAATACACTTATATTGTTTTCAGTTAAACTAAAGACTGATGTTAATAATTGAGCGAGCGTAGCGAGTGACTCAATAGACTCTTGCGTCGTTTTTGAGCTTTTCTGAAGCTTTACAATGTTTTCACAACTTCCTTTTTAGATTAAAGCTGAAATATGGCACATGTGTAGTGCAAAAAATTATTCGGTGATCATAGCACTTATATTTAAGTACTGTCCTCTGCAATTTCTCACAGCTAACACCACTGATTATCAAAATTATATCTCTAACAATCACAAATATAAAACTACATAAATTTGTACATTTTTCCAAAGTTTGTTCATAAATGTTGAAGTAGTTCTCGCTTCAATTGCCCGTTGCTATGAGTGACTCATCATTCTTTATTTATAATTCATTTGTATTACTAGCAATAGCATATCAGATTGATAATGGAATGTTAGTGTTACTCTGTACAAAAATATATGCCGAGTACAAATATGCTCTCACAAAGATATATTCATGTTGATAATATTTGGACATAATTTGCACAATGAAGTAAAGTGCAAAAACATATAAATCAGATGGGTTCATTATTATAATGAAAAATCAATCTTTTCATGCTCCATTCAACCATGTTCGCAAAACGATTACATTTTCTGAATAATACAAACTCTGTTCAATAAGTCAATAGTGTTTAGGGATAACTCCTAGTTCTTTGTGAACCTGTTGGTGACGAGTTGTTGAAGGAGAGAGCGGTAGGTGGTGGAGTGGGAGGTAAAACAGGAGATGAAGTTGAAGAAGAAGGAACAGGAGAGATAGAAGGTAAATAATTGGAAGAAGAATCACCTAATTCTTCTATGCCAACAGGTGAAGATGTTGTTAAGAGAGATCTACCGAAGCGATGCCAGACGTAACAGATGCCAATCTCTGCTAACATGGACGTGAAGCCGATCGCTACACCGGTCAACATGATTGTGAAGATTGGAGTGACTGCTTCGAGGGTGACTTCTTCGAATGTTGTTGGAGGGTTTTCCATCTTGGCTGACCACGTGTTTGAACGTAGTCGATGCAGCACGCCGGTGTGACGCAAGAACTGCAAGCTAGAGGAAGATTATTCGTGATTAAAAGCGAAGTGGCTGACATCTGGTGACGTTTTAGTGAACTGGGCGAAGGCAGATACTTTCAAATTATATACAAATTCATTAATGTGTAATTAAAATATTAAATACAAAATTAAAATCACTGAAATTATTAATTATCAAAATTACGATGGTAATTACAAATATAATGTGTGTAAGCGTAAAACAACATGACATCTAGGCCCAACTGCCTCCGGACGGCCAACCGCTCACTTCGATAGTGCTGCCGCTTGGTTAGCTTTTAATCACGAACTTCATACAGTTGCTCATAGTGGCTCTTGCATCACCTGAATGAAAATCAATCTGTTTTTTTTTCAGACTATATTGCCTACTTCAGATGTATAAAAATGATTGACAAAAATGTTCGTCTAGAATTCAAGATGATAAAATATGACGACTTCCATTCTTTTAGTAGTGCACTTCTGGAACACTGAAAATATACAATTGTCCTGTGTCTTTACTCTCTGGAATTCCAAAGAGAATGAACGAAGTTATAGATTGGAAAAAAATGATACACACACATTTTATATTCTCAAAAACAGAATGACGCGACTTTATTTTCAGTAATCTTCAATTAAAAACTGTAAAATAATGAATTGGTTGTGAATAACTGTGAAATTCGGAAACCTTTACGCCACTTCTGTTCAGAAAACAAATTCCCAGTTACAGTTTTATGTATGCTGAACATACATATATTATCATGTCACATAGAATTTCATTGTCCAAATACATACATATAGGAGACAATTTGTAATTTTCTATCTTTCTAATTACAAGTATAAGCAATAACCTTTTGGCAAATTATAGGCTCTTTTCAACTGATGTCACTAATTGTTGGAGTAGATGAATAGAAGTATCTCCAATTTAATATTTAAGAATCACAATTTCAGTTGGTTACATAATATAGCAGGTAAACATATCGTTCATAAGAAAAATACAGTGAGCACATGTTTTAAAAATCGACACGTGATTGAATTTAAAGTTTTGAAATGGCCATTATTCTCATGAATAGAGGATGAATATTGTAAGCAAATAGTCAGACACGATTATGAAAATAATACATGAAAAATATTTCATTCACTATCATTTCCTCACTACATTGCTACTGAATTATTCAAACAGGAAATAAGCGGTCCGTGGTTCAAATTTGTTCGAAAACCAGTATTTCGAAGTGAATCATGACATTCATTTCAAGTGCATTAATATTTTGTCTAGAAACAACACAAAACTCACGTGTACAGTGTTGTGAAGGAAAAAATTGATACTAATTATGTTATGCTTAAATTCACAGTTATGTTATGGACAAATTCATAGTAGGCCTACGCTCAATGGAACGCGGTTTTGTTTATCTCGAAAATTTTAATTAATTTCTGATTATCTAGTTATGTGTGGTTGACTACATTACAAAGTCACGCAAAACGCGTCGATCGAAATCGAGTTAAAGTTTTACATTTACGCTGTACCAATAATAGAGGTGGTGAGGCCGTGTCTGTCAGTGCTGGCGCGACCGCTGTTCTGCGGGTTGCGTTTAGGGAAACTGCCTGGTTTATCAGAACAGTTGCTATCTGTCAGCAATATCGATCGCCCTCATTAACATTTTATTTTACGCCGATAATTTTTTATTCATTATTGTTGGTTCATTCTGGTACTGGTCATCTACTGTTGTATTTTCAAAATAAATAGTGCAAAATTTACTTCAAATATCATAATAGGCAGATTCCACTTACTTGTAATTGAAAATTTTTCTATACGCGCTGTTCTTTGGCACCACCATCCCAGAACTGTCTGGTAGTGAAGCACGTGATAAATGTACGATACGGCACGGCAATTCATTGGACAGGCCGATAGCTACGTCATAAGCGGTAAAGAAAGCGTATTTTTTCTTTTTGCATACTCGATGTAGACCTTCTCTTACTGTTGTGGGCATGTCAACCTTGGGAACGAGTCTTATGAACAATTCTTTGAGGAGTGGATCGGTCGTATTCTGAAACATCAACAAGTTTCATTTAATGTAAATGTAAATGAAATGATGTCTTCTTATTACATCTATCACACTTGAAAAACGTTTAAAAAAATACAATTTTAGAAATTAGGAGAAGTATAAAATGATAACTGAAAGAAAATTCCTGAAAATTTTCAATGAAATAAAACCTGGTTATGCGCCATGTTCATTTTGTTCATCGTCTAAATAACCTATGGAGTTTTTTTTTCAAATTTCAAATTTGAATAGTGAAATTGTCATTAGACAAAAATAAAAAGTAATCTTGGAAATATACTTCGAAAGTTCCACTCATCATTCAAGAATTGTATTCACAATGTTGAGATGTTCAACATTCCTTATCCACTTTTTATTTTTGTACTAATAATATTATTTTGTATTATTATACACTTTCATACTTTTAAATTATTTTCCACTCTTATTATTGTCTGTATTTTAGTAATTTCATGGATTTAGTAATTCCATAACGACTTCCTGACTATTCACAGGTCAACTTGTCATAAGGAGACACTAAATGAAATTATATAACTGTGAAATGTTCAGAAATTATTAATCAGAAGGACATGATTATTGCATTTTGAAAATAATTTCCATTGGAGTGGGCTCTACTTAACTCACTGCTAGCTCTACTGTGGGATCAAGATCAAGACCTCATTAATCAAAACATAAACATTGTTCGTACAGAACATACATATTATATTAATTTTATGCACCTTGAAAATTATACTATAATCTTATGTCGGATCATTCTCTTTATAACGTGACAAACCGAAGATATTGAATACTTATTTGCATATGGTAGTGATTATCTAATCGATTAACTTATTCACCTCTAACAAGTTGAGTTTTCCCGACTTTGCCTGAACTCCTAGCTTATATGTACCATCAAGCAGCATGCCTTGGTACGTCTCGAATGGGAGTCTCGTGGTCTGTATGGTGAGGAAAGAGACGAGTGATGCAGAATAAGCGGCTATAAGAATGAGAGAGGCTATGCTAGCCATCAGGAAAACCAATCTACCAGGCGCAGAAAATGGTGTTATGTCACTACCTGGAGAACAATAACAGGTTAAATTATTGGATTTGGCTACAGTACAATTTTTGGATGAAATTAAATTGAGTTTTCGCTTCATAGCACATGGGGTCGATTAACGAAAAAATCAGTTCTTAAGAGATTTACATTTTTTTCCACCAGAGAAACACAAATTTCTCCAATACTTTCAAAATGATGTACAATTTAATTATTAAGACGCCGTAGGCGCTCGTATTTCACGCCGCAAACTATCACGGCCGTAATTTTTGTGATATAAATATGAGTGTTTTTGCATTCTGTTAGTAATTGAAAAACAAAGGTTACCGTAAATACAGAATTTTGAACAACAAATTTGTGATTTTTCAAATTCTTCAAATGGAAAATGGAAACATTTCTAATTTACGAAAACCTGGATACATATTTTTCAATACCGAAAAAAAACATAGAATGTGAAATATATCAGAAGTGTGAGTAAGGGAATTAACGGCGTTCACGTGAATATGAGTTCGGCGGGCTAGTCTACGAGTGGCGCCTAGCACACGATGCATGTTAAACTCGAGTCTAAAGCGAGCGAACAACGAGCCTGTGTAGAGCGTCTGCGGCCTCTTAAGCTTAGATTCTGACATTTTCAAGGGAATACATCTAAAAATTGTGTTCCTTTGAAATCATGCTTTGATCAGCTGTAATCATGTGAAAATCATCAGATGTGAGTTCAATAGTTTCTGCTTATATCATCGTGAAAGTATTTTGAATATCTGTTTCTCATGTATTACAATTTTGTTATCTTATGCTGTTCAAAGGTATCGCCAAAAATAACTTGATATTTCGCTAAATTGACTCCAATGCACTCCTCAGTTTGTTTGATATGAATATAGATAATATATAAATTGCGTGTGAAGTTGGCTCCGAACATTTAAATTCAATTTGATAAGAAGAATATCAAGATAGCAAGTGCTAAATTATTTGTAATTGCACTGTCATGAAAGTTTCACTAATTTCGCATAGTCTACCTTGTTGACAGAACAAACCGATGACTGAAAACAACGAATCACCAGGACCAAATCTAGACTCTCCTTCAGCTTCCTCGTTGCCATTGCGACGACCGACGAGGTACACGAATGCCAGCATGGCGCTGACAAACAGGATACTCTGGAAGAGGGCAATCCACAGACGCGCAGAGAACGGCTTCAAGAAGTTGGTCCAGTTGAAAGTGCGAGACGTAGGTTTGCGGATAAACACGCGACTGCTGCAAAGTCACGTGAGAAAAATGTGTTAAATTGAAATACATTATCTTTTTTTGTCAATATATAAATATATAAATATATATGTGTATGAATGAATAAATGAATATATATATATAGGTCTACTACAGTTAAGCCTGACGCTGCATCATCGCAAACATATTGATATATTGTTCCGTTTTTGTAAATACTTGATTTGTGATGCCTGCTCTGAATGATTCTACCTTGTCATCTGGGGCCGAATTCACAAAAAGTCGTAACTTTTATCTGGCTCAAAGTTACGACAATTTATAGAGATAATACCATATTTGTATTCATAAATTTTTAATCTTTTAATTTTAATTTTCAATTAAATCTATTATTATTATCAATCTATCATTATTATCTTTGAGACAGTATCAAAGTTGATCGGTAATATCTTTGTAGAAACTTGCTATGAACTTTTGTGAATTCGGCCCCTGTGGTATCAATTGGGAAACAATATCTATGGCCCAATTTTGAGATGTTTTTCTATATTCTTCACAAATAAAAAAATAATTTCTGGATGCTCATCAAACTTCCGCCAAGGTCACGCGGTATAGAAAATTCTCATGTTCTTATTCCAATATTGACAATAAATAAGACTTCAACTTCGGCAAACTACGAACAAGTATTCAATTATGGAATAATATACAATTGATAACTATTGTATATGATTCTATCATTGAATACTTGTTCGTAGTTTGCCGTAGTCACGAAGTGAATATTTACCAATGTGCTTAAGATCATCAGCTTCCTAGCAACAACAGAGTGATTATGATGAAGTGTTGTATACCGACTTCTGTGTTACTAACATGTCCGATATTGATTACTTCTTGCAATCGACACAAATTCATGGATGAGATCACGTTGCTCGTGGATGTAGTTTCTTTACTGGGGAACTTTCTGTCTTCCACACCACTTACCTTGTGAATATGATAGGCAGAATGTTGTCAATGGTGGCAGACCTGCTTGGAGTCATTAGGAACTCATTGATTGCGATGTCGATCTCGTTGCGTAGAATCATCGCAATCATTCCGTTCCAAGAGCCGTTGCTAGCTTGAGACCCGTAGCCGTTGTCAGCCGGGATCAGGAACTCAGTGCTGCAAGGAAGTGAAAGTAAATGTTGGTTAAGGAGAACCCACATACAGGAATATATCAATTTTTTGTCATTAATTGATTTATCAATGTTGAAATAGTATATTACAAATTCAAAACGAAAAAAAAGGAAAATGACGATGTCAATCGATATATTGGTTGAGTAAATCCTCCTCTGCCGGGTAAACAGAATTTCACCATCATAACTATAACCGTTTTGATAGAAATAAAAAGTTTCTGATTACCTTGATTCATAACAAAAAAATAGCGTGACTTTACTTGGTTATGCATGCCAATTGCATCTGGTCGAACTGTTTATCTTCAGTTCAGTACAAAGGCAGTTGATTAACAATCGATTTACATCGTGTATTAACAATATAATGGTATACGATGAAATATCTCAAGAAGTAATCCAATTATGTATGTTATACGAGATGCATATTTTGTGACCATTTTCAGTGTCAACAGAAAGCATAAGCAACCGTAGTGAATTTTCGATGAATATATTGTTGTGAAACTGCTTCACAACGTGCGGAGAAGTACCTTAAAAATATTGTTGATCAATAATCAACATTCACAATATTTTCAGAAATAATCAACTTTGTGGGAAATTTGTGAGAAACCGGCTATAAGCTTTAATTGATAAAGTAAAATATATGCCTTTATTCATATAAAAAGTGTATTCTCTTGAATATATGACAAGATCATCGTGTATTATGCTCGGACGTAGATCTTATTGTTAGCTTACGTGAAGTTCATCCGTTTTTCCATCACTTGCCAGACTTGCCCGAAGAAACCGCCAACATTTAGCCGACTGTTATTAATCCCGCGTTCAAGGATTATTATCGGAGGGCTCTGAAGAAACAATAAACGTGACACATTAGATCGATTTGAATTATCTAATAAAATATGGGAAGCAGTACAACTTGATAAATGATGTGCTTTTGCTACGATATTGTAAGGGTTTGTTTTGGGTTATTATGCGTTAATGATGATGGCTGTAATATGATCCTTGGATCATTGTTATACTTTTAAATAACTTCAAAGTTTACGATTATTGTTACTGTATTGTATTTGAATGGTAAATTTTTGTAGGTATCATAGTTATTCAGATCAGTATTACACAAGGAGTTACGGAAATACCCTCAGAAGAGAATAACTTTTCTCACTGTAGACTTGAAATATGTATCCCTTATGAAATAACAATATAATTTATGTACAACAATAATCATAGCAATCATCGGAATTCATAGAATTGAAGGTTTAAAAGAGTTGAAGGGTTGAAATGCACTAATTTTGGAAATATTTTTGTTCTATTTTGAAGGGGATATCTTTCAACTTTCAGTGAATCTAATTTTATTTTCGTCGTCACTTACATGAACTGTTCCCGCTCTCATCACCAAGCCCTGCAGATTATTCCTTCTGTGATGCAGCACCATATCGGGATGCGTCAGACCAGTCTGCGCATCCCAATGGCCATACACCATCTTATTGAGAGGGTAGCCATCTTGAACTCGGTACACCTCTGTCAAGGTCACGTGATCGCCGCCATCTTTTGTTGCTACGAGGAGCTCGCAATCGAATGGGATGTTTACTTTATCGAATAAAACATCGATATCATTTGAGGACGACAGGAAGATTAACCAGCGAGGATAAGATGAAACCTGGAAGCAGGAATTATAGAGTCAACAATGAAAAACAAGTTGTATGACCCAAAAGTTTTGGTGACACCCCTCAAATGTCTGGTATTTTATCACACGCATTTTTTGAGATATCTTGATATTTCTGGCCAATCACTTATCTTGAAAACTATACTAAACAATAAATTGTCAACTTACATTTCATAAACTGTACTGTAATCACATTCAGCGTTACATGTATCTAAATTGAGAGTGGAAATGAATATTGTGAAAGGAAATACGCTCAACGGTGGAAGATGCCAACAAATTATGACACTAATTGCTTAGTCGATCAAAAAACCAATGTAGATTTACAAAATATCACCAAAATAACGTTTTTGTTTATAAGTTATAATTTTCCTTCACGTTTCATTTTCATTATTCATTACTGTTATATTTTATAAGCTACCTTCCATCCTTAATAATTATTATTCCTCTTATTATTATTATTATTTGAATAATTATTTCGTGTCAAGTTTCGATTCGAATAATGATAATAATTATCATTATCACCTCTTTTTGATGTTTTCATTCATTCAAATAACGAACTTTTCAATCAATAATAATAATGATGAAATGAAAATCTAGGAGTAATCGAGACTGTCATAACGCGTACGTATACTGACTGAAATAGGCAGCGACAATTCGCCCGAAATTACATATATGGAGAAAAAATATTATAATGTTGGATGTCAATATGAGAAAAGTAGTGTTTTTGATGTAGGAATTTAATCACACTCAAGTTTGTATAAAACACGTCATCTTTCTTATATGGTCACTAAATTGAAAATATCTGGTCAGAAATATGAGAAGAAATACATGTGTTTCATCGATCTGATAACATTGGCGTCACGTGTGGGCGTTTATAGGCCTATATGTCGAGTAAACAATGAAACAACTAGCTGGTTGACTGTAATTATGTGCTGGCAGAGGGGAGAGAGGAGGTTATCCAAACTTCATCTATTGTATTTGCTCATACAAATTATTTATATTGAATCATATATTTGATTCTTCTATACAAGCTCCTACGTGCATGTCCACATGAAATATATTGACTGCATAATTAATAATTATGATTCATTTTAATATTATACATTTTATTATACCATCACATGTAAACTAGGATTGGGTCAATATGCTACATATAATTTAATTTCGTAGCTATTGAATCGTATATGGACCGTAGCTAAATATAATGTACAATAAATAATTTTTTTATTTATTTTTATTGGTTCATCAAGAAAACAAAAGATACATGTGTATTCATTTTAATATTGTTCATTCTATTACACCATCACATGTAAACTAGGATTGCTTCAATATGCAACACACGATTTGCATTTCGTAGCTTTGTTCATCTGTACATATTTCCATTTGGACATATTGAGAATATTGTGTTCGACTTTTAGAGATGACCAGAGAAACGCAACAAGTGTTTTCACGAGATGTACAAATTATGACTTTGATAAATACCTTTGACCTCTGTAGAAACGTTTTTGTGTCCTCGTCAACCTTTGTTATAACATATAACGGTCTGTTATGGTTGCATGTTAAAATGCCTGCCGCTAGAGCGCTGTAGCTCTGCTGCCACGTCGCAATACCTCTATTATTCAACAGCTTGGTGACTCTAACTATCGTGTCTGTAGCCACAATGTTGGGAGTGTCAGCAGACACTAGCGCCACGCATCCACTAGTGAACAATTCTTGAAGATCAATGATGACTGACGTGACAATGGACTCTATAAAACATGTAACTTTGTTGGTTTTACAGAAACTGATCATGTTCACGAGGAGCGAAAGATTACTTTCGATTACAAAGTATTTCGATTTGAGCTCAATGAGCAGTAACTTATTTTAAATTGATTATGTATATACCTATCCAAATATTTTTCACAATCAAAGTTTAATTGAGACCACTTTGAAGTTTTACTTCAATATTACTTATTTTTGACATTTTTTTTCAAGTTCTTTCTGTATTGGTTGTGTATTAAAAAAATAATTATGTTGAGGATCAATAATTGTTAGATCACTAATCACCATCAACTGAAGACATCTAAAAATGCATTTATTAATCAAAATTAAACATTGAACTAATAATAATTATTTAGGTAATTTGTAAGATATATTAAATTATCGAGTAATGAATACAGAAGAGAAAGGAGAGTGTAAAAATACATCTTGAACTTCTTGAAATACTTATTATAATAGGAAAACAACGTAGACGTATTTGTTCTTACCGTGTGCTTGTGTGGACGAACCAATCAGCGCCAAGACGAGTGCAAGGTACACTTGTTTAGCAGCCATCAGTTGGTCTCACATGCTTGTTACTTCACGACGGAACTTATTTAGTAATCATGTTTCCAGAAGGGTGAACATTCATTCGTTAATCAATCATTGTGTAGATCATTCGTAATTTTCAATCCATTTCTTAACACATCCGTCTAGTTTTGAGTGAAGACGTTTGTTGTATCGTTAATGCATAAGTAGAAATTCACAATAGAACACAAAATTACATAGCATATAATATTTGAATTATATCACATTTTTGTCTGAATGGTTTTTATCAGAGTACATTTAGGAATAGACTAATTTGTCCAATTTCAACTGGATTATAAATACAGATTAAGACACATTATATGTTATAGTTAATGATTTTTATGTCCCTGCGCTCGTCATATGATTCAAAGTTGAAAGTAATAAAACGGTATCATCATGAATATGTTTCAATGTTCATCATACTTATACCCAAAAGCGACTAATTTTATGATGATAAAGCTCTTATAAGTAATCTAATACACATATCACACAATGATTGTCTCGAACAATGTTGAGAGTTCTCACTATTGCCAATTTAATTTGAATTCGATTAATTTTTCAAATGTATAGTACCGGTATATAGTTGAATATAGGCACTACACACAATTTGAATTTTGTTTTAATTGAAGAGTTCGATATATCAGTACAATGTATCTCAACCAACTGTGTGATTACTACTTGAACATAACGTCGTGACGCATATGCTGTACTGAATGAAGCGTCGCGATGACGCTGTGATTTCCCAGCAGTATTAGGGTCAGTGATTAGATATATCGTGACATCATTCAATTATCTCCTGTTTTTATTTATTCAGTTCAAGGACCAACAGGCAAACTTTTAGTTTGTTTGTTTACCTTGTTTTTGTTTCACTTCAAATCACAACTAGTTGATATTAAATAATATCGATTTGTGTTAGTCGAGTTGTTTGATAATGCGTCGTATACTGAAACATCCTAATCCAATATGGGTGTTTACATTATGATGCAATTATTTATATTTATATTGGGTTTTAACGACGCACTACACTGATGGCTACCATCTATTGACGTCGGTGGATGATGAATGAGATGATGGGATGATGAGATGAAAGGCTATTTTGTTATTAGGTGTTTTGGATGGTGGGAAGGAGTCGGTCGTGGACTGTTGTTAAGGAACCATCCCAGTATCAACCTAAACGACAGAGGGAAACCACGAAAAACCCCTGTGAGGATGGTCGACCATGGCGGGAATTGAACCCCGGTCTCCCGAATGACGGTTCAGTGTGTTACGACTCGGCCACGCGTCTCTGTATGGTGTAATTCATGATAATAGAAGTAAATGCGTTATTTTAATCATAAACTAATCACATGCATCACTTGATCGATTATTTAGATCCATCTTCATCTATATGTTATATTGTAAATACATAGAGATAATCGATTCATAATATCAATATGATCAACAGTACAACTACATTGACAGTTAAACTGTGAATGAAATGGAAAAAATACTCATCATGTTCAACATGTAAGGCTACAGATTGATATACGATAGGGTAATTTCTTTCTCACTTATTATCGCTTTGTGTTGGATTCAAGGAAAATGAGATATCCAGTAAGAACTTATGCACGGTCAAAAACATGAAAGTTTACATTATAATGAGAGCTGCAGATATTTTTTTCACCTAAAAGATATGAATTGAAAACCTCTTGCCATGATATTTCGAGATATAGCGATAATATAGGTATGAAGATAGATAGTTATCATGCTGCGCATGCTTCAGAATCTTGTCATCTATAATCGTAGAAAATGTTTCACAAAAAAATGTTTTCCCACGAAACCAGACGGCTCATAAGACATTTATCAAACTATTCTGAAACTGATACGGACAGACCAGTATAGCTGACACGGTGAACCGTAATTCAGGAGACCTGGGCTCGATTACTGTCCTGGTCGATCATTCTGACAGAGTTTTCTTTCGTGAATTGCCTCTGTCATCAACGTAAATACTGGGATGGATCAACAATGGAGGCTACGGCCATCTGATCCAAATCAGATAATCAAATAACTTTTCATCCCATTTTTCCCTCACCACGTTCGTCATTCGCCAATGTCAATAAATCTTGATCATCAGTGAAGTGCGTCGTTAATGCCAATATATATATATATATATATATATGTATATATATATATATATATATATGGAAAAAATCTGACATGGACGACATCACAAGATGAATCTACCTATAATTTCGTTGTTCAACCCTCAATAAAGTTGCCATTGGACGCTTATTTCTATAAAATTCCAAATAATCCATCACTGGTGACGTCACGTTACCCTTGTGAATTAAGCGTCGTCTGCAAAAACATGCAAACTTCTCACCCAGCATCATGATCATTCCTAGCACTATTCCGATCGCCATGATCGTAAAGATAGGCGTCACCGCTTCCAGAGTGACTTCATTAAAAGAAGCACTCGGGTTCGACATCTTCCGAGACCAGGTGTCCGATCGTATTCGGTCCAGCACGCCAGTGTGACGGAGAAATTGTAGGCTGTCGAGAGAAATAAAGAAGATATGATTCATTTACTGACCCTTTAATTTTGGAAGTATGAAATTCATTCAATATCACCTGGCCTAACTCACTTAACCTAATCTTGCGGAATCGAAAATTCAAACTATCGATGAGAAGCCAGGAATACTACTTTATAAGAAGTAGGGATGATGATTGCAAGTTGAAGCCCGCCATTTTGATGGCAACTGCCACCATTTAGGTCAACATATAGGCTATATGTTGAAAGTTGCAGGTACTCTGCTAGAAGTGAACCGAAGAACTAAAATATGAAAAAATATGCAATAGGACATCCAGTGCATTTCCACTAAAATAGCCACTTTCAACTTGCAATATGCTCAGCAGCATTGTTTCGTCCTCTAAAACTACTGATATATTTCTATCTCTCTGGGAATAACTATATCTGGAACAGAGTTCCGAATCACAAAAATGAAAGTAGCGAAGGCACTTGGTCACGTACTTGTAATTGAAGATAGCTTTGTATGGACTCTGCTTTGGTACTACCATACCAGAACTATCAGGCAACGACGCATGCGTTAGTGGTACTATGTGGCACGACAGTTGATTGGACAAGCCGACTGCCACGTCATAAGCGGTGAAAAAAGCGTATTTCTTCGTGGTACACACTCGTTGTAGACCTTCTTTTACTGTTGAGGGCATGTCAACTTTGGGTACAAGTTTGACGAACAGTTCCTTGAGAAGTGAATCCGTTGTATTCTAAAACATGGAAATATGTGGCATCAATATCATCGAGTGGACTACGTATCGCGATTAAGATTCACAAACTAAGAAAATCTTTGATTGGTATGCGAGGTTTGTGTGAAGTGAAGCAAAGTAAGAAGAATATTCTGTCGGTGCACTCTACGTATTCATTTCAACATACTTTGTATTAATTCTTATCTAGATCGGGTGATATATATCATTTCGACCTGTTGAAATTTCAATGGACTACAGTTCAGAAAATCCTAATACAATCACACATATATATATATATATATTTTTCAAGTAGCGTCTATCTGAAGAGATTCATGTTCGTGAATATGTATGGAAAGTATGATATTCACCTCTAACAAGTTGAGTTTGCCCGACTTTGCCTGAACTCCTAGCTTGTAGGTACCATCAAGCAGCATGCCTTGGTAAGTCTCAAAAGGGAGTTCTGTGGTCTGTATTGTGAGGTACGAGACGAGAGCTGCTGAATAAGCTGCTAGGATGATGATGGACGCGATGCCAGCCAACAGAAAAACTACTCTGCTGGGCACCGAGCGGGGTGTTACGTCGTGTCCTTGAATAATAATAATAATAATAAAATAATTATAAGCTTTTTGATACCCTTAGTATAGCTTTGAATAAATGGGTGTGCTCAATCCAATGGCGTCTCCTCATCGACAGCCTTCTCGTTATGGGACAGTTACAGGACCTTCATATCAAGGCAAACGCGTAGAAATACCCTGTTTAAGATTCAGATGAAGTCTTTTTTTTAACGGTACGTCACGATCGACGGTACGGTACGACAGTGAAACGATTATTGATGATGAGTGAAAGGGCGCTTATAAAAACTCTAATTCCATACGATACTCCAACTCATTCCCGACTCGACTTCATTTTCTAAAGCAATGTCTCAGCTGGATAAGTCACTAGGGGCGGCGGATGGATTTCATCACATTCAGGTTACATACCCTGTTGGAAGAACAGTCCCACCACGTAGAAGAACGAGTCACCGGGACCAAACCTTGACTCTCCGACGGATTCCACGTTGCCATAGCGACGACCGACGTGATAGATGAAAGCCAGAACGACGCTGACGAAGACGACGGACTCGACGAGAGCTACCCACAGGTGTGATGAGAAAGGAGTGAGAAAGTTGTCCCAATTTAGCTTCAGTGACGTAGGTTCACGAATGAAGACACGACTACTGTATAAGAGCAACAGTTATTACGATGTTATTTGTGGAAAGTAAAGATGCTACCAGAGTCGATAAAGCAGTTTTATAAAGCTGCTTTATCGACTCTGATGCTACGTAGAGGATATAGTCGAGAAGTCGGAAAAATGAACACCTGATGAGGCAAGCTTTGTACAAAGGTCAAGTGAAAAAATATCATACGAGAGCAAATAAACAATCAGTATAATTGAGACGATATTGAAATTGAACTGATAAAGCGATATAATCAGAAAATAGAAATGGATATAGTATCCTTCTTCTACTGTCAACTTTCCAAAAATATGAATATAGCACTGCATATTGGATAGCATTGGGTCTAGTTGAAAGAATGTGGTGACAGTATTCTGAAGAAAGATTCAGGTTTGACAGCCTAGTCTATAACGTTCGAAAAAAAAAATAAGATGTGGAAACGTTTAATTCACTCACCTTGTGAATATGATAGGCAGAATGTTGTCAATGGTGGCAGACCTGCTTGGAGTCATCAGGAACTCATTGATTGCGATGTCGATCTCGTTGCGTAGAATCATCGCAATCATTCCGTTCCAAGAGCCGTTGCTAGCTTGAGACCCGTAGCCGTTGTCAGCCGGGATCAGGAACTCAGTGCTGCAAGGAAGTGAAAAGGAATGATTTTGCAGAGGTAATTATAATTGCTAGGCGCTATGAAAATGAGATATTGTCAGAAGTTTTTATAGTAGTGCAAAACAATGCATTTCGATAAATATCAACATAGTTTGTGACTTTATATTAAATTATTTTGAATTATGAATCATGTTCAATACTGATTATATCACTATAAAGTGATAGAAACACTCATGTGATGTCGTAAGATTGAATAAAAAGTTATTCTATATAATTGACTGAATAATTGGAGTTTATTACTGATATAATTTTTAGCTTACGTGAAGTTCATACGTTTTTCTAGCACTTGCCAAACTTGCCCAAAGAAACCGCCAACATTCAGCAGACTGTTGTTAATCCCGTGTTCCAGGATTATTATTGGAGGACTCTGATGATGTGGACGAAAGGCATATCAGGAAATTGTTTGATGAAATAACAATTAATACTTGAAGAAATGAAAATTCGTAATTGAAATAGAAAATTGAAAAAATATAAAATGATCAATAAATAATAAAAAATGAAAGGTGAAACGAGAGAAGCAATGAATATAAATTAAAAGGAGTGAAGAGAAAAACAAATCGGATATTCAAAATTGATAATCATGAATAGAAAAAGAAAATTGAAAATTTCAAGTGAAAATAAATGAAATGGTAAAAATAATGAATTCAAATAAAATAATTGAAAATTCAAGAAAATATCAATAAAGATCTAAAGTTGAATTCAAATGTTAATTGCAGTGCTATGTTCAAAATTAATCTAGGTTTTCACTCACGCTAACTGTTCCTGCTCTGATAACGAGTCCATGCATATTATTACGCCGATCGTAGAGGACTTGATCAGGATGCGTGAGACCAGTCTGCACATCCCAATGGCCGTATACCATCTTATTGAGAGGGTAGCCATCTTGTACTCGATACACCTCTGTTAAGATCACGTGATGACCGCCATCTTTTGTTGCTACGAGGAGCTCGCAATCGAACGGTATGTTCACTTTATCGAATAAAACATTGATCTCTTCTGAGGAAGATAGGAAGAATATCCAGCGGGGATACGAAATAATCTGGAAACATGATGCTGAGCATGAGAGTGGAGGTATAATTGACCTTTGATCGTTTTCATCTGACCTTTATTCGTGACAAAATGAACATCAAAGAGTGAATCACTGAGCCATTAACAAAGGCCAATAATAGATTAATAACACCATAACACTATTATAAACAATATAAAAACCTTTTCATGGCGTCACCAAGCCAAAAACTCGGCTTACCTGTTCAGTAATTACGAAAATATTTACACAGCAGTTATAATATTATTGTTATACCTTTGATCTAAGTAGAAACTTCTTTGTGTCCTCGTTAGCCATTGTTATGACATATAACGGTCTGTTATGGTTGCATCTTAAAACGCTCGCCGTTAGAGAGCTGTAGCTTTGTTGCCACGTCACAATGCCCCTATCATTCAACAGCCTGGTGACTCTAGACAAGGTGGCTCTAGCTTCAGGGCCGGGATTGTCAGTAGACACTAGCGCCACACAGCCACTGGTGAACCATCTTTGAAGCTCGATGACGATACTCGAATATTGTGCGATTGTGAATGGATTTGTTTCTAGACAATTGTCATTATTTCAAGCAATAAGTGTAGACACTCACTGACAAGGAAATGGGACGCATTATTACAAATTGACGTGCTTATAATTATCGGAATAAAATTTCACTAATGAGAAACAATGAATGAAAAATAACGGGATTGATGAATATTTCAGCCTTATTTTTCGCTCATTTTGTGGATACATTTTGTGGATAAAGATAGAAATAAAGTCACAATAATTGTGATAATTATCATCACAAATTGTTTTAATGTTACTGTGAAGTTGTATTCCTAATTTCTATACTGAAATGTATCTTATTTTATAGTTATTTTTTAAATATCTGGTTTTAGTTAACGTATTCCATAACTTGTATGGCCGTATATCTATATATACACATGAGTGGGTAACTGTAAATTTATGTATTTTCAATGACTAATGAAACAAATCGTTCCTAGAATTGAATTGGAGCTTCTGTTGAAAAAATCAGTTCAGCCTATAGTTTACTCATTTTTTTCTATCAACTTCGAAAACTTGATGTGACATTATAGTTCGTCAATTAGAACTAAGGATGACAAGGAAAGATCGTCCTGAACGGGTCACTACACGAGCAATCTTACTACACAAATAAATGAGTAATGTCACTAATTAAGCCAATTTCAAAAATTATATCATAATATTGAGACATGATGAATAATTTAAAAAATGTTAGAGAAGAACGTCATCGACCTACATTTATGTTATGTTCCAAATTTGAAAATGTGTTTGTTAGCCTCTTCCATTATCTTCCTCCACTTTTGCTTTCCCATTATTATCCTCAGTACTCGCGCATATTTTACGCAAAGCTTGTTCGGCTAATCATTGCCATATACAAAATTTGCCACATTGTAATTTCCAGATTGACTCAACTTACTTTCTGTGTCTTCTGAGCTAGCAATGACCACAAACATGAGAGTAACGAACAGCTGTTTGGCGTCCATTGGTTCTCGAATAAAAGAATATAGAGAACAATTATTTCGAACCTGTTATTGGCACTGTTTTCACTACAGTAAACCATTAGCAGCACTTACTCGTGAAATTATCCTTGATTGATATACAATCGTATTTATGAATTAAATTAACGTGCAGCAATAATGCATTAAAATGTTTGATCGTAATCGTAACCTGAAATGAAATTCGAAGACAAATTATTACCTCACACATGCTATGAATTATTTTTCATTGTTCTATAAAAATAACATGTATATATATATATATATATATATATATATATATATGTATATATATATATATATATATATATATATATATATATATATATATATATATATATATATATATATATATATATATATATTCATCCCATCATTTCTTATATTCCTTCAATCATTATATTCATGCATTTCATCGTTTGAAATAATTTATTCCCATCTTATTTTTGAGAATCAAAATAAGTTCCGAAGTAGATTCTCTTTGATAATCAATAATTTCAATTTTTAATCACTCAATTTTTCAAGTATAGAAAATTCAACAACTGTTGATATACTGACAACTTGAAGTTACAATTGAACACTCTCCACAATTTAATGAAATTAAACCATTTGATGAAATTAAACTATTTAATGAAAATACATCTCTCATCTTATTACTATCGGCAGTGACGTCATTATCTATTGAACTCGATCCCTTTCCAAAAGCAGGTTTATCAATATATAATCATGAGTTCCGAGAAGGGTTTCTGACTTTTCAAACCCATTGCAATTTTTGTCAACTTTTTTGACTGCTGCATTGATATCTCAGTTCAGGTAGGCTTTATTCCTTATGTAATGTTTTTGATGAGAAGCCATCCATGCATTATGCGTATTGAAGAAATGGTCACATAGGTAAGGCTAGATCGATAATACATTTATATTTGTTATGCTACAACAAATATGAGTGCTAATAATATAGAAAAAAAGATAGTTCGAGAACAACATAAAATGTATATATATATATATATATATATATATATATATATATATATATATATATATATATATATATATATATATATATTTATTAAATAATCCCTACATTTTACAATTCTAAAATGTTCAACCTTGTTAAAACTACAAACCTTGTGAAAAACAGATTTGATCTTTGTTTATAAGACGAAATCTAAAATGCATTCATAATGGTGCATTGCCCCATTGCATTGTATTTTCTAATCAATTGTAATTGATCCTCGTGAGTACTCACCTCATAACTCCAATGTCAGCGATGATTTTTGTTTCCACAAACTTCTTTCGGCACCGAATGAACAGTGTTCAGGTCCCAGTGATTACTACGTCCATAGCGACGCTTTCGAGCATCGAGCCCACTGCGTGTTGAACTGTCCATGTTGCGTCAGATAATGATCATTCTTGAACATACACGTTTATTCGAATGGTGATGTTTACTCAGAAGGGAAAGTGATTATTATCCTATGTGGAAGAACGATTTTATGTCCGTTTGTCTCAGTAAATAACTACAACGTGGTTGTATTACACAATAGTTTACGATGATTTTCTTGTGCACGTTGATTGAATATTGAAATAATTTCATTTCAGCTTGAAATTCATTGAGTTATTTGGAAGAAATTGATATAAATTATTTTAATATGAAACACATTGGTACGAACAAATATGAGGAATGATGGATTATTTTAAAGATCGGATGCATGTTATAAGTATAACTATAAATCATCGTCGTAATTTTATCTATCCTTGTTCAAATTTTGAATTTTCTCATCGTTCATATATCCAATGAGAGTATGGCGACACGAGTTTGGAATTACTAGCATTCGACAGGCCGAAGTGAGATGTAAGATATGAAAAAAAGTGAATGGAAAAAAAAAAATCAAATGGATGTTTGTTTTATTTCATCACCAAAAAGATTGCCAAGTCAAGCCGACACAAGACTTTGATAAAATGAGCCATACATAAATCATGATGAACTTTGCAAGCGATCGACCGAGCGAACGAATGATTTCATTCTGTTTGCTGAGTTTCTTCAGGATTGGAATTTCAATAATGTGAACTCTCAAGCCATCAATTCTCACGACAGCAGTTTTTCAAATAAAAAAATGACTTTCAATTTTGGCACATAATATTTTGATAAAATAAAAATATTGAATTCAGCGCGTGAATAACTTCACGAACGATTGACTATACATATCGAATGTCAGCATGCTCCCAAAAATGATCTCATTATGTACTAAGGTATATTGTGATGAAAGAATGATTTTAATTCGCAACTGTTTTTTACGCTCATGTGTGTACAATTTGAAATAAAATCCTTTCTCTCAGCTCTCAAATTATGAAATATATTGTGTCTTGTCGAAAGGTCATGCTCTCTTTCGAAGAATCTGTAAGAGCTGAAAACCTCAAATAAGAACGAGATATTTAGTTTCTTGCCTTTTTCATCATCAAATGCTGTTATATTGATAATTTTATTCAACCTCTTACCATCCGGTGTGAAGCAAGCGTGTCAATGTGTCATTATCTTCAAATTTAGCTACTTCACGTTTTTTAATTGACAAACTTCATACTACACTGCTTCTATTTCATGAATGCTTTTGTGAAATATATATGTATAATGTGAAAATCTAGCTACTAATTCACTCATCCCTTGCATTATAGGAATCATATCATAGCTGTCATAGCTTACAGACGTAGACGTGACTGAGAAGCCACCAATGCTATTTCTGACGGCGTCAAGCATTATTGTATCTTTCAGTTTTGCAAGATAGTTGATGCTCAAAATATATTGTGAATCGGATTATTGTGATCTTCGACTTCTAATAAGTCGACAAGTTCGGTTTTTTATTCAGTTAGTGGGTGATGTTCTACAAAGAAGGCTGTACTGTAGGCAATAGAAATACCGCGTGAATAAAATGATGTAAACACGTTTACCTTTTGGTCCTTATGCATGCATAAATCATAATGAATCAAATAGAAATGAAATTTTCAGAATGTGACTAAGATGTGAAATTTGGAAAAAGAAGTGTAATTTGTAACACGCCAACTGCAGTTTCTACAGGTGGTTACATAGCTACGGAAAGACGGTTGAACATCTATCGGTACTATAACTATACACTCAGTATGTACTACATTATTTTAATCGTTGACTATCAGTACTATCATATCAGTTTGTGTACTGACATTTAATTCTTCATACAACATTCTAATTATTGAAACAGAGTATGTACTATTTAAATATCTCTATACAACTAAATGAATGATCACATAACCAATTGACATTAATTCTATATTAGAGGAAACTGTCGCATAAGTAGTTTACTGTAATGTTATGTCCCTGTCAACAGTATCACAACAAAGTGCTGCTTTCACTATTCTACTTTTGGAACTAAGTTACTTGCTGTATGGGGCAATGGCGTAGAGTTTTGCCAGCCCAGCTTTCGATCTAGCTGAATGATGTAATGTAACATTCGGACGAAACAAAGTTCGATTACTGACTATTCCTAATGTACAGATTGGTTACAATACTTCAAAAGAAATATGAATATTTCAAAATATAAGTTAAGAAAAATATCTGAATATGAATATCAATCAATAACGCATTGTGTCATTTTCTAAACCAAGCAAAAGCAGACCTGGGAAACTCTTCACAAAAGAACAAATAACTGCGTTGGATTTACTTCTCCCATATATATATATATATATATATATATATATATATATATATATATATATATATATATATATATATATTTACACATATATATATATATATATATATATATATATATATATATACTATATATATATATTTATATTTATATATATATATATATATATATATATATATATATATATATATATATATATATATATAATATGAATATATATATATATATATATATATATATATATATTATATATATATACATATATGTATATATATATATATATATATATATATATATATATATATATATATATATATACATATATATATATATATATATATATATATATATATGTATATATATATATATATATATATATATATATATATATATATATATATTATATATATACATATCATGTTTAATGATATAGTTTTCATATTGAGTTCTCAACGACGTAATGCAAAAAAATAAAACTGAGATCTATTGGCGTTGGATGAATAAGTGAAGAGATGATTGGATGGAGGTTTCTCAGGTAATGGAAATGATTAAAAGAAGGAAGTGGTCGTGGCCTATATTGTGGGTATTAGCATAGACTAGAGAGAAAAACCACAAAAAAACCCATGTATATGATGGACGTTGGTGGAGATCGAACTGAGTTTTGATATGCCCATCACCTCCCGGATCACGTGAAGTGTACATATATTCAAATATATATATAATATATATATATATATATATATATATATAATATATATATATATATAATATATATATATAATATATATATATATATATATATATATATATATATATATATATATATCATATTCGTGAGAATATTATCCATCTCAGGGTGAAACCTTTGGAGTATTGAATAACTCTCAATAAATGATGAAATTACAATATTTGATGTGATGTTATACAATTCAAAATGAGGTATTTGAGAAATGTGTGTGTGAGAGAGAGAGAGAGAGAGAGAGAGAGAGAGAGAGAGAGAGAGAGAGAGAGAGAGAGAGAGAGAGAGAGAGAGAGAGAGGAGAGAGAGAGAGAGAGAGAGAGAGAGAGAGAGAGAGAGAGAGAGAGAGAATGAGAGTATAATCTTAGTACAGAAATATAAAAGCATGATGAGAATATAAAAGATACTCTGAAGAAAGAGAATAGGAAGAGAAGTTACTCTATAGGAAGAGGCTCTATGGAGAAAATGGATATAAAAGAAATTGAGAATCGGCATGAGTGGTTTCGTATAATAACCAGAACGCAAATAATATTACATGTTATCTAAGGCCCGGCATCACGACCAGTTATAGCCCAATTATGAGGGTAGATGGGTGAAAATATCACCGGTAACCATGGTGATAGCCAGTTTCAACTCCCGGGTGACCAAGAGCTACTCCCACTTTGATAGTTGCAGCAATAATTCAAATTAGGTAAATAAGAAGTAAATCGAAAAAAAAGAGAAAAGTCGTCAAGTCATTTGAGTTGAATAAAACAGTTTTCTACTCTACTGAAGTGAATTATTCATTGTAGTATTCACTGCGGAAGTTTCATGGAATAATTTGCCCAGCAATTTTTTTTTCAACATCTAAGTTATTATTATGCATTTCATGAATCATCTCATGGAAACATTAATAGTAACGAACACTGCTGTTAGTTGTTTTGCAACACTTTGACATATTCTTCTGTTGTGTGAAGGTTGAAACACACACGTAAGTGACGAAACGAGTATACAACATGTGAAGTTGCTGTTTCCTCAAACTCCGGAATCTATTGTTGAGAAAATTTGAATAATATCATATACACTTCACATCTGTGGAAAACATTCTCTAACCCAATTTATTTGGTCATCTGAAATGAGATGTATGATATACATTTCACAAAAAAATGAAATGTATATTGGTCAAATGCATGCATTCTAGATTTGATTTTAATTTGCAAAGTCGAGCAAAATTATTACATCAGTTGATGATATGGTGATGAAAATAGTTCTGAAAAACTTTCAGTGGGGTTTCAATTAAATATAAAATAATCCAAGATCTATTGATTAATAATCTTGTTTCGATGTTATTGTGCGCATTGTGAAGAACTTTAATTAATCGTGTTAATATTGTGAAATATCGTAAGAACGTGTGTTTTTATGATAGTACCTTGTCCAAAACCATACTTGCATGTTTGTTTTTTTATGGGTCAATAAATATATTAGTATCGTTATTATTACTATATTATTATTGAAGTTGTTTTGTGATGTTAATTAAACAGTTTCAAAATGAATTGAATGATAACGTAAAGGTAATGTATTTT